>OX418221.1:62549561-63149561 GCA_948455865.1 Conomelus anceps
GAAAAAGAAGGAGAAGAAGGTGAAGGAGGTGAAGAAAAAGAAGAAGAAGAAGGAGAATAAGAATAAGAACGTGAAGGAGGAGAAGAAAATAAGAAGAAGGTGAAGGAGGAGAAGAAGAAGAAGAAGGTGAAGGAGAAGAAGAAAAAGAAGGAGAAGAAGGTGAAGAAAAAGAAGAAGAAGAAGAAGGTGAAGGAGGAGAAGAAGAAGAAGGTGAAGGAGAAGAAGAAAAAGAAGGAGAAGAAGGTGAAGAAAAAGAAGAAGAAGAAGGTGAAGGAGGAGAAGAAAAAGAAGAAGAAGAAGATGAAAAGAAGGTGAAGGATTACTTATTATTTCTTCATTTGGCGTATAGGCTAGATGTTCGTTCTTAGAGAAGAGAAGAAGGCGAAAGCGAAAGAAGAGAAAAATAATAGGTCAGTAATGTTTTCGGAGGATGGAGAGAAGTAGGTGGACAACGATGAGGGGGGGGGGGAGTGGGCGAGAACTAGCAGATGAAGAAAAATGTGGCTATTGGAAGAGCAATTTTTCACAATTCCCAGCATTGGCTAATGGACATTCCAATCAATTCTTTCTTTAGTCTGACAATTTGATTGATTTCTTTTCAATTTTTTTTTGTGGAAAGCCAATTCCAAGTGTGAAATAGGCAATAAGCTGAGTGGAATTCCTGAATTGCTAACATCACGTGGAAAATTATTGTAAGTGGATACATAGTAGAGAGACACTGGCAACTCTGATACTTGAAAACATTTAACCTACAATTTCTGCAGGAAACTTGCAACAACATCCGATAATGGAACTTAGATTGAGGTTCGATTGGAAATCTCTCGGCAACAAAACAAAATAAAAATAATTCCAGTATGATGAGTAACCACGTAGTGAGAGTCTACGTAATGTAATATGCATGGATTCACTGAGGATCCATTGAAGATAATTCTTGGAGTTATGTTCCGGTGGTTATGGAATGAGCTAACTGTACTCCACAAATCATTATTTGCCTCATTTTACAAGTAGACTTGAGATTTTTTGTAGGCTCGCCCGCTCAAGATGCGAGATTGTACCTGAATGAAAAATATTCCATATCCATAAACTCATTCATCCACTTTCGGAATTCTATTGGATGAAGCTAATCATCCAAGAAAATAATTCACTAGATTATCACTGACCTTTTATACTTCACTGCTTTTATCTTTTTATAGGATGATAGTTTTTATTGTTTTTTAATGATCAGTTTTATACTATCGAACTGATCATTAGAGATCATTCTGACCAGATCATTAACTGACCAACTATAAAATATTTATTCTGACTTCATGATTGTTTTATATTATCAGTGTTTTGTATTACACCAATTAGAATAAAGAATACAGGTTTTATTGAAGTATATAACAATATTATTGATAAACTTGCTATTGTGCCCGTCCTTCGTACGGATTATGTTTAGAAATAAGGCTAAATATGTTTCGGCTTTTTTGATAGCAACGATCATGAAGTTGTTAGCAGCTTAGTAAACAACTTGAAACGTAAACAATTCAGTGACAGTTATCAGAGAGAATATTTGAGAATAGCTGATTGATATATCATGATAAATTACGTGATTTGTTCTTATGTGGTAATAAAATTTAGAAGAAATGTATCCAAAATCGCACAATACTTGGTTTTTAAACGTTTATTATTCTGTTAAAAAAAGTTAATTTAGTTTTTTATAGCTAAAGACATTGTCAAAAAGGTTTTCAATACTGATAAATAACTTTAATCCCGATCGATGCTCTCGTTTTTCAGGAGAAGGCCGCGTAAAATGTATCCAAAATCGCACAATACTTGGTTTTTAAACGTTTATTATTCTGTTAAAAAAAGTTAATTTAGTTTTTTATAGCTAAATACATTGTCAAAAAGGTTTTCAATACTGATAAACAACTTAAATCCCGATCGATGCTCTCGTTTTTCAGGAGAAGGCCGCGTAAAATGCCTTCGGGGCCGTGACAGACAGACAGACATAAATTGAGATAAGACTTGTTTCGGCTTCTTTAATGTATAAAACGTAAAAATAACCAAGAAATATATAATTCTGATAAATGTACAGACAAAACTCTAATTTTATTTATATAGATTAGTAAGCCTTTAGGATTTGGTTTATATTTCATTCACATAGATGACCGAACATCTTAGAATCCTAAAGCTTCAACCCAGATTGCAAAATAATTATTCAGATTTAAAATATAGATTTACAATATTAAATGTAGCCCAACAATATTATTATTCAATGAAAATGATTGCAAATGAAATTGATGCAATATGAACATTTTTTAATCGTGAGGCAGGTGCTCCAGATATTCCTTTTCTCCTGTCAGATTCACGTTGTGCTGCCAGATTCTCAAGAAAGAAAGATGTTCCTGGATTTCTTGTTCCATGACGAACTGCGTTGTTAATATTAGCTTGTTGTGTGAATTCAACGACTTGCAGTCAAATATTCATTAAGAATAAGTAAAATTTACTTACTCTGTAGGCCGAGCGCTTTCGAATCTTTTTCGGAAGCGTTTTCGAAAAAGATTTGAAAGCGCTCGGCCTACAGAGTAAGTAAATTTTACTTATTCTTAATGAATATTTGACTGCAAGTCGTTGAATTCACATAACAAGTTAAAGAAAGATGCTCATACCTAACTATACAATAATAATTGGGTATTTTATACTGAAGTTTTTTTTTTAGATAAAATGATAATCACATGTTACATTATGTATATCATATGTTGTTATTTTTGTTAAGTTGTTTCTCTGGTTTTGTTAATGGGTTCTTTTTTGTCGTGTGGTGACCGTTGAATGGAAACTATATCAGTTGAGTATGGCAATATGCTGTTTATTATTTGTAAAAGAACAAAATCACATTTCTAAACTAAAAATGGTTATGGGCCCAGGCACGTTGAAATCTTTTTTCTCTTTTTTTATTGCTGATGATGCCCACATGAGTCCGAGACTTGTGCGTGGGTAATGAGGTGAATGATTACACATAAATGCCTGACGGTGGAGCGGGATTCGAACCCACGACCACTTAAGCGTCAGCAAGCTGAAGTTGCGATGTTACGATGTCTCCTCTGGAGAATAAAAAACAGTAGGCAGGATGGAGGTACAAAATTGAGGCTTTGTTAAGAACAATTCCCAACGGAATAGACGTAGTGAATGGAAAACTCACTAAACCAAATAGTTCGCCACAGGAGGCCACAGCGGCTGCAAAGGAGAAATATGATGAGGATTTAATTTCATTTAACAAGGTCTAGAACAACTCTAGTTGTTATAACAACCAATTTAAGTGAAGCAAACTTGGAAAACGTTTTGCGATTTCAAACAGCAAAACAAGATTGGGACGAGCTACATAGATGTTTTAAAGGAAAGTCAGAGGATAAGATATTTATGATCTTGACTTACAGTTTTTCCAATTAAGAAAACTAGAGAGCGATGACATATCAGCTCATCTGAGTAAATTGGAACATATATGGCAGGACATGTAAAAGGAGCTTCTAAATAAGCACATCACTGCCTTGCCTGTTTTTTTGCTTATTTGTAAATTCTTGGGGACTTTTAAATTTTCGGTAAAGCTGGATTTTGTAGTCCAAAAAAGAGGAGGATATTGAAGATACAGAATGTGCCTTTGGAAGGACACGGAGAAAAAGGGAGAAGGAAAGGACTCAAATTGAAAAATTGGAACTAGAAGGATATCAAATGAGAGAAAAAGGAAATACAAGAGTGGAGACTTCAGCATCAAAATTAAATCAAAGAAGGAATGAAGAAGGGAGGAAAATAATTTTTTCAACTGTAAAGAAAACGGGACGCATAGCCAAATATTGTAGGCAAAACATAAATACGATAAGTCACCAATTTCTACAATTTCTACCTTTGACACAGCTGATGTTGATCAATGTCTTTCCATAGCATTCCATAGCAGTGAAAGTGATTGAAGGGGCTAATTTCGGGAGAAAAATTGGATAAATGTCAAGGTTTGTCCACTATCTTTATCATCTATAAACAATCTACCCCCCCCCCCTTCTCATCAACCTTTTCACTCCCTACTTCTCCGTCAATCGCCGCCACTGACTCACATGATTTTGAAGACGAAATCTCGATCACGGCCAACCAATGGTGCGAGAAAGAGCAGAAAATATTCAATTGTCAAATTCTTGACTGTGGATCACTAATGACACGAATGAGAGCAGTAGTATGTTTTTGTTCATTCTGGGACAAGCTTCACCTTTTGTCCACCAGGCGGCAGCACTGTCGCCTGGCGCTAGCTTCGCCATTGTCCACCAAGCAGCAGCACTGTCGCTGGCGCAAGCTTCACCTTTGTCCACCAGGCGTCAACACTGTCGCATATCGATTGCACCGCCCCCCACCCCCCGCCGTCATCAACCCCCCCCCCCCCTAAAAAGTACCCCCCACCACCCAAAAAAACGTTCCCCCTCACCCTAAAACAACCCCCCCCCTAAAAAAAAAATCCCCCCCCCCTCCACCACCCACCACACCCCCAAAAAAAAAAAAAAAAATAAAAAAAATAAATAAAAAAAAAAAAATAAAAAAAAAAAATTAAAAAAAAAAAAAAAAAAAAAAAAAAAAATTAAAAAAAAAAAAAATTAAAAAAAAAAAAAAAAAAAAAAAAAATTAAAAAAAAAAAAAACATCAGGACTTAGAAAAATCTTGAAACATCTCAGGACTTAGAAAAATTTCCGAAAAATCTTAGGACTTGAAAAAAGTTTCAAAAAATCTCAGGACTTGGAAAAATTTCCGAAAAATCTTAGGACTTAGAAAAATTTCCGAAAAATCTTAGGACTTAGAAAAATTTCTGAAAAATCTCAGGACTTGAAAAAATTTCCGAAAAATCTCAGGACTTGGAATAATTTTCAAAAAATCTCAGGACTTAGAACAATTTTCAAAAAATCTCAGGACTTAGAAAAACTTCTGAAAAATCCTAAGACTTAGAAAATTTTCCGAAAAATCTTAGGACTTGAAAAAAGTTTCAAAAAATCTCAGGACTTGGAAAAATTTCCGAAAAATCTTAGGACTTAGAAAAATTTCCGAAAAATCTTAGGACTTAGAAAAATTTCTGAAAAATCTCAGGACTTGAAAAAATTTCCGAAAAATCTCAGGACTTGGAATAATTTTCAAAAAAATCTCAGGACTTAGAACAATTTTCAAAAAATCTCAGGACTTAGAAAAACTTCTGAAAAATCCTAAGACTTAGAAAATTTTCCGAAAAATCTTAGGACTTAGAAAAATTTCCGAAAAATCTTAAGACCTAGTTATACACTTGGGCTAGGGGAGGGGCATGTGGGAAGTTTGCCGGACTATAAGGAATGATCTCTAGACTTAGTCGTACAATATTACTTTGAAAATAGGACTTAGTCATACATGGGGCATGTGGGGAGTGGAGCAATTGTGTGACCAGATACTTTTAACAAGATATCTGTATTGTTCCAGATACACTAGCCTAAAGCAGCATTCAAGGATCATTCAATAAAAAGTAAGCATTTCATTCATGGGGGTATGTGGGGAGGGACATGTGGGGAGTGGAGCAATTATGTGACCAGCTACTATTAACAAGATGTCTGTATAGTTGCAGATACACTTTACCATTAAAGGACCCTGTTGTTCCAACTACAAATCAATATTTCAAGATATACTTGACCATTCTAGGAACCCATTTCTACAAATCAATAACAGTTAGTACTTATCTCTCTACTAATAAATATCTATCAATTGCTAGAGTGTATAAATCTAACCTCCAAATATTCCATAGCTAAAATAGCTATTGCACTACATAAAATCTAACCTATAAATCCAAAGTCAACATAACCTCAAAATGGCTAACCTATAAGGAATGATCCAAGCCAATACTATTAAATATATAGCATTACCTCTAACCTATGAATCTAAAGTCAACATAACCTAGAAATATGGAAAAGAGAACAATGTTTATTGATATGCTCTGTCATGCACCATTCCAAACCAATACAAAAATTCTTGTGTTCTCTCAAACATACCTGGACTTGAACAAAAAATCCAATATCCTCCATCACAACACTCTTCTCGATAATATTTCAACTCATGAACGATAAAGTCATCTTTATCTAGTATAGCACAATCCTGCTCTGTCATTCTTCCCACTACTACTACTACAACAGCAACGGTACACTCTTACACACATACACTGTTGAGAATGTATGACAGGGGCTTTAAACATACTTCCTGTTCCAAAAGGTGGGAAAAGGTGCTATAAAAATTTGCTAAAACCGCAAAAGATATTTCTTGTACCATGAGTAATCCTGCAAAAAAAATTATTAGCATCAAACAATCTCATAACTAATTATAATTGAATAATTGTAACTGGATGTGGTTTCACTCTGTATCGAGTCGACCGTTTTGCTTTTGTTAAGCCTACATGACGAACTAAATCTTTTGTATAAAAGAGGAAGAGGAGGAGGAGGAGGAGAATAAGAAGAAGGAAGAGGGGGAGAATAAGAATCAGAAGAAGAAGAAGGATGACTAAGAAGGAGGTGAAGAAAAGGAAGAAGAAGGAAGAAGAAAAAGATGGAGAAGAAGAAGAAGGAGGACTAAGAAGGAGGTGAACAAGTAGGAAAAGAAGAAGAAGAAGAAGAGGAAGAAGAAGAAGAAAGAAGAGGAGGAGGAGGAGAATAAGAATAAGAATCATAAGAAGAAGAAGGACTAAGAAGGAGGCGAACAAGTAGGAAAAGAAGGAAAATAAGAAGAAGAAGAGGAAGAAGAAGAAGAAGAAGAAAGAAGAGGAGGAGGAGGAGGAGGAGAATAAAAATAAGAATCATAAGAAGAAGAAGAAGGACTAAGAAGGAGGCGAAGAAAAGGAAGAAGAAGGAAGAAGAAAAAGATGGAGAAGAAGAAGGAAGAGGAGGAGGCGAACAAGAAGGAAGAGGAGGAGGAGGGGGAGAATAAGAATAAGAATCAGAAGACGAAGAAGAAGGAGGTGAAGAAAAGGAAGAAGGAGAAGGAAGAAGAAAAAGAAGAAGAAAAAGATGGAGAAGAAGGAAGAGGAAGGGAAGGAAAATAAGAAGAAAAAGAAGAAGAAGAAGAAAGAAGAGGAGGAGGAGGAGAATAAGAAGAAGGAAGAGGAGGAGAATAAGAATAAGAATCATAAGAAGAAGAAGAAGGAGGAAGGAGGAGGCAAAGAAAAGGAAGAAGAAGGAGGAAGAAGGATGCAAAGAAAAGGAAGAAGAAGAAGGAAGAGGAGGAGGTGAACAAGAAGGAAGAGGAGGAGGCGAACAAGAAGGAAAAGAAGAAGAAGAAGAAGAAGGAGTAGCGCATTGTAATACTTAAAACTTGTGTATGCTTTATGGCGACTCTGCTATTATTTTACATTCGCTGCCACTAATGTTAAATCAATTTGCCGACCCCACAAGCTATGAATTATTTTTCATAAATAGAGAATATTCTGTATAATAGCTTTGAAAAAGAATTTCGAACATACTACAGAGCAACCAATTAAAAATTGATACAACATTTATTTAGAGTTTTAAAAATCTGATTGAATGAACTGAACTGAAAAAATGGAAACCCATAAACGAGTCAATAGTATTATTGATTTCAAGAGTGTAATATTCTAATCCATAGTCTATATTCATCAGAATCTGAATCTACTAAGTTACTGTACTACCTCCATTTAAAATGCTTAAATTATGATTTATAGGTTTCACACATTGTCCCCCAGACAGTTTCCCACGCTGCGCCAGCTCCCCCCATCCGGTTCCTGACCACATCCGGTTTAGGATAGACATAGTACTTTTTCCCACCTTTTATCCCTATCTATTGAAAAGAGGGGGAGATTTTGTACACAAATAGACAATCAAAGCTTCAGTACCTTTCAGCGAGAGCTATGAGTAAGGTGTTTTCAGCAAGAGCTACAAGTAAGGTGTTTTCAGCTTGTTTAATTCAACTCTTCCAGACATTCATTGTGTTTTACACAAGTAAGTACAAATCTTAAATTTTTTCCTCTTGGGACTTTGAAAATTCAAGTTATCATTATTGTTGTTGTACCTACCCATACACTATTTTGCTATTCCATTGTTGTATTAGACAGGTAGAACCTATTCAAAAGCAAAAGTATAACAGATGTTTCTCAAACAGTTTGATAATATGCTCAAATTTATCCTACACCGATAACTTGCAGAGTGAAAAGTTGATTGAGTTTCATTGTTCTTGAATCTCCACTGCTGTTTACAACTGTGATCTAATACTTCCCCAACATCAGCTGCACAAAATCTAAATACTTTAAAAAATACATAGAAATTTAATGTCTGAATAAATTAACAATAAAGAATAGGCTATCCTTTGTACTATATGTAATTTATAAGAGAGAGAGTGTGACATAATTCACATAGAGAGAGAGAGAGAGAGAGAGAGAGAGAGAAAGAGAGAGAGAAAGAGAAAGAGTGAGAGAGAGCTCCCCCCCCCAGCCCCCCCCCCCCCCTTCCACATCTACTTCCATCACTAGCCCCGCCCATGATGGAGATTTTTGTATATAAATAGACAATCAAAGCTTCAATATTCATCAGTACCTCCCAGTGTGAGCTACGAGTAAGGTGTTTTCAGCTTGTTGAAGCTATTTCTTATCAAAAGATAATTCCTTTTAGAGGATAATACAACCAATTGAAAATTTTTTCTATATATTTTAGAGAAATCAACATGAACAAGGCTACACGTTGTCAGCAAACCAGAGGTGAACAGGGTGAGTTTGTTCTACTAGAGGAAGCATTCAACTCCTGCTTGAGAACCCTGTACTACAACAACGCCTGCATGGATGAACCGGCTAAGGACTTTCACTCATTCCTCAGCAGCTTGGAGAAGAAGATTGCAAACGTCATCTCCCAGGAATTCACGACTTATGGAGCTATCAAATTCAACCTTGTCTTGGAGGCTACCTATCAAAAAAGCTTCATCAATGAGGACAACCAGGAGAAGGAGGAATTCCAGAATGTTGCCTTCAAAACACCAAACTACTCCATCTTCAGCATCACCGAACTACCATTCATCATCAAGACAGCCTGCAATAAAATGTTGGAAGAGGAAGCCAAGTTTGAGGGGAACTCCAGCGGATGGAGCCTCCTCATCATTGATGGACTCCTCATCAGGATCAGCAAGCATGTACCGCTGCGAGGATCTTCATACATTGAGCTACCCACCAAGTTATCTACAAGAAAAGCTGTCATCAACCCGAAGAATGAGGATCAACAATGCTTTAGGTGGGCCATGCTTGCTAAGCATATTGGAGGAGCACATCCAGAGCGAGTTGACTACCGATACTACCAGCTGACAGACAAGTACAACTTTTCCGGATTATCGTTCCCCACCACCATCAACCAGATTGACATTTTTGAAAGGAACAACCCCAGAGTGTCAGTAAACATCTATGGTATGGATTCTGATAACGTCATCTTCCCGCGTCGAGTTGTCAAAGAGGTCAAGGCCGACCATACTGATCTACTCCTTCTCTGTGAGAGCAAGACAACAGAGGGTGCAGAAGGTAGCACAGAGAAGGATGATGATGACTTGCAAGTTAATAGTCACTACTGCTATATAAAAAACTTTGAAAAGCTGCTGCGAGTTCAGCTGACAAAGCATCATAAACGTATCATCATCTGCAGACGCTGCTTCACACACTACACAGTTGCTAATGATGGCGAGCGCAGGATGAAGGAGCATGAGGAGTTTTGTGCCACAAACAAGACTGCAAGAATTGAGATGCCCAAGCCTAACAAAGATGGAAGCATACCTACCATGAAATTTGAAAAGCACTTGAACAAGTTTAGGTTACCATTAGTAGCCTATGCAGATTTCGAGTGTTTGTTGGAGCAGCCAACTCCTGAGGAAGAGGGTGGAGCCCCAGAGCGATGGATTGGAAAGTCTACCAAGGTTATCCAATACCATCGAGCAATGAGCTATTGTCTCTACTTTGCAAGGGACAAGGAGCAATTCCCTTCCTGGCTCACCATCAGCAACCTAATCCCTCAGGAGCCAATCATGTACCGTGGACCTGATGCTGCGGCACACTTTATGAAGACCTTGACTGAGTGTGCAGTAGACATTGCAGAAGCCATTGACCAGCAGAATAAAGCAATGTTTCCACTTTCAAACCAGCAGCTTGCAGCCTACAATGCAGCCCAGTCCTGTGAAGCCTGCAACAAACCATTTACTGGTGACAAGGTTCGAGACCACTGCCACATGACTGGGTTGTACCGAAACGCTCTGTGTAACAACTGCAACCTCAAGAGACGTCGTCAAACCTACATTCCAGTCTTTCTTCACAATTCCTCAAACTATGATACCCACCTGATCATTCCTCATCTTGGATCCGACACCTGCCAAATAAATGTTATTCCAAACACCTCTGAAAAATACATCTCATTTACAAAACAAATATCAAAACGACTCCATCTAAGATTCATCGACACATTCCGATTCACACCCGACAGTCTGGACAACCTGGTGACAAATCTCGTCAAGACTGCCAAGGATGCAAGCGATCTCCCCAACATACTGAGACATACAGCCAAACAGTTTAGAAGCAAACTGGACCTTGTTTCCAGGAAAGGTGTATTCCCATACGAATACTGCAGCTCATGGGAGAGATTGGAGGAGACACAACTACCTCCCAAAGAAGCATTTCATAGTAAGCTAATCAATAGCGGTATCAGCGATGCAGACTACGCGCATGCTCAAAAAGTTTGGAGGGATTTTGGATGCAGAAATCTAGGAGAGTACAGTGACTTATACCTCAAGACGGATGTTCTCCTGCTAGCCGATGTCTTTGAAAGTTTTCGTGACATGTGCATCAAAACCTATGATCTAGACTGCGCTCACTACTTTACATCCCCAGGCTTCTCGTTTGATGTTATGCTCAAAAGTACAAAGGTTGAGCTGGAGCTGCTCACAGATTATGACATGTACATGCTCATTGAAAGAGGTATAAGAGGAGGTATCACTACATGCGTTCACCGTCATGCCATTGCCAACAACCAGTATACTGGGGCGCCTGTAGACATGGAGAAGCCAACATCATATCTCATGTATATAGATGCTAACAACTTGTACGGCTGGGCAATGTGCAATCCACTTCCTTGCCGGGGATTCAAATGGATGGATAAAAAGGAGCTGGAAGCAGTGACCAAGAACATTGAAGGTCTAGCAGATGAGCAGAAAATTGGATACATCCTTGAGGTGGATGTGGAGTACCCTGCCGAGCTGCACGATTTACACAACGATTTCCCATTTCTACCAGAGAACCAGAAAACGCAGGAATCCAAGTGTGTTCGACTGATGACGACATTGCAGCCCCACCAAAAGTATGTCTGCCACTACCGCATGCTCAAACAAGCAGTTCAACATGGCTTGAAAATCATCAATGTCCACCGAGGGATCTCATTTGAGCAAGAAGACTTTTTGGCACCCTACATCATGCTAAACACCAGGCTCAGGCAGCAGTCTACAAATAAGTTTGAAAAAAACTTTTTCAAGCTTATGAACAACGCTGTTTTCGGTAAAACCATGGAAAATGTGAGAAAGAGGATGAGCATGGAGCTGGTCAACTGCGAGAAGCGATTGAAGAAACTTGTGGCTCGCCCATCATACAAGGATCGCATCATTTTTGGAGACGACATTTGTGCTGTGACCCTCCATCAAGAGAAAGTCGTCCTTGACAAGCCCATCTACATAGGGTTATCAGTGCTGGACATTAGTAAGATCCTGATGTACGAATTCCACTATGATGTGATGAAACCCATCTACAATGACCACCTGAAACTGCTATATCAAGACACCGACAGCCTGTTTTATCTTGTTCAAACTGAAGACATATACAATGACATCAGAAATAATGAGAAGCTTCGAGATGCCTTTGATACCTCAGAGTACCCCACCGACCATCCATGCTACTCTGAAACCAACAAGATGGTATTGGGCAAATTCAAGGATGAGTATACATCAAGAGCTCCACTTGAGTATGTTGGTCTACGATCAAAATTGTATGCATGCAGATGCTACAACGCTGATCCTAGCCAAGTAAAAAGTGGACTAATCAAAAAGGCCAAGGGAGTACGACGACCTGTGTTGGGCCAAGAGCTGTCAAACGATCATCCTGACGCTGACCAATACATTGTATTCCAAGACTATCTGGACTGCCTGTTTGGAAACAAGGACATCTACAGAGAACAAGTGATGTTCAGCACTAGAAAACACCAAATAATGACAACTGTGCAGAGGAAAAAAGCTCTTAGCAATGCTGATGAGAAAAGGTACATAATGGATGATGCTGTCAACACTCTAGCTTTTGGACATTATCAGCTTCAAGACATAGTTACAGCAGCAGCAGCAGCAGCAGCAGCAGCAGCAGCAACAGAATACTCTACAAATTCAACATCATCAGAGATGAATGATCTGGAACAATTCCTTGAAAATGGAACCAAAGAAGAAGAAGAAGAAAGCCAATTACAGCAGGATAGTGAAGAAGTGATATACATATCTGATGATGATAGAGAAGAGGGCCCACCAGCTAAACGTTCACGTCCTAACAGTATTGACTAGAATGGTGGAGTATCACAATCAAATTGCTTGAAAGATAGAAATTTTTGTCAAAATCTTTTCATGACAATAGAGATTGAAGAAAAGGCTCTGTAAGAAACAGAGCATACAGTGGATTAGGCCTACAGGGGATACCACTATAAAATAAAATGCGCCTCAATTCCTACGGCCTGTGTTAAACTACCGTGGTGTGGAAATGGAATCTTTTATTAAAAATCTATGATACATCACTAAACAATAAACGCTCCACCACTACTATACTATGTAATCTAAAGTCAACATAACCTATAAGGAATGATCCAAGCCAATACTATACAATCTAAACACAACATAACCTCAAAATGAATGATATTTAAGAAATGATCCAAGTCAATACTAAGTCATCTATTGCATTAAATCCAAAGTCAACATAACCCCCAAATGAATAACCTATAAGGAATGAACAAGGCCAATACTATACAATATATTACATTGAATCTAACCTAGAAACAGTCAAAATTGTGTATGCATCGAATCCAACCTATAAATGTAAAGTCAACCCAACCTCAAAATCGATATTTATGGGTGAAAATGCCCCCCCCCCCCTTTTCACTCACTGTTCACTCCCTTTTCACTCACTGTTCACTCCCCTTTTCACTCACTGTTCACTCCCTTTTCACTCACCGTTCACTCCCTTTTCACTCACTGTTCACTCACTGTTCACCCAGTGTTCACTCCCTTTTCACTCACTGTTCACTCCCTTTTCACTCACTGTTCACTCACTGTTCACCCAGTGTTCACTCCCTTTTCACTCACTGTTCACTCCCTGTTCACCCAGTGTTCACTCACTGTTCACCCAGTGTTCACTCCCTTTTCACTCACTGTTCACTCCCTGTTCACCCAGTGTTCACTCACTGTTCACTCACTGTTCACTCACTGTTCACTCACTGTTCACTCAGAGTGAACAGTGAGTGAACAGTGAGTGAACAGTGAGTGAACAGTGAGTGAAAAGGGAGTGAACACTGAGTGAACAGTGAGTGAACAGTGAGTGAACAGTGAGTGAACAGTGAGTGAACAGTGAGTGAACACTGGGTGAACAGGGAGTGAACAGTGAGTGAAAAGGGAGTGAACACTGGGTGAACAGTGAGTGAACAGTGAGTGAAAAGTGAGTGAACAGTGAGTGAAAAGGGAGTGAACACTGGGTGAACAGTGAGTGAACAGTGAGTGAAAAGGGAGTGAACGGTGAGTGAAAAGGGAGTGAACAGTGAGTGAAAAGGGAGTGAACAGTGAGTGAAAAGGGGGGGGGGGGGCATTTTCACCCATAAATATCGATTTTGAGGTTGGGTTGACTTTACATTTATAGGTTGGATTCGATGCATACACAATTTTGACTGTTTCTAGGTTAGATTCAATGTAATATATTGTATAGTATTGGCCTTGTTCATTCCTTATAGGTTATTCATTTGGGGGTTATGTTGACTTTGGATTTAATGCAATAGATGACTTAGTATTGACTTGGATCATTTCTTAAATATCATTCATTTTGAGGTTATGTTGTGTTTAGATTGTATAGTATTGGCTTGGATCATTCCTTATAGGTTATGTTGACTTTAGATTACATAGTATAGTAGTGGTGGAGCGTTTATTGTTTAGTGATGTATCATAGATTTTTAATAAAAGATTCCATTTCCACACCACGGTAGTTTAACACAGGCCGTAGGAATTGAGGCGCATTTTATTTTATAGTGGTATCCCCTGTAGGCCTAATCCACTGTATGCTCTGTTTCTTACAGAGCCTTTTCTTCAATCTCTATTGTCATGAAAAGATTTTGACAAAAATTTCTATCTTTCAAGCAATTTGATTGTGATACTCCACCATTCTAGTCAATACTGTTAGGACGTGAACGTTTAGCTGGTGGGCCCTCTTCTCTATCATCATCAGATATGTATATCACTTCTTCACTATCCTGCTGTAATTGGCTTTCTTCTTCTTCTTCTTTGGTTCCATTTTCAAGGAATTGTTCCAGATCATTCATCTCTGATGATGTTGAATTTGTAGAGTATTCTGTTGCTGCTGCTGCTGCTGCTGCTGCTGCTGCTGCTGTAACTTTGTCTTGAAGCTGATAATGTCCAAAAGCTAGAGTGTTGACAGCATCATCCATTATGTACCTTTTCTCATCAGCATTGCTAAGAGCTTTTTTCCTCTGCACAGTTGTCATTATTTGGTGTTTTCTAGTGCTGAACATCACTTGTTCTCTGTAGATGTCCTTGTTTCCAAACAGGCAGTCCAGATAGTCTTGGAATACAATGTATTGGTCAGCATCAGGATGATCGTTTGACAGCTCTTGGCCCAACACAGGTCGTCGTACTCCCTTGGCCTTTTTGATTAGTCCACTTTTTACTTGGCTAGGATCAGCGTTGTAGCATCTGCATGCATACAATTTTGATCGTAGACCAACATACTCAAGTGGAGCTCTTGATGTATACTCATCCTTGAATTTGCCCAATACCATCTTGTTGGTTTCAGAGTAGCATGGATGGTCGGTGGGGTACTCTGAGGTATCAAAGGCATCTCGAAGCTTCTCATTATTTCTGATGTCATTGTATATGTCTTCAGTTTGAACAAGATAAAACAGGCTGTCGGTGTCTTGATATAGCAGTTTCAGGTGGTCATTGTAGATGGGTTTCATCACATCATAGTGGAATTCGTACATCAGGATCTTACTAATGTCCAGCACTGATAACCCTATGTAGATGGGCTTGTCAAGGACGACTTTCTCTTGATGGAGGGTCACAGCACAAATGTCGTCTCCAAAAATGATGCGATCCTTGTATGATGGGCGAGCCACAAGTTTCTTCAATCGCTTCTCGCAGTTGACCAGCTCCATGCTCATCCTCTTTCTCACATTTTCCATGGTTTTACCGAAAACAGCGTTGTTCATAAGCTTGAAAAAGTTTTTTTCAAACTTATTTGTAGACTGCTGCCTGAGCCTGGTGTTTAGCATGATGTAGGGTGCCAAAAAGTCTTCTTGCTCAAATGAGATCCCTCGGTGGACATTGATGATTTTCAAGCCATGTTGAACTGCTTGTTTGAGCATGCGGTAGTGGCAGACATACTTTTGGTGGGGCTGCAATGTCGTCATCAGTCGAACACACTTGGATTCCTGCGTTTTCTGGTTCTCTGGTAGAAATGGGAAATCGTTGTGTAAATCGTGCAGCTCGGCAGGGTACTCCACATCCACCTCAAGGATGTATCCAATTTTCTGCTCATCTGCTAGACCTTCAATGTTCTTGGTCACTGCTTCCAGCTCCTTTTTATCCATCCATTTGAATCCCCGGCAAGGAAGTGGATTGCACATTGCCCAGCCGTACAAGTTGTTAGCATCTATATACATGAGATATGATGTTGGCTTCTCCATGTCTACAGGCGCCCCAGTATACTGGTTGTTGGCAATGGCATGACGGTGAACGCATGTAGTGATACCTCCTCTTATACCTCTTTCAATGAGCATGTACATGTCATAATCTGTGAGCAGCTCCAGCTCAACCTTTGTACTTTTGAGCATAACATCAAACGAGAAGCCTGGGGATGTAAAGTAGTGAGCGCAGTCTAGATCATAGGTTTTGATGCACATGTCACGAAAACTTTCAAAGACATCGGCTAGCAGGAGAACATCCGTCTTGAGGTATAAGTCACTGTACTCTCCTAGATTTCTGCATCCAAAATCCCTCCAAACTTTTTGAGCATGCGCGTAGTCTGCATCGCTGATACCGCTATTGATTAGCTTACTATGAAATGCTTCTTTGGGAGGTAGTTGTGTCTCCTCCAATCTCTCCCATGAGCTGCAGTATTCGTATGGGAATACACCTTTCCTGGAAACAAGGTCCAGTTTGCTTCTAAACTGTTTGGCTGTATGTCTCAGTATGTTGGGGAGATCGCTTGCATCCTTGGCAGTCTTGACGAGATTTGTCACCAGGTTGTCCAGACTGTCGGGTGTGAATCGGAATGTGTCGATGAATCTTAGATGGAGTCGTTTTGATATTTGTTTTGTAAATGAGATGTATTTTTCAGAGGTGTTTGGAATAACATTTATTTGGCAGGTGTCGGATCCAAGATGAGGAATGATCAGGTGGGTATCATAGTTTGAGGAATTGTGAAGAAAGACTGGAATGTAGGTTTGACGACGTCTCTTGAGGTTGCAGTTGTTACACAGAGCGTTTCGGTACAACCCAGTCATGTGGCAGTGGTCTCGAACCTTGTCACCAGTAAATGGTTTGTTGCAGGCTTCACAGGACTGGGCTGCATTGTAGGCTGCAAGCTGCTGGTTTGAAAGTGGAAACATTGCTTTATTCTGCTGGTCAATGGCTTCTGCAATGTCTACTGCACACTCAGTCAAGGTCTTCATAAAGTGTGCCGCAGCATCAGGTCCACGGTACATGATTGGCTCCTGAGGGATTAGGTTGCTGATGGTGAGCCAGGAAGGGAATTGCTCCTTGTCCCTTGCAAAGTAGAGACAATAGCTCATTGCTCGATGGTATTGGATAACCTTGGTAGACTTTCCAATCCATCGCTCTGGGGCTCCACCCTCTTCCTCAGGAGTTGGCTGCTCCAACAAACACTCGAAATCTGCATAGGCTACTAATGGTAACCTAAACTTGTTCAAGTGCTTTTCAAATTTCATGGTAGGTATGCTTCCATCTTTGTTAGGCTTGGGCATCTCAATTCTTGCAGTCTTGTTTGTGGCACAAAACTCCTCATGCTCCTTCATCCTGCGCTCGCCATCATTAGCAACTGTGTAGTGTGTGAAGCAGCGTCTGCAGATGATGATACGTTTATGATGCTTTGTCAGCTGAACTCGCAGCAGCTTTTCAAAGTTTTTTATATAGCAGTAGTGACTATTAACTTGCAAGTCATCATCATCCTTCTCTGTGCTACCTTCTGCACCCTCTGTTGTCTTGCTATCACAGAGAAGGAGTAGATCAGTATGGTCGGCCTTGACCTCTTTGACAACTCGACGCGGGAAGATGACGTTATCAGAATCCATACCATAGATGTTTACTGACACTCTGGGGTTGTTCCTTTCAAAAATGTCAATCTGGTTGATGGTGGTGGGGAACGATAATCCGGAAAAGTTGTACTTGTCTGTCAGCTGGTAGTATCGGTAGTCAACTCGCTCTGGATGTGCTCCTCCAATATGCTTAGCAAGCATGGCCCACCTAAAGCATTGTTGATCCTCATTCTTCGGGTTGATGACAGCTTTTCTTGTAGATAACTTGGTGGGTAGCTCAATGTATGAAGATCCTCGCAGCGGTACATGCTTGCTGATCCTGATGAGGAGTCCATCAATGATGAGGAGGCTCCATCCGCTGGAGTTCCCCTCAAACTTGGCTTCCTCTTCCAACATTTTATTGCAGGCTGTCTTGATGATGAATGGTAGTTCGGTGATGCTGAAGATGGAGTAGTTTGGTGTTTTGAAGGCAACATTCTGGAATTCCTCCTTCTCCTGGTTGTCCTCATTGATGAAGCTTTTTTGATAGGTAGCCTCCAAGACAAGGTTGAATTTGATAGCTCCATAAGTCGTGAATTCCTGGGAGATGACGTTTGCAATCTTCTTCTCCAAGCTGCTGAGGAATGAGTGAAAGTCCTTAGCCGGTTCATCCATGCAGGCGTTGTTGTAGTACAGGGTTCTCAAGCAGGAGTTGAATGCTTCCTCTAGTAGAACAAACTCACCCTGTTCACCTCTGGTTTGCTGACAACGTGTAGCCTTGTTCATGTTGATTTCTCTAAAATATATAGAAAAAATTTTCAATTGGTTGTATTATCCTCTAAAAGGAATTATCTTTTGATAAGAAATAGCTTCAACAAGCTGAAAACACCTTACTCGTAGCTCACACTGGGAGGTACTGATGAATATTGAAGCTTTGATTGTCTATTTATATACAAAAATCTCCATCATGGGCGGGGCTAGTGATGGAAGTAGATGTGGAAGGGGGGGGGGGCTGGGGGGGGGAGCTCTCTCTCACTCTTTCTCTTTCTCTCTCTCTCTCTCTCTCTCTCTCTATGTGAATTATGTCACACTCTCTCTCTTATAAATTACATATAGTACAAAGGATAGCCTATTCTTTATTGTTAATTTATTCAGACATTAAATTTCTATGTATTTTTTAAAGTATTTAGATTTTGTGCAGCTGATGTTGGGGAAGTATTAGATCACAGTTGTAAACAGCAGTGGAGATTCAAGAACAATGAAACTCAATCAACTTTTCACTCTGCAAGTTATCGGTGTAGGATAAATTTGAGCATATTATCAAACTGTTTGAGAAACATCTGTTATACTTTTGCTTTTGAATAGGTTCTACCTGTCTAATACAACAATGGAATAGCAAAATAGTGTATGGGTAGGTACAACAACAATAATGATAACTTGAATTTTCAAAGTCCCAAGAGGAAAAAATTTAAGATTTGTACTTACTTGTGTAAAACACAATGAATGTCTGGAAGAGTTGAATTAAACAAGCTGAAAACACCTTACTTGTAGCTCTTGCTGAAAACACCTTACTCATAGCTCTCGCTGAAAGGTACTGAAGCTTTGATTGTCTATTTGTGTACAAAATCTCCCCCTCTTTTCAATAGATAGGGATAAAAGGTGGGAAAAAGTACTATGTCTATCCTAAACCGGATGTGGTCAGGAACCGGATGGGGGGAGCTGGCGCAGCGTGGGAAACTGTCTGGGGGACAATGTGTGAAACCTATAAATCATAATTTAAGCATTTTAAATGGAGGTAGTACAGTAACTTAGTAGATTCAGATTCTGATGAATATAGACTATGGATTAGAATATTACACTCTTGAAATCAATAATACTATTGACTCGTTTATGGGTTTCCATTTTTTCAGTTCAGTTCATTCAATCAGATTTTTAAAACTCTAAATAAATGTTGTATCAATTTTTAATTGGTTGCTCTGTAGTATGTTCGAAATTCTTTTTCAAAGCTATTATACAGAATATTCTCTATTTATGAAAAATAATTCATAGCTTGTGGGGTCGGCAAATTGATTTAACATTAGTGGCAGCGAATGTAAAATAATAGCAGAGTCGCCATAAAGCATACACAAGTTTTAAGTATTACAATGCGCTACTCCTTCTTCTTCTTCTTCTTCTTTTCCTTCTTGTTCGCCTCCTCCTCTTCCTTCTTGTTCACCTCCTCCTCTTCCTTCTTCTTCTTCCTTTTCTTTGCATCCTTCTTCCTCCTTCTTCTTCCTTTTCTTTGCCTCCTCCTTCCTCCTTCTTCTTCTTCTTATGATTCTTATTCTTATTCTCCTCCTCTTCCTTCTTCTTATTCTCCTCCTCCTCCTCTTCTTTCTTCTTCTTCTTCTTTTTCTTCTTATTTTCCTTCCCTTCCTCTTCCTTCTTCTCCATCTTTTTCTTCTTCTTTTTCTTCTTCCTTCTCCTTCTTCCTTTTCTTCACCTCCTTCTTCTTCGTCTTCTGATTCTTATTCTTATTCTCCCCCTCCTCCTCCTCTTCCTTCTTGTTCGCCTCCTCCTCTTCCTTCTTCTTCTCCATCTTTTTCTTCTTCCTTCTTCTTCCTTTTCTTCGCCTCCTTCTTAGTCCTTCTTCTTCTTCTTATGATTCTTATTTTTATTCTCCTCCTCCTCCTCCTCCTCTTCTTTCTTCTTCTTCTTCTTCTTCCTCTTCTTCTTCTTATTTTCCTTCTTTTCCTACTTGTTCGCCTCCTTCTTAGTCCTTCTTCTTCTTATGATTCTTATTCTTATTCTCCTCCTCCTCCTCTTCTTTCTTCTTCTTCTTCCTCTTCTTCTTCTTCTTCTTTTCCTACTTGTTCACCTCCTTCTTAGTCCTCCTTCTTCTTCTTCTCCATCTTTTTCTTCTTCCTTCTTCTTCCTTTTCTTCACCTCCTTCTTAGTCATCCTTCTTCTTCTTCTGATTCTTATTCTCCCCCTCTTCCTTCTTCTTATTCTCCTCCTCCTCCTCCTCTTCCTCTTTTATACAAAAGATTTAGTTCGTCATGTAGGCTTAACAAAAGCAAAACGGTCGACTCGATACAGAGTGAAACCACATCCAGTTACAATTATTCAATTATAATTAGTTATGAGATTGTTTGATGCTAATAATTTTTTTTGCAGGATTACTCATGGTACAAGAAATATCTTTTGCGGTTTTAGCAAATTTTTATAGCACCTTTTCCCACCTTTTGGAACAGGAAGTATGTTTAAAGCCCCTGTCATACATTCTCAACAGTGTATGTGTGTAAGAGTGTACCGTTGCTGTTGTAGTAGTAGTAGTGGGAAGAATGGCAGAGCAGGATTGTGCTATACTAGATAAAGATGACTTTATCGTTCATGAGTTGAAATATTATCGAGAAGAGTGTTGTGATGGAGGATATTGGATTTTTTGTTCAAGTCCAGGTATGTTTGAGAGAACACAAGAATTTTTGTATTGGTTTGGAATGGTGCATGACAGAGCATATCAATAAACATTGTTCTCTTTTCCATATTTCTAGGTTATGTTGACTTTAGATTCATAGGTTAGAGGTAATGCTATATATTTAATAGTATTGGCTTGGATCATTCCTTATAGGTTAGCCATTTTGAGGTTATGTTGACTTTGGATTTATAGGTTAGATTTTATGTAGTGCAATAGCTATTTTAGCTATGGAATATTTGGAGGTTAGATTTATACACTCTAGCAATTGATAGATATTTATTAGTAGAGAGATAAGTACTAACTGTTATTGATTTGTAGAAATGGGTTCCTAGAATGGTCAAGTATATCTTGAAATATTGATTTGTAGTTGGAACAACAGGGTCCTTTAATGGTAAAGTGTATCTGCAACTATACAGACATCTTGTTAATAGTAGCTGGTCACATAATTGCTCCACTCCCCACATGTCCCTCCCCACATACCCCCATGAATGAAATGCTTACTTTTTATTGAATGATCCTTGAATGCTGCTTTAGGCTAGTGTATCTGGAACAATACAGATATCTTGTTAAAAGTATCTGGTCACACAATTGCTCCACTCCCCACATGCCCCATGTATGACTAAGTCCTATTTTCAAAGTAATATTGTACGACTAAGTCTAGAGATCATTCCTTATAGTCCGGCAAACTTCCCACATGCCCCTCCCCTAGCCCAAGTGTATAACTAGGTCTTAAGATTTTTCGGAAATTTTTCTAAGTCCTAAGATTTTTCGGAAAATTTTCTAAGTCTTAGGATTTTTCAGAAGTTTTTCTAAGTCCTGAGATTTTTTGAAAATTGTTCTAAGTCCTGAGATTTTTTGAAAATTATTCCAAGTCCTGAGATTTTTCGGAAATTTTTTCAAGTCCTGAGATTTTTCAGAAATTTTTCTAAGTCCTAAGATTTTTCGGAAATTTTTCTAAGTCCTAAGATTTTTTGAAACTTTTTTCAAGTCCTAAGATTTTTCGGAAATTTTTCTAAGTCCTGAGATGTTTCAAGATTTTTCTAAGTCCTGAGATGTTTTTTTTTTTTTTTAATTTTTTTTTTTTTTAATTTTTTTTTTTTTTTTTTTTTTTTTAATTTTTTTTTTTTTTTAATTTTTTTTTTTTTTTAATTTTTTTTTTTTTTTAATTTTTTTTTTTTTTTAATTTTTTTTTTTTATTTTTTTTTTTTTTTATTTTTTTTATTTATTTTTTTTTTTTGGGGGGGGGGGTGGTGGGTGGTGGGGGGGGGGTTTTTTTAGGGGGGGGGGGTTGTTTTAGGGTGAGGGGGAACGTTTTTTTTGGGTGGGGGGGGGTACTTTTTAGGGGGGGGGGGGTTGATGACGGCGGGGGGGGGGGGGCGGTGCAATCGATATGCGACAGTGTTGACGCCTGGTGGACAAAGGTGAAGCTTGCGCCAGCGACAGTGCTGCTGCTTGGTGGACAATGGCGAAGCTAGCGCCAGGCGACAGTGCTGCCGCCTGGTGGACAAAAGGTGAAGCTTGTCCCAGAATGAACAAAAACATACTACTGAGAGCAGAAATGTATTCAATGATTGGAGTCGACGATCAATCACGGTCAGCACTTAGCACTCTGCTTGGACTCAGTGGACTAATCCCTGGCTAATTCGCAGACGATGACAATAGCAGAGCAGAGACTGATGTATCCGCGACGCGAGTTTTTTGGGTCGGTCAACCGCCAATGGATGATAGAAAAATGGCGCGCTGTCGTGTTGTGACCATTTGCCACATTACTTCCTCACGATGGATGACATTGCGTTCCGGATTCGTCATCCCACGCACACCCAGCCCAGTTATCACTCACTCTCTCTCTCACACACTCACTCATTCTCTCTCGCTCTATCTCCCAACATCTTTCGCCTAAAGCCGCGTCTCTACCAACCGAACATGCTCGGCGAACATTGTTCGCTGGAACTATCTGATGTCGCCGAACATTGTTTGGTGTGGAAGCCTTCTTGAACATTATAATCGATGTGGTGGGGGTAGTGGCGGGAGCCTGTTGTTGGCTATCACTGTTAGGTCACAGGCCGAACATTTCAATAATTGAACTCCCGTGTTTGTCGGTGCAACTAGAGTAATTATCTTCGTTTGTGTGGCGTTGTAGCAGAGATGAGTGTGTTGGTTTTTGATTAATAGTGAGTGTTCGGTTTTGGTTGTGTTAATTTCTTTTATTTGGACATAAAATGAGTGAGTTAGCAAGAGCTTAAATTAACAATTGTGGTCTGTAGAAAAAAATTAGCTTGAAAACTAGCATACGAAGTACATCCTCTACTGTGAAATCCTCTACTGGAAGATCTATACAAAATACAATTCGGCAATCAGAAAATCAATGCAATCAGTTAACTTGGAAAATTAATGTGAATCAATTGAAAATCAATCCCGATTAGTAAACAAGATCAATCGGTCAATTAATTTATCTATTAGCTAGAACAGAGGTAAAGTCCAAGTGATCTACTAAGTGAAAAGTCCTTGCCATGTACAATTTAAGTAAACCACTTTCCAAGTAGTCAACTCCAAAGAGAACCGCCGATCACACTTCAACGGTCTTGAACAGATTGACATTGAAAAGTAAAACTTAGAGTGGAAAGTTGTCGTTTAAAGAAAGTTATTGTAACAAATCGCTGAAATTGAAGTTGATCTACTAACACGCATCCAACAAGAGACAAAAGACATAAAATGTAGAAGAAAAAGAGTGAGATAGGTATTGAGGGAAAGAAAAACAACAAAAGAAGAGAGAGAGTGATTTAGATCGCTGAGGATTAGTAAGATAGACTGCCACAACGGAACTGACACCTGATAACATGGAAACTTCATAAAACTAGTTAGTTCCTCCTTATTTGCTTCTTTCAAGTTTTCATTTACTTTTCTTCATGAATAATTCTCTGCTAGTAGCTTGTATTCTCAATGATTAACAAGCTTTTGTCATATCGGATTGCTATCTTCATCAGACATTTCACTCTATTGAATAAAGTCATTATAGAGCGGATGTAATGTTGATTGACATGGAGGTATCTTTATCAGGTGCGAGTGATCTTATTCTGACAAGAAGGATTTCAGTGGAAATAATGTAGGAACTAAAGGATCTGATTCTAGTAATGTCACAGATTTTGTTAAGAGATGTCTAAATTCTGAACGATGCATTTTGTCCCTTCTTCGTTGTCAAGGCGGGTATACCCACTAACCTACGCCCCAAACCTGCTTTCGCTATAAAATTATTTATGTTTAGAGTGGTAATTAGTTAGGTGTAATCGACTTGAAAAACGTCACTAGTTTTTGACCTGGGGCCTATTACAATCTACAAATGATAATTTCTATAAGATTTTGAAGTGACTACAAATAGTTAAATTAGTTGAGAATTATTTTTATGCAAGTTACCCAGTTTTGTCGAATTTTTTGCAACCGATCTCTCTCATTTTATCTTTACTATAAATCTTTGTCCTTCTCTTCCTTTTTTTCTGCATTCTATCCTGAACCTATTTCATTGTTTTTTGTTTCTCATTCTCTTTCTCAAGCGTTCATATTTTATTCTGTTTTTCCACCACTCATTTTATACTTTTTTCATTCCCATACTTCTCAAACTCTTCATATTTTCCGTCTTTCCATTACCAATGCATTTTGTCACCTTCTCCTCTTTTTCCAATAGTTTTATACTCTCTTTAATTCTTATACTCTTCATCTTCTTTACCGTCTATTTATCATCAATCCATCTCATCCTCTTTATCATGGAATTCCACACTATTTTCACTTCCTATCATTCCACATTTCTCCCGCCTCCTTCTGTCTTTTCCTATTCCCCGTCCTGCTTTCCTTTCAATTATTCCATACTCTTTTCGCACCTCCTTCCACTCTATCTTTTCTCTCTTTCACTCTCCACCAACTTTATCACCAATCCTCCTCATTTCATCCTTCTTCCATTTTTCTCTCTTTTCTTCTTTCTTTCCTTCTCACCATTCCATTTCCTTTCATTTTTCCTTCACTTTCTTGAGCTTTCATCCTTCTCCTTATCCTTTTTCCTTCAATAGTTTCATACTTCTAATCTTCTTTTCCGTTTCTTAATCACCGACCCATTCCACACCATCGCATTTCACATTTCACACTTCTCATTTTCTCTCGTTCCTCACTCTTTCTCCCTCATTTGTCTTTTGTCTTTCTTATTCCTTTCTCCATTTTCTCTACTATTTCAAACCCTTTTCGAATCTCTTCCCACTCCACTTGTTTTTTCTCCATTTTCGATTTACTCCACCGTTCTACTCCACCGCATTGTATCAGCCTTGATTGTTTATCAATATAGAATTGTCAGCATAATCCTCCAGTGTATCTATCTTCGTCGTGGTTGAATAAATGATGCTTGATGATGCGGGGGCTGAAAATGCCCGAAGAAAAGTATTCGCCGCACCCCACACCCCCGAAACCCTTCTCAGAATTAATGATTCACCCTCAACCACTGATCCCGATGAGATGCCAAGCGGTCGATAAATTTCTACAGGGGCTGAAACTGCGAAAACATTCACCCCCACTCCCAAATCGTATTATTTTTGCTGTTGGAACATTGAAGGGAGAATGGAATCAAGGGTTGGACCATTACCACCGCTGCTGGCAACTGCCTATCTTTGGTTTGGGGTTGGTGAGGGCTGATTCTGATGAGTGTTCCATTCCTGATAGTGAAAGTTCGTTCAATATTTGAGGCCAGTAAATCATCCCTGATAGTGTAATCAAAAAAGCAATAATCCTATCGTTTCCTTCGTGCAGAACAATTAAACTGTCGCGAACTTTTCGAATATTAGTTAGAGGGTGGTGATTCGGAACTAGAGTTTGCCTATAATCACCACTCGCTCTCCGTCACTAATTAAAACTGTCCGGAAATCTATAGAATATCCATATCCATGTCAAGCGTTATTACTTCTGAGCTTGCTAGGCTCCAGCTATATCCTTTCGAAATACTAAATGAGAGAAATAAATTACAATATGTAGAAATGTATTTCTAAAGGGGCTGAAACTACGAAAACATTCACTCCTATACACCTAAATCATATTATTTTTGATACGACTTTTACTATTTTCATTGAGAACTTGGGTTGTGCAGCTGTAATGATTTTGAACATTCATTCGTTATGACTATTGCTGATAAAAAAATCCTTAATAACGGTTAATATTATCCAGTCAATGAGACAATAGAGGTTATAATTTTGGAATAAATTCTAGTTTTAGTCAGCTTACTGGTGATTGGACCTAGAATAGCTAGTGAACGATTCCCTAATAATAATAATACTGTAATAATAATAATAATAATAATAATAATAATAAGAATATTGATAATAATAATAATAATAATAATGACATTGATATTTGAATAATGTAGGCTGCCTACATGATAATTGAAGGGAGAAGATCTGATTATAAGGCAAAAATTGACAAATGACATTGACAAAAAATAAGAAAACACGATAAAACGTTTCTGTATAATGATTAAAAACAGATTTCACTTAAATTTAAAAATATTGTAACGAAACTATCTTTTCTATCATCTATCATCATAGGCCGAATTGAAATTATTCTAAAACTCAAATAACAAATTATTTCACCTGGGTAATTTATTGGAAACCCCGTTCGAAATATCCATGTTCTTGTGCACCCTCCGTAAAAATATATGGTATGAAATAATTATTATTACTGTATTAAAAACTCATTACAACTTTGCGACCATTGAGTCCTAAGATTTAGATAATGTGGAAGAAGAGAATTTATAGTCTCAAATTTACCTTGAATAGAAAATACTTGCATCGAATTTAATTGAAATCACAAACTATCAGGCGAATATTCAGCAATTTAATTAACTGTAATATCTTCCAAAAGTAACTCGAGATTCAAGTTTACAGCTTACTACAAGAAAATTCGTCATAGCTTGATATTAAGCCTTTTTTTTTTCTTTTTTAGGATGAAGCCCACATAGGTCTGAGACCTGTGTGTGGGTAATGAGTTGGATGATGGTGATTTATGAGTTGGACCTACAGTTTTAGGTGAAGTGATTTTCAGCAGAGAACAGTGTCTTTTTTGCTGGCCAATCTAATCGGTCACCGTTACAAACAGGACCTACGAGAACGCAGCTTATCTATCTGATTGAACAGAAACCTGCTACGGCTCGCGGCTATCACTTCCCTTGTTCATCATAATATATAGAATTATCAAATGTTTTAGCCCGTTATCTTTCCTCCATGTTTTCCTTGTTATTTTAAGGTCCTCCTCAAAAAGTAATTGAATGATCAACAATAAATTGATTCTCCAACAAGTTGATTTAGAGAGCGAATTATCAATAAATAACTCCGACAACAGAAAAGTGAATCCAGTACTGGAGCTACTGCACATTGAAGCTGTCATCTTGAAATGGACAGATGACACAAAAAGGCCTGGGACCAGTTAAACTAAAATACCTATATAGTTTTAGTTATGTTGCAAAAAGTGATACTGTTCTCATACTCAGTACCTTTTCCTCTTCGGTATGTCTGCCTGTCGTCTGCCTTTCGATGTGTAGTTTGTACCATTAGCCACGTAATGGCTCGGAACAGCCACAGGCAAAGGAAGATAGAAAATAAAGAAAAGAAAGAAAAGTAAATTACGCCGCGGGATTCGAACTGGCACAATACGTCTAACGGCTCTCTACATCACCATTCTTGTCCGGCCTTGTTAAGTGTTTACATTGACTGGCGGCAAAGGAAGAAGTGAGATGGAGGATTAACGATGATAGGAAACATTCAATAAAGAAAAATTAGTTTATCAGTCCGTTTACTTTGCTATGCGAACGATTTCAGAATGAATAAGCATGGACAGCCAACGCCACTATATGATGTGTTGATCCTTTCTGTCGACAACGCTACAATAGCAGTATAAGATCCCTTTTTATTAGGTACTATTAAACCCCCTAATAGTAAAGTAGATCCCCTCCATCAAACCGAGTATTCACGGTACACAGTTCAATCAAGCTTCTCCCAAATGAAATAACTGTTACCATGTAAGTGGGAAATCAATATTGACAAGATGGACATCCGAATCTAAAGGCCTTCATCCTTGTAGTTCTCTTTTATCCATTCTTCGTCACTACTAAACTCTTCATTCTCCATTTTACTATCACTTATTTCTGTCTGCTGTAGTCTTATCCTTTCACTATTCCTTTTTTCTATCGAGTCATACAGGAAATAATTTTAAAGTTGTTTTACATTCTCTTTTTTTGTTTCTTCGTGTTTCGTAGTAAGTGATAGTTGAAATATCTTCTAGTATACAGCATTGCTTCACTATAGAATGTTTAAATTTATCTAGTATCTGTATGTGTTGGTTATTGTAGTATCAATATAATGGGGAAGTGATAGCCGCGAGCCGTAGCAGGTACCTGTTCAATCAGATAGATAAGCTACGTTCTCGTAGGTCCTGTTTGTAACGGTAAGCGATTAGATTGGCCTGCAAAAAATACACTTCTCTGCTGAAAATCACTTCCCGGTGGTTCGGAACCCACCTAAAACTGTAGGTCCAACTCATAGATCACCATCATCCAACTCATTACCCACGCACAGGTCTCAGACCTATGTGGGCTTCATCCTCAAAAAAAATATATATATTCTTATTTTAATTGATATGTCTGTATCTTCTGGCTTGTTTACATCCCTCAACTTTTTTCACCTCATTTTTTATGGGATATTTGAAATGATCACATCTAGAAATACTACCATGCATTTTTGTCAGGCCACTAGCATGTCAATCCCATACTTTGCAGCCAGGATTTTGGTCCATTCAATAAATAGTTTACCAACTGGTGATTTTTTCCAAGTATGAGATTTATAGAAATCTCTTGTACTATTGAACATTCTGTACTGGTACTCTGTAGTCTACTGTCCTTTTAATTTCAAGAAGTTTTTTTATCATTATCGATCCCTATTAATTCACACTTAATGCTTGGCTTAAATAGTACCCTCAAATTCCTTCTCTAATTCACCTGTTTCAAATACGCTATTTTTTCTTCACTACGTGTCTCAATTTTTACATCTCAACTCAACACTATCTTTAAAAAACGCAAAATTATTATCCCCTGCTTTTCAGCCTCTTATTCCCCCTTCTTAATTACATAAATTTCTCTGTAATATTTACGCTCTCATTCAAATGCTTGATGTTCTTCTTTTCCTCTATACTATAATTCCTCAATCTCTTCTGATCGACACCAGCATTTTTTTTTCTGTCTTTGAAATCATTTTCTTCTTTTCGCATTCCTTCTTTATTGTTATCCTCCTCCGTGTTTTATTCACCCATTTCGTTTCTTCTGCTACCTCTCCTTTCTTTGTTTCCATGATTTTCTATGAATTTCTCCCCCATTCTTCCTTCTCTTCAACTTGTTCCCTCCTTCCTTTATGCAGTTTTGTTCTCCAAGATTCCTTCCGTTTCTCCTCGGTCAACTCATTCACCTTTTCAATTATTCTTCCACTCCTTTTTTATATTTTTTCTCTCCCTCATTTGCTTTTCTCACATTCAAATTCAACTTTCTTCTCTGTTGATAATGGCAGCACTAAGAAACTGAGCCGTATTTCACTACGATTTAAACAATATTTTTTGTCATAGAAATCAATTATAGTAACTTTCATGTTCACTGTTTTATAAAAAAGGGTTTTTTACTTGCATAGTTTGCATTCAAGATTTTAAATATTTGACAATATCATGTAACCTGGTTGACTTATAATTCAATGTGATAGCTCATCAGCATATAAAGTCCAACCCACATAAGAATTAATAATTATCCTGATTGTTCCAAACCACTCAATTCCAAATGCTGTTCGATGCTCATTAACAAATTCAATGTGAGTGACAATTTGATTATATTGATTACGGTAATGATTTCATCAGAGGAACTGAAGATGGGTGATGAATTTGATGAGTGCGTTGTCAGGATTGATTGCTGAGATTGAGCAGAGTTGATGACGAGATTGATGGCCGCAGACATTTCTATTAAATTTGGACCAGCAGGAAATGGAAAATGCTTTGAATAGATGGGCCAGATATCGTGTATATATGTATTTCACTACTCAATCCTTGTTCGTGTCCTCGAATATATACATATATAGTTGGGACAAGATAGTAGCCATCAACATTGACAGGCCCTAGTCTATGTTGGTGCTGATCTCTGTATAGATATATTTTTAGTGATGGTTGCTGGTATAGATAACATATATAGGTATAGAAGGCATCATGCAACGGTACAGAAAACGGTCATCAAATCGAGAATGTGCGAACAAGCACATAAAAGGCACATCACACACAGACACACACTCACAATCAAATGCATGCTGGTATTCGATTGTGTGCGATCATTTTTCTTCAGCGCAAGACTCGAAGCCAGCACCTTCAATATGTATGTCGCTGAAATGCACCTGCCTGTTCACGCACGCAACACTCTTTACGCCACCAAATAGTGAAAATCTCTCTCTGGCTCTATTCAGCACACGTTTTTCAAGAGTGAAAATCTATTTAGTCCTGACCAAGGGCAACAAATATGTTTGGCAGTAATTTTCAATTATTAACAAGCATTGATGTTTATTAACAATTTCTATTCTGTGAATAAATAATAGTGTTACGGGTTCTATGTCTAAAATAACGCTGCTAACACTCAAATTTATCACTCGCACTTTATTTACACAAATAATCACAACACTCACTGTTCAGTATGTCTTACAGGAAAATAAGCAATTGAAAACAGATAAATCGATATTGTTCAACTAATAAAGAGATTTCAATAAAATGTACAACAATCAATCACTAAAAGCTAAAAGGCTGATCTAATATTAAATAATAACTGTACAATAAACTGTCCAATAATATTCAAAAAGAAACGTCAAAAAAGAATAATAATTTACTTACGTAGCACTAGTCCGTAATACAATAAAAACTTTTTCGTAGCTCACTGGTATGAATTAAACAGGAAAAAGAATTATCACTATAGGCACAGAGAAAGAATTATCACTATATAGGCACAATATATAGAACTGTCACAACTTGTTTATCACGACGAATTTCAAACAAGACTGAACTAATTTACAAAAGTCTCCTTCTATTTATATAATTCTCCATAATCGAGATATCTCTCGATTTTTCTATCAACTTCTACTGAACTCTAAAATAAACAATCAAGGACCTTCCACAATATTCGATAAAACTCCATTAATTTCTAATCAAACAACTAGAACATTCTACAATGATCCAAGTAAACACCATAAAAGTGTCAAAAGCAGAGTAATTAATTGCTTAGAAGTAAACATTTACATAGCAGATAATAACCTAGAACCACTGTCCCTCTTTCTCTCCATTTTCACTTCCACTACAATAGATTGGTATGAATCTATGACATAGACTTTTACTTGTATTTTAGTGATAGATTTGTGACAGTGCAACCTACTGGAACCTCTGATAAAATATTTTGTAATCAGCTATTTTAAACCTTTTGTAATAACCTATTTTAAACCATCTATGCTATTCTAAAGTTGAATATTTCAAATAAAATGGATAAAGTATTTTACAACTTGTTAGAGCCTACTTCTCCTGTGTTCAAATAATCGTAAACGTCCAAGTTATTCAATTGACAACAAGTTATTGACAGAAGCCCATATAGTGCACCACAGCCCAGTTTTGGACTTAAGTCTGTTGCGCCTTCACATCCGTTTGAAATTTGTCACAATAAATAAACAAAATTTATAGTAAGATATACCAGAAAAAATTGCATTACATCCTACCACTTAATATTTTACTATCATCTTTCAACCTTTTTCTGTACACGATTTTACAACTTGTAGACTGAAGAGCGAAAATACACTTCATCTACACAGGGGTGCTCACAGGGGGGGGGGGGGCTATGACGCAGACTGCTTCATTGAAATTCTTGGGGAGGGTTCCAAAAAACGTTTTGGGAGGGGTTAAGTTGATTAAAACCGTGTTTTTTTTTTCGTGAAGACATTCAAAAATATATTACGAAGTGACCATATAGAATGCCAATTAATGACAATACATTTATAATTATTACTATACTATTGAATGTAAATTAGTTAAAATAGTTATGTTTAGGATTTGTGCAGGAAGTTCTTGTTTCGAAAAACATGAGAGCTCAAATGTACGTTAATTTGACTGGACCAGGGGTGCCCACAGGGGGGGGGGGGCTATGACGCAGAAGAACTACTTATTCTTTACAAATGAAGACATCAAACTCATTGTTTTCACTTCCTTTAGAGGAACAACTTTGTAGAATTATTCAACCTTAATGTAATTGGTACACCGAACATAAACTTATAGGTATTCATTCAATTTTATTGAACCATTGTTTATTTGTAATAATATTTGATTGTATAAAAACCATTTAGGTTCTCATTCTTTTTTATGTATTTTGCAATTAAGTTTATTGAGCAGAAGTTCATATATTCAATGTTACCTATGTAAATGTTACCGATATTACCTATGTATAAATTTTTGTAAAGAATCTCAAGATACATACATACTTTTGTATATTATTGACTGGGTTTGTATTTTCTCAATAGCTATATAAATCTTCTTTTAGTTTTAGAAAGAATACGGGGGGCTTACTTTTTCACATTTTTTTGGGGTCCTAATTTATGGGGGGGGGGGGTTGGTGCTAATTGTAAGGGGGTGTATCATAAGGCTTGGGGGGTGCCTAATTTATGGGGGGGGTCTGGTGATAAATTTAGGGGGGGGTGCGTCATGAGGCTTAGGGGGGGTGGGCACCCCTGATCTACATCTTATTTCGTTCTGAATTGAAAAGTATTGCACTCCTACTTTTCTACAACGATTCTTCTAGTCATGAAATATATCATATCCTCTCATTCCATTCAATATTTCCAACTCAATTTCAGTTCAACAATAGATTATTTCCTTCGTGAATCTCAATAAGGTAAAGTAGCTCCACCATTCACAAACAGAAGTGTAGCTTCACCTTCACCATTCACTGAGGTCTTCATGACCACCAATACATAAATTTTAAAATAATCTACCGTTGTTCCATTTGTTTTCAATTCTTATAACGCTATCTCAGAAACAAATTTTAGTTGTAGTTTTTTAGAACATTGAATTGTTTAGCCTACTTGTTTATAATTTTCATTCCAGAGTACAACGATGTAGACTACATTCATAAAAACAAAGTGAACTATTCTATCTAGAGAAGGGTTAGAATTTTATGTTGGAAGTCACCAGTAGTTTAGTAGGATAATAAGTAGATGTGCATCTGCTCTACTTTCTTTTAAATATTATTTTGTCCACCATCAAACAAAAGAGAAGAACATTCACATGAACCAGTTAATTTGCGGTTACAATTATTTTATTCATCCACAGAATGTAATTTATGGGAAAAGATGAGTAACGCAAGCGAATGTCAGCTCCTCAGCTCCTGGTTTGCTCTTCATGAGAATAACCCAGTTCTTTTCCAGTCTAAGCTCTTCTGAGAATGGCCTTGTCTCCTTGTCTGCCTATTGAAATAAGAAATTCTTTTGTTAGCAAGTTGTCCAGTCATCTGGTTGGTTTATCTGCTGAATTTTCAGCCGCTGTCTTCTTGCCATTGAACTTGTATGGCGGTTAATCCGGACAGCGCAATTTCATGCTGCGTTACTCCGACAACGTTTAACCGCTTTGCTCAAACTATATACTATTATAGATGTATGAGTAGTACGAATAATATATAGGCGCCTTGCATGTTCTGAACCCGGAACTTCAGATGGTTCCAGAAAAAGAAGACGATTTAATCACCTGTGCTGAATGCATTTCATAAGTAGCCTACTGATGAACTCTGTGTGGGACTTCCTGCTGCCTCTGAGCCCCCAGACAAGCTTGCAAGAATCATATAATTGCAAAAAAGGGGGCCCGAATTTACTTCCTGCCCCAGACCCCTCAGAGACCTAGCTACAGGCCTGCTGGTAGATAACTGATGCTGATCGGTTGGATATCAAACATAGATATCAGGCAAATATTGATGTAACCACAAATGATGTCTTGCTAGTCTATACATCTATACATATATCTAAACATAGATATCAGGCAAATATTGATGTAACCACAAATGATGTCTTGCCTCGGTCTCCAACTACACAGATTCGGACAAATGGAGAGTGGACAGGGCCGGAATATTCTGATGCAATTGATGCTTACCTATAATATATCTAAAGCAACAATTATAACGTATTCCGGTTCTGTCCACTGATAATTTTGTCCAAATTCACTATGTTGAAAACCGAAACTTCAGGGGTGAATGGAACATTAGATAATTGTGCAAAAGAACAAGATACAAAATAAATAAAGGATGCTACCTTTACGCTCAAATATCTACACATTTTTTCTACTAATCATACTTTTTATGGTTTTTTATTATTACTATTATTATATACAGGATGTTTCGGAATTCTCTACCAATACTTCTAGGCAGTGTTTCTGGACCACTAACGAAAGTAAATATTGTAATAAAATTTTTCTAAAATCTCCAGTTACACAGCCGCCGTTTTGTTTTTTTCACTCATTATTTTTTTATTCGAACACCTCTTAATGTATAATTTTGAAATTTTGCATACAGCTTTATAACAATCAAAACAATCTAAAAAAAATTAATCAAAATTTTCCGACATCAAAAAACAAAATGGCGGTCATTAAAAATCTTTGAACAGGATTAAATTAATAATGGCTGATGATATGAAAATTTTACTAAAATAACTGTTTTTAGATATTTGTATTGCGATTCCAACGATACCTCATTTTCCAAGATTGGCCAACAATTAACAGAGATATGCTACTTTTTAGGGTTTGCGGTGGTTGGAAGCTGCAACCCGTTCTCAACCACCGCACACCCTAAAAAGTAGCATATCTCTATTAATTGTTGGCCAATCTTGGAGAATGAGGTATCGTTGGAATCGCAATAAAAATATCTAAAAAAAAGTTATTCTAGTAAAATTTTTAATAAATATAAATTTATTTTTAATAAATATAATGTGTAACTTATAATGAGTTGAATGATGATACAAAAATGCCAGGTTGAAACAAGATTTGAGCTCGCTGCTGTCGAAGTGGCAGGCAGGTGCTCTTTACACTTGAATGGCTGCCAAATAAAACTTCATTCTTCTCAAAATCACGAGTTGATCAGGCTAAATATTAATGCTCATACTTACTCACTTAAAACTGCAGGAATGCATTTTGCTTCTGAGAAGAAGCTTCATCAAACCATCATGAAATCTCTCGGGGCCAACACAGCTTTTCTCCCGTTTCAGGTGTTTAAAAACAATTACATGAGAAAAAGCCAATGGATTGTTCATTAAAGTACTCTATCATGGAAAACTTAACAGATATCTTATTAGTAGCCTATTCGCCACATGATTTTTGTTTTGTAGATTACGTCTTGGAGACTCCAGTTAAGGAGTATAAGACAAGTCAGATCAACAATATTATACACTAGATACCATAATTACTATATCAACTAGTTGAGGTGAGGCTTAATTTTGATGTGAAAGGAACTCTTGAACACTATAAAAAGCTTTATCAACTAAATATTTTTTCAATTGTTTTTTAAATATTTCTATATTTTCAAAACTCTTTAAAATCTGCGGTAGCTTGTTGTAGAATTTCCTACCAATATAACTAGGTTTTTGTTTGAATAAGCTACTATTGTGACTCACCAAGCGATAATCTTGTATTATAATCATGTACATCAAGATTTTGGTTAATATCATTCGTTTTTACATATAAAGTAGCTTCATACACATATAAGCAGGGTACAGTTAGGAGACCAAGTCTCTTGAACAACGGCCTACACGAATCTAATCTATTTACTCTTTCCATACATCTAACCGCTTTCTTTTGGATCTTAAACACCCTATTAAGATTTTGTTTTGATGAATTACCCCATACTAAGATAGCATACCTAATATGTGACAGTAAGAGCCCATGGTAAGCTGTAAAAAGTAACTTTTTGTCATTCAATCTAGCGAACTGTCGCAGGACAAATACCCCAGATGAAATTTTACAACATATTTTCTCAATGATAGTCTACTATTTAACCTCTTGATATTCAAAATTTGATTTAATAAAAAATTTTACTTTGAATTAAATCACACCGGAACACGCAAAAACGATAATCTGACTTATATTTGCCGTTATACACGATATTTCTAGGTCAGATAGTACACGATATCTCTATCCCTTTATAGTGCCGCTTTTTGAACGGGAAACTGAGTATATTGTACGCTTATAATCGATGAATAATTGCTATCTTCAGTTGCCGTATCGGGACGCTTGGCTTTACTCATCACAGAGTAATCTTCATTAGATATCAATTAAATTCGCATTCTGGCTATTTGCATTGCATCAGATTTTAGAACTTAATGGTAATGGACATTTCTTGAGTGGAGTATAAGATTAAGTGAAGATAGGTTGCAGGTTACAAATGAAAAAGGTGAATATGGTGAACTCTACTAAAGAAATGAAATATTTTACATGGTTTTTATTGGCTCAACATTTCTAAAGTTTACCTAGGCCTACCATTTGCTTAAAGGTTAATGCCAAGGTTAATATACAGTGGCGTAGCCAGGATTAGATTTCTGGGGGGGGGGGGGGGGCTCACCAAGGGGGGGTGTGGGCAGTGGCTTAGCCAGGATCAAATTTCGGGTGGGGGGGCTCACCAATCTACTATAAGTTATCTACTAGGAAAAAAGATTCCAAACTGGATTCCCGGATAAAATGCTAGTACATAATACAGAAATTACAATCATTATACAATAAATGTCTATAAGAATTAAGTCTGGGGTATAGGAGGATCTGATTTTTTTTTAATTTAGTGGTGTGAAAAGCTAATCTAGACAACTTGTTAGGCTCTAAAGTTCAAAAGAAAGTTTTGAAAAATTACTACCCAAGAACCTAGGTGGCCAGGTTTGAAATGATAAAGTTTGATATACCGATATCTGTTACTATTTTGAGTCAAAACCCTTGAATTGGAACTAATCATACTTAACTTATGTACTGAATCTCAAAATTAATACTAATTATTATTATAAGTTTCAAAAATTTATGTCATTAGCCTAAAACGCACCCAACCCAAAGTTCATGAAATCGGATTTTTTCTTAATCATAGCACACTGATTTTACGCTTGCATAGAACTTGCATTTATTTTTGTGTTTTCATTTATAAAATCCCGATTTCATGAACTTTGGGTGCGTTCAGGCTAGTGGGTTATACTGAATTTTAACTTCAAAACTAAATTTTCTACAAGATGAGTTTATTCAAAAAGATGATTTATCAATAATTAACAAAGTTAATCCACTTCAAACTTGAGAATTGCATTTTATTTAATGTAATAAGTAAATAATTATGGTAGTCACAGTTTTCTAACATGTTTTATTCGATTTCGTAGCTCATTTTAAATCAAAATTATCCATTTGAGCACCTAACAAATTTCTATATGAATAAATATTGAGGAAAATTTTGAAAAATGCAATTACCTGACTATAACTGTAGCTATATTCCATTACACAAACAGGGTTTCTGTAATCTGTTCGTTATAATAGAACAAAACAGATAGAACCCTTCGGCTTTAATAAGTCCTTATCTATTAGTTATTTGAGAATTTTTTATTTCTGAAATTTCGGGGGGGGGGGGCCGGGCCCCATGGGCCCCCCCCCCTGGCTACGCCACTGAATAATATACTCCAATGAATGTCAGAGGTGAATTTCTGCAATTAATTTATTCCGATATAGATGAAATGTATTAATAATTTTGTATAATAATAATAATTATAATAATACAATAACGGTGACCGATTAGATTGGCCAGCAAAAAAGACACTGTTCTCTGCTGTAAAATCACTTCCCGGTGGTTCGGAACCCACCTAAAACTGTAGGTCCAACTCATCAATCGCCATCATCCAACTCATTACCCACGCACAGGTCTCAGACCTATGTGGGCTTCCTCAAAAAAAAAAAAAATAATAATATTACATCAATAATTGCACTGATAATTATCAATTAATAAAATTAATTTTAATTACTGATTATTAATACTGTTATGAAATGCCAGGAAGAGAGAACAATATTTTCAGCGTTATCTGCCTGCGTCAATAAGTGCTTCTGGTAGAGCTATAATGAGCATGTTTTGTTTACTCCCCCTGTTCGCCCCCCCGCCTTGCAATCCATCCAGAGAGCTCTAGAATGGCATTATCTGTGTAAATAGATTTTTATAGAATAATAGACAACCCTCTGGTGTTTAATGGAATGTCATGAAAACTTATAAAAAGTGGAAGCTCTTGTAACATGAGTTTATCCAGTGTTCAAACGTTGTCATAAACGATTGTTTACAAGTGGCAGTTCTGTTAGTGTTAATACAGTCTGTGTTATTTGAACTTTGAATGTGTTAGTGATAAAAGCAGTATATTGTGACTATATTATTGAGACTTCCTTTAAAGTTTTTTAAGTGTACAAATACTCATTGCTATTATTGTAATATGGTGACAGACCTTTACCAAATAAGTATTTTAAATGTTATTTTTAGACGTTTCTTCTTGAATTATTGAACAGTTACTATTTAATTTTCTATTTCGGGAAGTGATAGCCGTGAGCCGTAGCAGGTATCTGTTCAATCAGATAGAGATAAGCTGCGTTCTCGTAGGACCTGTTTGTAACGGTGACCGATTAGATTGACCAGCAAAAAAGACACTGTTCTCTGCTGTAAAATCACTTCCCGGTGGTTCGGAACCCACCTAAAACTGTAGGTTCAACTCATCAATCACCATCATCCAACTCATTACCCACGCACAGGTCTAAGACCTATGTGGGCTTCATCCTCAAAAAAAAAAAAATTAAAATTTTTTTTATCGGCCTGTTAACAGTAAATGATTAGTCTTTGTGCAGTAATATAGCAAACTCTTTATTAGCTGAACATTATTGATTTCTTCGTTTCTGATTGATTTATTTTGTGTGACATATACGATTAGTGCGAGTTGGAAGTAATTTGTGTGAATAAAGTGCAAGTTTTAATTTAAAGTGAAGTGTTGCCAGCATTATTTTAGAGATAGAACCCTTAATACTTACGATTGTTCAATTAAATTAAATGTATTGTATTTCGATAGTTGAAATCCTAAATGAAGAGTAAAACCGGATTTTTCCTGGTGGAGTATCAACTGAAAAATATTTGTGGCATACCACCTTGAAAAAGTTTGTTAACTCACAAATAAAACACCAGTACAGCTTTGTATTGGTTATTTAAAAGTTGGGAAGGGGAAACATCTGCAGAAATCCTCACTCTGTTTGCGTTTGTTTTAAATAACTATTACTGAATTCAAAGAGTGTATTTTGTACTCTCAGAAGATAGCGAATCTTTATATAAAATAGGCGAACATGCTTTTTTGTGATGACAACTGCTCCGTGGTTTCTGCTTCCGATTTTGTTCGTTCACGTCTCATTTGAAAGATGTCATCGAGTAGATGTTTGATAAGGTCTTACATTTTGAAAAAAGGCATCAAAGTGGACATGAGCAATGAACGATCAAAGTTTCAATTTTTGCCATTGCTACTTTAACATAGGGATCGGTGAGCTGAACATTTTCACATTTCAACTTATGATGATTTGATGATCAGCTGTTTTGAAACAAAAAGTTTATTTTTCATTGTTCATTCAGAGAGAGAGGGTGGGAGGATAGGATAGAGGAAGAGGAAGAGAGAGAGGAAAGAAAGAGAAAAGAAGGAAGAGGAGAAGATGAAGAAGACGAAGGAGAAGAAGAAAGAGGAGAAAAAGAAGAAGAAGGGGAGGAAGTAGAAGAAGAAAAAGAAGAAGTAGAGGAAGAGGAAGAAGAAGAAAAAGAAGAAGAAGAAAAAGAATAAGAATAAAAAGAAAAGGAAAAAGAAGAAGGAGAAAAAGAAGAAGAAAAAGAAGAAGAGGAAGAAGAAGTGGAAGAAGAAGAAAAAGAAGATTAAGAAGTAGAAAAAGAAGATGAAGAAGAAAAAGGAGAAAAAGAAGAAAAAGGAGAAAAAGGAGATGAAGAAGAAAAAGGAGAAAAAGAAGAAGAAAAAGAAAAAGGAGAAAAAGAAGAAGTCGAAGAAGCACAAGAAAAAGAAGAAAAAGAAGGAGAAAAAGAAGAAGAAGAAAAAGAAGAGGAAGAAGAAGAAGAAGAGGGAGGAAAAGAATGAGAAGAAAAAGAAGAGGAAGAAGAAGAAAAAGGAGAAAAAGAAAAAGAAGAAGTGGAAGAATTAAAAAATTTCTTTAGCACAGGTGTGTTAAGAAAATGTTATATTTATCAGCTGATAAAGAATTGAAAAATGAAATTTTTGCCAGCACAGGTATGTATTTGGAATGTATTTTACAAAGTTTAATAAAGTCGCACATTCGTGCGACCCGGGATAACCTAGTAACTTTAAATAACTTGAAAGTTGACTCAAGGATATTGTAAAGATTTTCCATTGATTGTTTCAAATAATGGCTTGAGCAATGAAACAATCATTTGAAACAAGCAACTTTGAGCTCAAACCACAACACATGTTACCTGTGTAATTTAAATAGGCCTATATCATAAGCCTCCATAAGCCTCTTTTATAAGCCTCCATAAGCCTCTTTTATAAGCCTCATAAGCCTCTTTTTTTTCTTAGTATAGTATAGTCTAGTTGGCTTAACTTACAGAACCAATCAATTAAGTTTAAATAAGTCGCTTTTCATGGTTTGCGGCGAAGTCGTTCCCTGCTTTACTAAGGCATAAATATTGTTCGTTGTTACTTATTAGGCTTACATAGTCATAAATACCAATTGCTATAATTAATTATAAGTTCTGGTGACAATAAAAACCCTACATTCGTTTTAATTTGATTCTCCATTGTCATCTAGACAATAGATATAGCCCCAGACTACAATAACATGTACAATTTATTGCAAATTGCTTTTCTCATGCTCTCATTCATTGGCCGACTGACTAACTTTAAAAAAATGATAATTTCATATCATATACCTGCATTCATGACCTAGGAGCATTTTTCATGCTGCTCTCAATTCCAAAGACCACTTAAATAATGGTGGCTATTATCTGTGGAACTAAACTCATCAACTCACCTTCAATTCAAAAACAAACATAATTTAAATGAAGATAGGGCTATAAACGTGTTTGTAAACGATAATCAATTAGACCAGGAAGAAAAAATTGCATTTCTAGGAGTTTTATTGGATAGACGATTGACCTGGACTCCATACATTGAGAAAATATGTAGTAAAATTTCATCTGGGGTATTTGTCCTGCGACAGCTCGCTAGATTGAATGACAAAAAGTTACTTTTTACAGCTTACCATGGGCTCTTACTGTCACATATTAGGTATGCTATCTTAGTATGGGGTAATTCATCAAAACAAAATCTTGATAGGGTGTTTAAGATCCAAAAGAAAGCGGTTAGGTGTATAGAAAGAGTAAATAGATTAGATTCATGTAGGCCGTTGTTCAAGAGACTTGCTCTCCTAACTGTACCCTGCTTATATGTGTATGAAGCTACTTTATATGTAAAAATGAATGATATTAATCAAAATCTTGATGTACATGATTATAATACAAGAAGCCGAGGAGATTATCACTTGGTGAGTCACAATAGTAGCTTATTCAAACAAAAACCTAGTTATATTGGTAGGAAATTCTACAACAAGCTACCGCAGTTTTTGAAGAGTCTTGAAAATATAGAAATATTTAAAAAAACAATTCAAGAAATATTTAGTTGATAAAGCTTTTTATAGTGTACAAGAGTTCCTTTCACATCAAAATTAAGCCTCATCTCAACTAATTGAAGTAATTATGGTATGTAGTGTATAATATTGTTGATCTGACTTGTCTTATACTCCTTAACTGGAGTCTCCAAGACGTAATCTACAAAAAAAAAAAAAAAAAAAAAAAAAAAAAAATAATCTATGATGTTGATAAAAACCTTAAGATATACTTTCTCATAAAATTATAAATAATGCTCAATAACATTTTACATTTTATTCTTCTACTTCAGTCTGAATAGTCTCGCTATTTTTCAAATTATAATCTGAACAGAACTGCTAGTTTCAAAGAATATGGTAACCAAACAAGTCTATCAAAGAATTAATCACTATTTACTTGAAATATTTCGAAAAAATCTGAAACTATTATTTTTTATTATTAATTTCAAACAATAAATCGTAGTTTATTTTTATTTATAATTCATTAATTTTCACACAATAAACAATTCATTATTCATTTTTTTCAAATTTCATAAGAATACACTGCAAAACAATTTTTAACAGACAGTAGTACCCTAATAATACACAAGTTGCTTTTGGTTGTATTTTTATTTATAAAGTCATTTTTCAAGAATATTAAATTATTATTAGATTTTTAGTTTGAATTAGGGAATTTTATTCATGTGAATTAACAAATTTTGAATGTCATTAAACAAGGTAATTTATTCATTATTTATTAATTTATAATTTATTCATTTATTCATTATATATTTATGTCATTAAGGTAATTTTATTCATGTGAATTAACAAATTTTTAATGTCAATGAACAATTTAAGTGATTAAAAACAATATTTTTAACATCACATTAGAGATTTTAGGCGTGATCGATTTTATTTTTAACAAAGTGTTAGAAAAACAATCTTTTGTCTTATCGGTGAAGCATATATGATACAGAGTGCTAAGAAAGTAATTGATACATTTAACTTATATTACATGAAATGGACAAAAGTTACATAAGTTTGGACAAAACTCGCTCACTTTTGAAAACTTAACCACATGTAAAAAAATATAAGGTATCGAAATTCATAGATTACTATTACCTGGAATCACCAAAATTACTTGCTGATAAAGCAAGATAACAGAACATAAAGGGAGCAGAATATGTTCTCATTCATTTGAATATTTGCTTTAGATAATGATTTTCATGGAGCCACTGGACCTAACCTTCTGAACGAACTGCTAGATTTTTTTCCGACTTCGTCCTTGTCTGGAGTTTTTTTGATTGAACAAACTCTGTGAACACAGTGACAGAGCATTGTCTATGATCTGGAAAAGCTTAAAATCTCTACAAGGCGTGGAAAGAATCCACAGAACGCAAGCCGGACTAAAGGCAGGTGCCGAATGACTGCGAAAGATTGGCCTATTTTCTGTAGTTTCATTCTCCTACCTGATTTAAGAAGAACCACTCTCTCTGAAAATAAACATTTTATTGGTCTGCTATTTCCACCTGATTCTTTCCGCTTGAATAGAAAATAGAAGAGTAAACGTTGATTCGGAATTTAATTCTTCAAGCTGAACAGCTTTAAATTATCTTTTTAAAACAGCTCAATTGCAATTTGATATACCATTTTATCGCTGAAACAATGGCTTCTATATAAGCATACTTTTAATTTTTCATAGGTTTCCCTTTTCTACTTCTCTCATCTTCTTCTATATTACATCTCTTAACAGAACAAATAAAATAATTTTTAGGATGAAGCCCAAATAGGTCTGATACCTAAATAGCCCAAATAGGTCAAATAGGTCTATACCTAACCTAACCTAACCTAACCTGACCAGTGCGTGGGTGAGTTGGATGATGGTGATTGATCAGTTGGACCTACAGTTTTAGGTGGGTTTCGAGCCACCGGGAAGTGATTTTACAGCAGTGAACAGAGTCTTTTGCTGGTTGATCCAATTGGTCACCCTTACTAAGAAGGCCCAGGAGTGCGTAGATTATCTCTATTTGATTGATCGGATAACTGCTACGGTTCACAGCTATCACTTCTCCATTTTCATGTTAAACAACTGTAGTATATTTGTTGTATTGTGTTTAACAATTATATTTTGAACTTGTGATGTCTTATAATTTCTTAATTGAAATGCTTTTATGATGTTTTGTTCTATAAATGGGATTGAATTTGATCTGGACAAGATCTTAAGTTTGATCTTGTCTGCACCAAACAAGCTCTTTAAATTGTTGTACTGTATTTTTCACATTGTGTTATTAAAATTCACAAATAAAAATCTTTCTTGTTTTGAATTACCAGTGAATTTACTTTACATAAATTCGGAATCAATGAAAGTTTGGGAAGCTCTCTATTTTTTAAAGCTCACTGATTCAATAATAACTACATTAAAGTTTGATATGGAAAAAGAGTACTCTATCAATCAATGTGTTGATAGAAAAGTATATTAAGATCAATTTCATGAGTGCTTTAAAAGTGTAAAGAAAATGGAAGAGGCAAAATTTCAATTCACACTGAAGCATGATCTAGTACCGTAGATTCTCGAATGTACTAGAGATGCACCTGGCAAATGGGAGCAAGAAGGACATTCAGGGAGAAAGAGAGAAACCAGTCAATTCACAACCATTTTGAAGCACGCGCCATCAATAAATGGAAGCAATGCTTACAAAATGGGTAGCGTAGACTATTTTTTATTTTTTGTAGATTACGTATTTGAGAATCCATTTAAGGAGTATAACACAAGTCAGATCATCAATATTATACACTAGTTACCATAATTACTATATCAATTAGTTGAGGTGAGGCTTCATTTTGATGTGAAAGGAACTCTTATACACTATAAAAAGCTTTATCAACTAAATATTTTTTCAATTGTTTTTTTAAATATTTATATATTTTTAAGACTCTTTAAAAACTGCGGTAGCTTGTTGTAGAATATCCTACCAATATAACTAGGTTTTTGTTTGAATAAGCTACTATTGTGACTCACCAAGTGATAATCTCCTCGGCTTCTTGTATTATAATCATGTACATCAATATTTTGGTTAATATCATTCGTTTTTACATATAAAGTAGCTTCATACACATATAAGCAGGGTACAGTTAGGAGACCAAGTCTCTTGAACGACGGCCTACATGAATCTAATCTATTTACTCTTTCTATACACCTAACCGCTTTCTTTTGGATCTTAAACACCCTATCAAGATTTTGTTTTGATGAATTACCCCATACTAAGATAGCATACCTAATATGTGACAGTAAGAGCCCATGGTAAGCTGTAAAAAGTAACTTTTTGTCATTCAATCTATTGATGATAGTGTAGACATTTGTAATTTCTTTAACATATATTATCAACTGGTTGCTAAGGATCTTCAAACATCTCTTAATACAGGTATTAGTGGTGCAGCTTGTTGTAGAGTTTCCTACCAACATAACTAGGTTTTTGTTTGAATAAGCTACTATTGTGACTCACCAAGTGATAATCTCCTCGGCTTCTTGTATTATAATCATGTACGTCAAGATGTATTGTTTGTCTTCCATCTGTCTCGCATTCTTAACAATAGTATTGATTCAGAAGTTCTAACTGAAAATTATCTGATTTGTTATAGGTTGTGTTGAAGAGTGCATCAGCTTCGTCAGTTGGTCTGGGAGACTCCTGCACACGCGATGAAGAGTGTTTAGTGAACAACAGTCGGTGTTTTCAAGGATTGTGTCAATGTCTGCCTTATTATGCAGTCTATAATAATTCACAGTGCTTACAGTGTAAGTACCTATACATAAGCCGATATTAATTATAATTTAATGAATTAATAATATATCAATAAATATACATTTTATTATTATAAGCTTATGGCTTTTGTTGGTGGAGAGACCCTTAAGGATAATAAATGAATGAATATTAGTTTTATGTGGCAGGAAGAGATGAATGGAAGAGTACCATAATCTCTTAGCATGATTAAGAAAAACAGAGTTTATTAATTTCGAATTCCTTTAGTTGCTATTACTTTATACTGAAGACTTCCGCAATGGCAGATATTGACAACAGCATTGAACAGCTGATGGGAATCGATGAATGCTACTGTACAAAAATATCAGTCACCACCGGAAATCGAACCACGGACCTCTCAATTGCCGGTTGAGCGCCCTTAACCACTAGACCATGGAGGCCTTTCTGTACAGCAGCATTCATTTTCAACTTGGCCATATCGGCTCGTATCTCACAAGTTAGTTTGAAGTGACTGACAATTGAATAAACTGACAAATATACATAAACAGAATTTATTAATTTCGAATTCCTTTAGTTGCTATTACTTTATACTTAAGACTTCTGCAATGGCGGATATTGACAACAGCATTGAACAGCTGATGGGAATCAGTAGCATTCATCGATTCCCATCAGCTGTTCAATGCTGTTGTCAATATCCGCCATTGCGGAAGTCTTCAGTATAAAGTAATAGCAACTAAAGGAATTCGAAATTAATAAATTCTGTTTATGTATATTTGTCAGTTTATTCAATTGTCAGTCACTTCAAACTAACTTATTAAGAAAAAGTTTATGATAGTTCTTGACATTGAGTTGCAATTTACTGTTTGGATAAACAATGAGTTGTGGTTTATATCATATTCGATTAGAACCCCTATCAGTGGTTTAAATACTTGAAAACATATCAGAAATTCAAATCAAGTCATAGTACAGACAAATCCTCACAAGAGTAAAATGGAATTGCTTCTTTAAGCGCCCATGGTTCACAAAATTGATTTTTAAACCCCTTCATTGTTCCATACAATGTTAAAAATTGATAACTGATATTATAAGCCCTGACTGTACCTATCCCAGTCTTATTAAAAAACAATAAGGTCAATTTGAGAACTAATCAATTGCATTTGAGAATAGTCACTGGTTAAATAATTATTTACTAGACTAAAAATAAATTGCAGCTTTGTATTAAAACTGACACTGTATTTCACTTTTAAATAATGTTTTACTCACATATATTGGAGATGCTTGAGGAATGCATTTCACTTCTGAAAAGAAGCTTCGTCAGTCTTTTCAGAAGTGAAATGCATTCCTCAAGCATCTCCAATATATGTGAGTAAAACATTATTTTAAAGTGAAATATATTGTCAGTTTTAATATTAGATTGTTCATTAAGTATTTCGTCATGGAAAACATCACAGATTGCAGTTCTGTATCATGAAAATGTATTCTACCCTCTATATCACTCATTAATTTTTTTAATAGAATATAAAAACGTTACTTTGAACATGATAAGATTTTGAAGAGATAGCTAGAAAGCCAGAATTAGTCTAATTTGAGAATTTGTGTTCAAGAGAGCACTACAAACAAATTTTCATGAGAATTGTTAGTCAGTTGTATTAGAAGAGGTATGAAACAAATTCAGGAGAAGTGGAATGGTTGGAGTAAAATGGTCATTTCTATTTGAGCATTTATTAATAATTGAAATGGAGAAAGTTCAATTCTGTTCCACACATGTATAAAATCAGCCATATAGCTAGAACTTAATCAGATTTTCAAAGTGAGTTGAGCTGGTCCGTAACAATGAACCGCTCATTTTGTATAACTGTCTAATAGAATGTGTGATGTTTTCCATGACGAAATACTTAATGAACTATCTAATATTAAAACTGACAGTGTATTTCACTTTTAAATAATGTTTTACTCACATAAATTGGAGATGTTTGAGGAATGCATTTCACTCAAACAGAAATGCATTCCTCAAACATCTCCAATATATGTGAGTTATTATATAAAAGTGAAATACAGTGTCAGTTTAAACATTAGATTGTCTAATAGAGTTGACTATTCCCAACTGCATCATTTCTCGTTTTTCAAATTTAACTATATATTTTCAGAATTTATTAATTTCGAATTCCTCTAATTGCTATTACAATTGTCAGTCACTTCAAACTAACTTATATATTTTCATTGACTTTTGTTGTATTCTCAAATACTATCGGCTATTCTCAAATAAATTATGTGTTTTTCAGATTCAACTGATTACTCTCAACTATATTTCATTGTTTTGTCAAATACAATTTACTCTTTTATCTTTCTTTTTAGTGGCGATCTTTTTTTATATCTTTCAATCTCAACTGACTATTCTTTATTAGGTGATTTTCAGATGTAATGATTTATTATTAAGATACAACATTTAGAATACATAAGAGAAATGTATTTAAGTCTACAACAAAATTCAATTTTTAGCACCGAACTACAAGAATAACAGTACCGGTATTTAATTTGCCATTCTTGGACTTCTTTCATTGACTTACAAAAAAACTTAATGGTTTTGAAATCATATCAATCTTATAATCTTGAAATCAGTTATTTTCAATCTGTCTCTTATGAATCACATTATAAACAGTCACTCTTCGATTTCATCAAACTAATTTCAAATAATGTTTTTGATCTGTCTCTTTCAAATTACATCAATTGAAGCTAACTATTAGCTACTAACTATTCCATAATCTTTCTAGGCCGAAGAAAAAAATTTGAACTCTGATGATCTTTGATGTCATAGATGACAGAATAGCTCTGAAGCAGAAGGCATGTTCAGACCACTCTTCATGGTTGAAGGTATCTGGCTACAGATCGATAGATTGCAGGTCCATTTCTCGGTTAGCATTGGAATTCAGCTCCTGCTTCATTCCTATGCACAAGCATTGGTTCATCTGTGCTGTCACAGTCCAATTAGTTCAACTGCAGGAATAAAACGTGATCGATAAATTTCTATTACAATTTCAGGCCATTTTTTCCTCTCTGTGTGGCTGGAGTGCTTTGACCCATTACCATCTTAAATGCTCCTAGTTTGTTGGTCAAAATACCAAATCAATTCATTGATCTGCTGCATTTTTTTAACTTGCTGAAATAACGCAAATAACAATATTCGATAACCGCATTATTGAACGAGCGAAGCGAGTTCTTCCTTTTGACTTCATGCTCGAGGCGTTGTGTGTTTGTTTTGTATGTTCCACGATAACTTTCGAACGCCTTTATCAATCAACTTCAAATTTGAAACACAGATTCTTGGTATCTTTGGACAGGTCAAGTTCGTTTGCCAATGAAATTGACCCTCTCCTTCATCCTTTTTGAGGCGAAACAAAAGGATAGGTTCTCACCCCTTCATTAATATATCTATATATTACTATATTTAAGAAAATAGTTGTTGTTTTTACCATATATGGAATTCGCAATAGATTTCAAATTATATTTTGAGCTATCATCAGCTGTAGGTGAATAAATGCGAGCAGGCTTTTTATAGGATCTCTATAAGCTGATATACTAATTTCATTGCCCTGATATATGGAGATATAAACAGCTGTTTTTCATGTGGTAAATATATCTTCTCTATAGATTGATACACTAATTCCATTGCCCTGATATATAGGTATATGAGTACGGTAGGTCTTTTTTGTGGAAAATAAATGTGTGTATCAGAGCAACAATGAAATTGAACTTCAAATGATAGATGTCTTGTGAATTTTATCTAAATCATTATTTTCAAAACAATCGTTTTTCGTTACCACCTTCCTCTACAATAAGCTTCCCAAGTGAGTTTTCCTTTCCAAAATTAGTTGTTTGCAAGCGAGTTCTCCAGCCCGTTGGGCTCACTAGTATATTTATAATTTATTCTATCCTAACTTCAACCATATACTGATACTTGGTCCAAGTTTCATAATCCAGAGATCATGAAAAACGTGATAAGATAATTAAACATAAAAATCTTATAGGTCTAGGATTTTCCTTTTCAAATATCAATTTTGTTCAATAATATTGACACCTGACGTTTATGGATTATATTATTGTTCAATAATATTTATTATTATTATTATTTAATAATATTTATTATTATTATTATTTAATAATATTTATTATTATTATTATTATTATTATTATTATTATTTAATAATATTTATTATTATTATTGCATAATTATTCACAGGTTTCTATTTTATATCCTTTTAAATTGTATGTACATTCTATAAGAACGTTTGGCTAACGTAAATTTGATACATAAAAAGGAAAACTGTAAGAATTGAAATATTATTCAATATTAATGCTTTAATACGTGTCAACATGAACAAACAGCTCAACCGGACGATTTAATGTAATGAGTAAATGTGGTTATTTTGGAGTGAATTAAGAACAGTTGAATCATATATTTAGAAGTAATTTATAATTGAAAATCTCCAAATTACACTATCACATAATCAAGCACTTGAAATGTCTACTAATTTATAAGAAATAACAACAATATGACAAGAATGGAGTGCTTTCTAAACAGTGGCGGATCCATGGGGTGGTGGAGGGGAAATCCCCCCCCCCCCAAACGCAGAAGAAGAAGAAGGAGAAGAAAAAGAGGAGGAAAGAAAAGGGAGAGAAGAGGAAAGAAGAGGGAGAAAAGAGGAAAAAGAAGGAGAAAAAGAAGAAGGAAAAAAAGAAGAACGAATGGAAATTAGAGAAAACAGTGGAGAAGAGGAAAAGAGAGGACAAGAAGTAAAATGATAGAAATTGGGAGGAGAGAGATGTAAATTGAAAAATACAAAAAAGGCTAAAAAATAGGAAAAAATAAGAATAAAATAAAAAGTAGAAGATAATGAGGACAGTTTTCAAAGTTGCTGACAAGGGAGGAATTAAGACAGCAATGCCTAACCAACAATTGATTTTCTGGATTTCTTGTTCCATGACGTTGTTAATATTAACTTTTTATGTGAATTTAACGACTTGCAGTCAAATATTCATTAAGAATAAGTATAATTTTCTTACTCTGTAGGCCGAGCGCTTTCGAATGTTTGAGATCCATTTTCAGAGGCGTGTGTTCCTTGATCATCGATGTCAGTTTTTCTATTAGAGGTGATTAATTTTCTATTTTATATTGTGTACTTCAGTACTTGGTGTGAAAATTATGCCAGTTCTGAAAGGTTTTTCTGCAGCTTATCAATACATGGTTGAGGACTACCATGGCAGAAAAAGCAGACTTGTTTTATTAGCACTACAGAATAGTTTTTCAATTGCAAATAATGTATGTAATTTTTCTTGTAAATTTAACAGTTTGTGCCAGTGGTATAACTATGGGGGGGGGGAATCACGGGGATATGGGAGCCCCCCGAAACAAAAGAGAATTTGAAATGTTAGCAAACCAATGTGAGACAATTTTTGGCAAGAGTCAAAGAAGATATCTGGAATCGCTAAAAATGTGGTTTGGTAAGAATTCTATTTTCAAAACCTTTTCAAGGAAAACCCCTCAATTTTTTTGATAGAAATTTTCAACTAGTCTATGATACTATACGGTATCCTAGTCAGGAGCAGTGAGGGATCAAATATAGAAAAGTGGAAGTTTCAAGTACGGTCCAAAACTCTTATTGACAATAACACGAGAACTAGATAAAATTTACTTAGAAGACTTAATGCCAAGAATCACTTGAGATGTGGTTTTAGAGAGGTAGGCCTAAGTTTTAAAAAAACGTATCGGGGAGTACCCCGAACCCAGGTTTTGAAATAAATAGCCATGTATATTGCTTCAATTTATCGAGAGGTCTACTACTCCAAATTACAAATTACTACTGTAATTATTGTACCGAGAGTCTAACCCTCCCAGCAACATCGTTGGTCATCCTCCTCCCCCCCATCCCACCACCGAGACTTACTACGTAGTTATGCCACTTCTTTGTGTGATGTAACGATACACATTAAAAGGTTATTGAAATTTTTGTCTCATTATTTTCATACTTTTCAGAAACAAATACGTCATAATGTAATTATTTTTCTAATAAATATCTATTGTTTATTGAACAATAGTTTTATAGCAGAGAGTAGACAGTCAAGAGTCCATCATTTTTGGACTAAGGATTTAGGGTGATCAATGATTGTGATATCTGGGTGAATGTAAAGCAGGGCTAGAAGGGAACAATGGTTGCCCCTGGAAACAAGAACTCTGCCCAAAGATAAGTTTCAAAAGAGGATGAAGGGATTTTTTAGAAATAATTCTTCTTTGTGAGATCCATTCAGCTGTCAGCTCTCAGGATTTCTTATTATCTATTCATATTTTCTAATCTTTTAGTGCTGTCTCAACCAATAACATAGCCTAATTTTTTTCTAGTTAGATTTATTTGTGAACATGTGATATGAATATGTGATATTCCTACTCAATGTTTATGTTAGATACAAACATTAAACGGTTGAACTTAAATGTTTGTTACATTGATTATTCTATTTACACTCAGAAATTATATTCTATCTACACCCATTAGGAAAATGTTCTGGTTGTTTGGCAGTGAAGGACGTTGTATCGTCATGAATCATTTCGTAATAACAGTATAATATTATATCATTACAGGCAATAGAACCTTGCTTTAATTTCACGATTTAGGCCTCATTCCCAAACCCCCTCTGGTGATATATTTCAGTTATATTCTCCCCCCCCCCCCAATCTGCTGCTGGATCCGTCCCTGCTTCTAAACAGAGATGCCGATACGTCATTACATTTACCAGACACAATAATTTGGAGAAACCAATCGATCTTTTAATAGAACAATTTATTGTGCTTCTAAACCCTTAAGTTTTCCTGGAGATAACCATAAACATTATTACAGCTGTAACAAAAAACAAGATTGCACCAAAAGTACATCAGAAGAAAATGATGCAGTATGATAATTATTAAAGAGAACAATTTTGAAAGTGAAAAATGAGTAGTAAAAAAGCTAACACAGAAAAAAATGAAGTTAATATCAAAGAAAAAACATTTTACAAGAAGAAAATAGAAATAAAATAAAAAGAAGTGATGCTACACAATTTAGCAATGTAATTTTTAAATATAAATAATATTTAGCAGTATTTAGGCTTTTAGGCTGTTGTCATATTGTGATGTGTAATGTATTTTATATTCCTGGATTTCTTGTTCCATGACGAACTGCGTTGTTAATATTAACTTTTCAAGTGAATTCAACTTACACTACCAACTTACAATACTTTCAATACCAACTTACACATTCTATATATAAAATCTAAAGGACACGAGCTCAACACCTTGCAACAATTTGAAATTTACAAACACACCACACACAATAAACAAAACATCCTCAACGAACAGTTAAATTTTAAATCACACAAACTTTTTGACCACATTATACAGAAACCACAGTTCTTCTAACCAACAAATCAGCATGCCTTGAAGTGAAAAATTAGTAGTAAAAAAGCTAGCACAGAAAAAATGAAGTCTCAAAAAGTTTAACGACTTAACAACTTTTAACAACTCGAAAAAGTTTTAACAACTCGAAAACGTTCGGCCTACAGAAGTAAGTGAAATACTACTTATTTTAATAAAAATTTGACTGCAAGTCGTTGAATTCACTTGAAAAGTTAGTATTTTATATTATACAACACTTAAAATTATACATGACACTCAATCTAGTTCTAGAAATGAATCAAGAATGAGGTTGCAGCTATTTTGAGAACATCATTTTTTTCTGCTTTCACGGCCTCTCATCAGCAATTCTCCTTATCTATATTATTTCATCTTTGCAACATGCCCAGTCCAATGACATCTTCAGTTTCCAAGAGCATGTCTCCCATGAAATTATCTCGCAAATCGCCTATTGTTTTGAAATGTGTCTGAAAATCGTTTTTCATCTTTTTTCAGCAACGCTACTGGGCTTTGACTGTTTAGTTAATGAGCAGTGCTCACAGAAGGTCGCCAACAGCTCTTGTATAGGTGGCTACTGTCGTTGTGAACAAGGTTTTCTTCAATTTCGTAGGCACACTTGTCTCACACGTAAGTATATTTGATTGTGATGCTTATAATTATATTTCATATAATTTTATAAATCGTATACCACACTGTTTTATATATTTACTTTTTACTAGGAGATGACCTCATTCAATTAAATATTTTGAATCGTAACATAATTGACTTTTTCTTAATCTTCTTTTTCGTCTTTTTCCTGTGATTTTATTTTTTGATCTAACTCTGTGACTATTATATCATTATTGAGCATATGGCTTTATACACATTCGAAATAATTCGAACATTCGACTTATCTGAGTTTCTGTAAATCATCTCCCCAAGAAGCCATATTTGAGTCTTGGAAAAGGGTGAAAACCCATTTGTATTTCTGAGCCAATATGATTCATAATTTATTATTGTTATGGGTTCTATATCTAAAATAACGCTGGGAACACTTAAATTTATCACTTGCACTTTATTAGCACAAATAATCTACAACTCACACTATTCAGTAATTTCTGTCAAAACTGTCAAAAGAATTATCACTACAGACAACGAAAGTTCGTTACATGGTTTGTAAAAGCGCCAACGGGATTGCACTGTCCATATTAACGGGAACTGTCACTACTGCCACTTATCAACGTAGAACAACAACTGAACTACTTGTTTATCACGACGAATTTCAAACAAGACTGAACTAATTTACAAAAGTCTCCATCTATTTATATAATTTTCCATAATTGATATATCTTTCGATTTTTCTATCAACTTCTAAGTAAACAGATAAGGAAACTCACACTTTCCACAATATTCGATAAGATTCCATTATTCTCTAATCAAACAACTAGAACATTCTGTGAAGCTCCAAGTAAACATCATTAAAAGTGTCAAAAGAAGAGTAATTAATTGCTTAAAAGTGAACATTTACATAGCAGATAACACCGAGAACCACTGTTCCTTCTTTATCTCTATTTTCATTCTCACTACAATATTGTAATGACAAACAGAAGATGGTGATGAATAGCTTGTTTGGTAACTTTGTTGCGCACGTAGCGCGCTTCATTTACACAAATGTCTAACGTTTGTAAAATATACAAATCAAAGTTCTTTTTGTCTCAACGCTCTATTTCACTCTTATTCATCAAATGTGCTTCTAGTATTTCGAGGGTATCCCAGATGATAGCTTTTTTATTTTGACAATATTGTGTCAATAAAAGAATCGGGATTAGAATCTCTGAAACGATACTAACTTATAAAAAAAGGGCTGTGCTAATTACTTATTAGTGCCTATCCTGTCGAGTTAATAATGTAAATAAAGTTCGAGTGTTAATTTCAAGTGTTGCCATCATTAATTCAGTATGAGAAACCATAACAATATCATTACCGGGTGCACTATACTAAGAAAGTGTACCAACTTTACTGACGACAGTATCATTTGATAATAATGTTATGGGTTCTATGTCTGAAATAATGCTGGCAAAACTTAAATTTATCGCTCGCACTTTATTTACACAAATAATCACAACACTCACTGTTCAGTAATGTCTTACAGAAAAATGAGCAATTAAAAACAGATAAATCGATATTGTTCAACTAATAAAGAGATTTCAATAAACAGTACAAAAATCAATCACAAACAGTTAAAAGGCCGATCTAATAATAAATAATAACTGTACAATAAACTGCCCAATAATATTCAAAAAGAAACGTCGAAAAATAACAATTAACTTATGTAGCACTAGTCTGTAATACAATAAAAACTATTTAGTAGTTCACTGGTATGAATAGGAAAAAGAATTATCACTATAGTCTCTGAGAAAGAATTATCACTATATAGGCACAATATACAGAACTGTCATTACTTGTTTATCATGACGAATTTCAAACAAGACTGAACTAATTTTCAAAAGTCTCCCTCTATTTATATAATTTTCCATAATTGAGATATCTCTCGATTTTTCTATCAACTTCTACCGATTTCTAAAATAAGCAATAACCTTCACACTAAAATAACCTTCACACCTTCCACAATATTCGATAAGATTCCATTATTGTCTAATAAAACAACTAGAACATTCTACAAAGTACCAAGTAAACACCATAAAAGTGTCAAAATCAGAGTAATTAATTGCTTAGAAGTAAACATTTCCATGGCAGATAACACCAAAAACCACTGTTCCTCTTTCTCTCCATTTTCACTTCCACTACAATAATAATTATACAACCATAAGAGAGCATCCCAGAATCAGGATACAAACCCAATTTTTTAAAGTCCAACGTATGAATCAATAATCTACATTAAAATTTAAAGTTATACAACTATATATACTTTGCATTTGACGATATGTATCTACTCTGCTCATTTGTGATAACCCTGAACAATAGTAAAGAGCCTTTTGAAAACATACTGGACCCAACGTCTGACTATTCCACTTATTTCTCCACTCTCCAATACTCACTCTACTACTATGAGAGAAGACTCATGTAAGAGTAAAGTGCACACTGACCTCTAAATCGAGTTCTCCTGTTGGAAAGCCTATCACAATAACCCAATCATCTTCTTGCATCTGCTTTTCTGTCTGTATATTTGTCTGTCTGTATTCTGAAACATCTGCGATATGCAATGGGCTCCAGTGGCAAGCATTGTGCATCAGGACAGACCGGAAACATTATGTGTGTGCATGACTTCCGGGCCTCAAAGCCGTCATCGCATCGCGACCTGTTGCCCGGTGAATTCTAATGCTCAAGTAACAGACAATACCTCAAATACCGTTAAGAAAAAGATTCCTTATCGATCCAGTCATTTGCATTGTGGGTGAAAGAAAGAGTTGAGCGCTTCATATTTTACTATCACATTTTATATGTTTAGAACTTTTCCATTGAGAAGAAACAGCGCCATTTCGAAATAGGAATTCTCTAGGTAGGATCGAAAGTAGCCTAAGCAGAGCAGTTAGTGGTTTGCAATCTCATTTTATGATAATTTTTTCTATCAAAGATTTAATGAGGAAGAGTTATATGAAAAGAGGGAGCATCTTACAGGAGAGCAAGTAGATAGATTGATTGTACATAAACAGAATTTATTAATTTTGAATCCCTTTAAGTGCCATTAGTTTTGGCACTAATTTGACACTAATGGCACTTAAAGGGATTCAAAATTAATAAATTCTGTTTATGAATATTTGTGAGGACTAATTCAATTGTCAATCACTTCAAACTAACTTGTGAGATTGATTGTCTTTATTTTTTTACTTTTCAATTCAAAGTGCTGTGAGCGAAATTGAAGCCCAAAAGCCCACTTCTACTTAACCCACAATAGGAGATATTCAAGAAGAAGATAGATTCATATTTATGAGGCTACTTTTAGGCTTCCTCAAATCAAAGGGAGACTTGAAAAGCATTGTTTAAAGGAAGGCTTTTTGAGTCTCCCTTGTAACAGGCTTCAAGTTAAGTTCATGAATAATAAGAACAATGAGAGAAGAAAGTGTCTTGAAAGAACGAATTGTTTTAATAAATGTGGTTGTGACAGCTTCGTCTTATTATTCATTATGGATACATTTCACAATATTAACTTCACCACTACAAAGAAAGTTAATAGAGAATTTTTGTGACTCTCGTTCAGCTAGCATTAACATTGAGGTAAGCACGACGTATTAGCATATTTATTTTAATGTGGCTCAGCGTTAAAAAGTCCAGTGAAATTCTACATAAATTTTGAGATAAGAGATAATATTTTTTGTTGGTGATAATTTTTTCCGGAAGGGCAATGTCTCGCAAGAAAGGAAGTGCGACTCCACTTCTCCACGCTATATGCTTTTGTAGAAGGAAGATTCGGCGCTCTGGTAAACAATGGCATCAATGGCTTTTTTCTCAGACACATCATTTCTCCTTTAGCATTTTACTCTCCATGAATTATCATAATGGAAAGCATTAGATTTTTCTCATGTAGCTCCTTAATGACAGACGCATTCATCAAATAAACTATTAACAAGATATTTATCAAGTTGTTCTCGTTCTCATACATAAGTCAATATAATAATATTCTAGTACGTTGTGCCATCCAGATCCGTATCACAGTTGTTGATACTGTTACGGATTCTATATCTAAAATAACGCTGGTAACACTTTATTTTATCACTCGCACTTTATTCACACAAATAATCCACAACACGCACTGATCAGTAATGTCTTACACAAAATAAGCAATCAAAAACGGATAAATCGATATTGTTCAACCAATAAAGAGTTTTCAATATTACTGTACAAAAATCAATCACTAAATGTTAAAAGGCCGATCTAATATTGAATTATAACTGTACATTAAACTGTCCAATAACTCAAGAAGAACTTCGAAAAAAAACAATTAACTTACGTAGCACAAGTCCATAATACAATAAAAGCTATGAGTAGAGTCCACTGGTATAAATTAAAACTAATTCTCACAAGTTAATTAATTATCACTAGAGACACTTTTTATCTTGACTTTTCAAAGAAGACTGAACTTACTTTTACCTACGCGCTGGCTTTAAATAAGTTTTTCAAAAATCCAGAAAGACGGAGACCCTTCCAATACGCTTGATAAGATTCCTAAAAAACAGATAAGAAATTCTCGCATTTTCCAAAATATTCGGTTCAGTCTACAAAGTTCTACAAGGTTCTAATTGAATATTCTACCAAATTCTAAGTAAATATCATAAAAGTGTCAAAAGAAGAGTAATTAATTGCTTAGAAGTAAATATTGACACAGCAGATAACGCTGTAGATCCTTCTTCTCTTCATTTTCACAATACAAAGGTTATTGTTGAGAAAAGTGCTAATTTTGATAAAAAAAATCTTTTTTAGATTTTTAACAGCATTTAAAAGATTTGATAAAAATTAGATATGGCTGCATGAAGGGGTTTTATTCATGAAGAGTGGCCTAAAATCCATAACTTAAATAATAAGCAAAATTCAAAAATATTGTTTGGAACATTTTAATTTTGTAGGATAAAAACATTTGGACAGAAGAAATTTTTTTTTTTTTTATCTGTGAATACACTTGATTTAGGCCCTACACAAGAAAAATGTCTGAACTTCTTGTTTTGTTCTAAAATCCATCAGTAAACTGTTTAGTGTATCATGGGATAAACATTATAAAATAAAATGAATATTACCAAAAGTATTATACTTTTCCTCTATTTAAATTTTGTTTTATATTTGGTTCAGTGTTTTCTACTTGTTTATATTTGTTATTTCTTATTAATTTGAAGAATTATTTTTTTGCTCCACCTGTGTGTCAATTCACAGACCTTAGCTAATTACATAACTGCAAATTAGCGTGGTTCGGCCTATCAAAGGCTCCCATTCCATTATGCCAATGCATTCAGTCAATTTTACGATTATAATCCCCCATTGAGCCTGTAAAAGGGGCGTCAAAAACGAGTAGGAAGGCCTTAATAAATAAAACTAGAATAACTGTTACTCGGTAAAAAAAGTTTACAAACGTGAAGAGTGAATAATTTTATTGCTAAAGAAAACCAACATAGTCCAGTCAAACTAGCAAAACGAAAAAAAGTTGGTAAATTTTCAGGAAAATTGATAATGTTGAATTTTGTATAACTAAAACAATTGTGTCTCACTAATAGCAGGAACTAAATTTGTAATTCAAAATCCCTCTGAGGAAAATGAAGTTTTCTACAATTTGGAACCAATTTCACTGTTTTATCTCTAGCGGTTTTGGAGCTACATCTTTCCGAAAAACTCCATGCACCCTTAAAAACCCCTAGAACTTTGTATAAGAGCTCAAACAAATCTTCCAAAAAGTTGGGATCGGTGTTTATTTCCGAGATTTCGTTTCTGAGACTCCACTCTATCAGAAATGCAGTCCGGTCGTCCAGTAATGCAATGGAATTTTTTTTTTTTGGGGGGGGGGGAGGTATTTCTGCTATAATTTGAGCCTAATTGATATTATTCTGATGAACCTATTGCACACACCAGGACAATCATCTTGATGTTTTTCTTTAAATTCGCCCCAAAATCCACAACTATTCTTTAATTCCTGATTCATGTAACTGTGCCATCTTCTTGGATGACCACAGTTTTGATTTGGTTAGCATGCCAAGTAGGCCTCACGATAAACGCGTGCTCACCTGTCAGGAATTCGACCTGCAGGCTGAACACAGATCAAACCGAATTGATGCGCTGAGCTCACGGCTGACCACAAACAATGAAAATAACTTCCATTATCTTTGCGTTTTCTGAACTTCGCCCGCCTAATAAAATATTCAGTGCGTGAGCCTGTTAACGGATTCATTTTTCACAAGCACATACAAACATGAATCTGATGAACTGTAGATTTTTTCTATTCCGGAAACAAAAATCGCCTGACAAAAATCAAAACGATCCTATTTTTAAAACTCTGTTTTGAATCATCAAAATACTGTATTATTTATAATAACGGGAGTGTCAGAATATTGACAACGAACAATCTGGACCAGCAGTAAACTGGCAATCATACGGAATTTGACATTTTCATGTCAAGCAAAGAAAGGCCTAGTAGATTGATGTTAGGAGAAATCATTAACTTGATAGAATAGTATTCTCTAGACTCTAGACTACACACGATTACCTGGAATTCTACGATTAAACTTAAATATCGGATATTCACATCCAGTAGGCTATAAAAAGTCAAAGGATGTTACGGAAATAAGATGATAGTTAATAAGCTAAATGTAGTTGAATCACAAATTAACATGTGAAATTTTTTCAATGATTTTCTTTCCAATTTTTTGGGATTTAAAATAAGAAAGGTGGGAAAAATGAAAGTTAAAAGGCTGGTTACCTTTGTCTTGCCAGATTTTTTATAAAAACAGTTTTCGAAAGAAATAATTATGGCTAGAAGGGGAGATGTTGAAGATATAGCTGTCATAATGTCATAAAAATTATAATAATAACTGTTGTTACATACGGTACAGGGCTAATGAAAATGTTGTTAATAACCTTGTATCACATACACTACACACCTTGAGCTGAACAAGAAAATTCAAATTAAAATAATAATGAAGTCTTGGGAAAGACTGTAAAAACTAGATTAGTAGATTAAAAATTGGAACAAAGTTTAAAACCTCAAAAGGAAAAATTCCGGTAATTTTTTCATATTTTTCATTTTCAAACTTCTTACATCATTTTATTCCGTTCATAAAACCTGTTTTATCCTAGTGTTACCATATGGTTACAAGCAGTGGGAAAATGAGTGGGACATTTGAATGGTTGTTTTGTACACAAACAAAGCATAGCTGAAAAGTCCACTTCAGACACTCTAAATCAATTCATATTGTGCTTTCAGTTCTTAATCAATAAATTAGTAAATTGTATATTTTGTCATTTTTATTTGTATTGGTAGCCTAAACCTGAATTCAATTCTTATTGTAGTACCATACTTCCTTCTCTTATTATGTTCAACTGTGAATTGTGATAAAGATAATTAGATGGTCTTGCATTGAGTCTTCTTTTTGCATGAATAAATTTATTAATTACTGACATTTTTTTGTTCCAGCTGCAAAGGTTGGCGATGTCTGCTATGGAGACACTCACTGTCGTCTCTGGGATAGTGGAACACACTGCGACTTCCTCATTCCCAAACTCTTTGGCAGGTGTATTTGCACCTCACCCCTAAAACTCAGCTCAGCAGGGACGTGTCTTCCCCCTAGACCCCTTAGGACACCCTCTCCTACATCCAGGCCCCGTCCTGGAGGTCACAGACCATTTGGAACAGCAACGAGACCTTTCACAAACCACCAGTTCTCCCATAAAAATCAACAGCAGTATAATGTCATGAGAAAACCACCGTTATCCCCGAATAGCCACTATAAACAAAACCAATCATCACAGGCGATGTTCCTCTCTCAAAAAGTATCTGCTTACAATACAATTGTTGAGCCCACTACAATATCCTACACAAAACCAATTGTCACTACATCTAAACCACCCAACACATCTGTGAAAGTTACAACAACTTCATCAAGCACAACTTTGAAAAATGAGGTTGTTTCCAGTAAACCATCCTCTTTGAATCAGCCCATTAAGTATAACTCTGATAACATTATCAGTAACATTGATAAACAACCATCGAATTCCTTGAATAGCATTTCCTATGTGCAAGATCTTCTGGTTTCCCAATCTCCTCAAGTAACTGATCCTTCATTGCTGAGTGCTTCAACTTCTGCTGTGACTTCAAAAGCACCTGTGAAGTACAGTGTTGGTAGCTATTTGAAGCCTGGTGAAAGTTCAAATCAATTACATCAGTCATCATCAACCATTGAAAAGTCTTCTGTAGCTTCAACAACGCAAAGAAATGTAGTAAAAATAAAACCTTCAAAGAATTCTAGTAATTCTAGACCCTCCCATAATACAACCAGTAGCTTTAGACCAACAAAATTACCATTTCTGCCAACTACTGTACCAAGTGCATTATCAAGGCGGCCATCCACAATAAGTCCTCCGCTATCTTCATCAACATCATCATCAATCCCAACTTCAAGACCTTCAAAATTCCCAGATGCCAGTACCACTCTTCGCACACTTACCAATTTGTTATCAAAAAGACCCATATTCAACAAGTGGCAAGGCTTGAAGAGACCCAATTTTAACAAAGTAGGATCTTCAGCCACCAAAAGCAATGCAGTGGCTGGCACAACTACGACCACTACTACTGTTCCACCAGGTAAACTGTCATTTTTAATTTTCATTATTATTTTCCATTATTTTATTTATCTATTTTGTGAGGATGCTACTCACATGAGTTTGAAACTTGTTTGTGGGAAATGAGGTAGATGATGACATAAAATATGCCAGGCTGGAGCGGGAATCAAACCCGTGACTGAACGAGTAGCAGTCAGTCAGAGTCTTACCAGAGATAACAGCTCAACCGGTTGGTTACACCACTGTGTTCAGTGCGGCTGCCTCAGATTCAATTGTTGATTTAAACAGTGCCTTCAAATTATTATTTTTTTAAATCATCAAAATTAAATACAGGGGGGGGGGGAAATGTGACACCCACATTCCCACACTTTTTCCTCCTAGTTGAATGCAAAAATTGTTGAACTATTTAGAAGGAACCACGATATTGCAGTCATTTTTATAAAAAATAATGATAATTCACTCACATAATTATAATTATTTTCTTATAAAAATGACTTCAATGTCGTAATCTATTCCAAAAAGTTTAATTCATACAAGCTGTTTTGAATGAAAGAAGAGATTCGAAAGTTGTTCTATGACAACTATGATGATAATAATAAAAATAATAATAGTAATAATAAATTCACAAAAAACATAATAGGGCATTTTTTGAGGTGTTCACTCAAATCTAGCATTCTAAGTTAGATAATTACGAATCGAACATTTTAATATGTATTACTTTCATAGTAATAATAATGGCTGATTATAATAGCATCACAATAGCAAAGCTCAAAAAATTGAAATATTCTGTGTTGAAATTTTTATATAATAGGCTATTTGTTGATAATGGGATCATTGTCTGGAAATCAATAAGAAATTATTATTAATTTTTCAATTGTGGTGATGACAAATAACTTAGTGATTCTTAAATTTCTTGATTCATAACGATCTGCGTTGCTAATATCAACTTTTTTGGTAAATTTAACGACTTGCAGTCAATTTTATGTGGAAATATTTCAAATTCCTGGATTTCTTGTTCCATGACGAACTGCGTTGTTAATATTAACTTTTCATGTGAAATTTAACGACTGCAAGTCGTTAAATTTCACATGAAAAGTTAATGGGAATATTTGAAAATAAATAAATATTCACTCTCGTAGGCTGAAACGTTTACGAATCGCAATCGATGTTTGTGAGAAGCCCTTTTTAATTTTCTGAATGTAAATACCGATAATAAAATGGCATCAGCTAGGCCTTTTTTTATGTAACAATTAAAAAATTGTTTTTTCTCCAACCAATCATTCTCATTCTCTTCAATGTTGTCTATTGAAGTTTTGCAGTTTCTATCTTAAGATAATTTGACATCTTGTGGGACCGGACTCCCCTATTGTCTCCTTCACAAATACTGTTTCTCATGTAATAATAAATAATTATTATTACTTTTATGTAAAATTTAATTTATTAAGTTTTCATATTTCATTTAGATTGAATTGAAAAGTCTCTTCATTACGAATACAATACTCAAGAATTCAAATCTTTATAATTTACTTTTTTCTTCTACCATCAATCTTTTCAATGTTGCCTTTCCTTCTCTCTCCTTTGAAAGAGAACAGTTCCACTGCTCTAGCTCAAAGCTTTTCAAAGTACTCTTTTTGATCAAATTTTTAGAAATAAATAGTTTTTAAATTATTTTCCATTACAGCAGTAACAAAGTCACCAGTACTGAATCGATGGGATGAAGCCAGAGTGGTGAGTCTTGGGCTTCCATGCTCGTCAGACCAACAGTGTAAAGCAGCTGATCCAGCATCTAAATGTATAAAGGGCGTCTGTGATTGTGCCAACCTGTCAAACAAAAATTCGACATCTGTATGCAGTGCTGCCAACACAGGTTGTCATGCTGGAACCTTTCAGGTAAGAAAATCAATTTTTTAGTATTTTTAATATCGATAAATTCTTGTATATGCAATCTCCATAAATTTATGGAAGCCTACATATAATATTGGTATACACTAAGCAAGTAGCGCCAGCTACATTGACATCTTACTTGATATTTTGTGGATAAATTGAAATCTTTTTTCTGTAGATGAAGTTGAATCTTAATCTTATCCCACAGACAGTGATATTTTCCCTTTTCTGTTGTTCATTGGCTCAAATCATATATAGAGATTGCTTTCACATAAAAATACAAATTTATGAACTAACAGCAAATTCTTTGATGCTCCCGATCGTTCTGTCAAAATTCACGTATTTTTAAAGTATTGAGGCAAGAAACAATATGATCAAATGCCACTTCTCCATCACTATCATGTACATGCAACTGCTCAAAACGTTTTATATCATATTTATCATTTTTTTTTCAAATTCAATCATTGTTGATCACAAATTATTATCTAAATATCATTTAGAGTAATCAAACAATCTATGAGTTTTAGTATGGAAAATGATAAACTCAAAGTGCGGTAAACTTCATCATTTTACTATCAAGTATGAACTCGCAAAGAAAAAAATACTGGACATACTTCATACATCAATGACTCATTCTTTAAAAATGATATCCACCTTGACTTTGTCACTGAACTAGCACTAAGGAGAAAACAGGATGAATTTGAATGCCTTAAATAGGTAGTTTATACGGAATTTTACTGCAATTTATACAGTTTAGAATAATCTTTTCATATTAATTCTGTCAATAATAAATCTGAATTAATCAAATCTTGTCCTACTGCTCACTTATTAACTGGAACTTACTAATGCCACATATATGCATGGTTATTATACATAAGTTCATTGGATAATTAATACGTAATTATATTTTCATTGATCATAATAATTAATACCACAATAAAATGAGTTAATTATGTTTTGGTTAATGCAATTGAAATTGAAATTGTTCATTGGCAGAATCAAAACTTTTACAAACAATCTTAGAAAATACAAAATGAGCAATATAATAATTATAAATATGACAAGATAAAAAATAATATTACAAAATAAAATGAATTGCCAATTGAGTATTTGCATCTCGAGGTACTAGACCTGTGTGAGATGGTGACTTAATAATAAATCAAATAAATGAATAGATAAAAATAACTAAAAGTAGATATATATATATAAATATGAAAAACGTTAAAAGTGGTTACTGAGGCCGACAATTGCTTATAGAATGACTCATAAAAAATTGTATCGGTGATCTATCAATATTGTAGCCTTGAAATGTAATAAAATATAAAGTAAGGATTTATTACACGAGAACTCTAAAAAAGTTATCTATATTCTCGATTTCCATTAAGAATTTCTTGACATCTCTCAAAAACCTTGATCGCACCTTACACTGTCTTATCTCCAAGGGCAGCAGGTTGAAGAACTTTGGTGCTAGATAAGAATAAAATTTCATGAAATGACTTTTATTTGGTTTAGGCATGCAAGCTTCAAATTGATTTCTCAGATTATTATTTTTGAAATTAAAGTACTCATTTCCATTAACACTTCTATCAAAGAAGTTTCTGAGTACTTTATAAGCATATAAATTTTTCAATGGAAGGATGTTCAACTCTTTAAAAAGAGTTGGTTCTGATGTAATTGTGATTGGTTTTCTACTCTAGAAAATGACTTTTCATAGATGGGTAGGGTGATACTATTTAAAAATATTTTATTATTGTTATGAGTTCTATAACTTAAATAATGCTGACAACACTTGAAATTAACACTTGTACTTTATTTACACAAATTACTTACAACATGCACAAATCACTTATGTCACACAAGAAAAACTAATTACTAACTGGCAATAGGCCGATCAATAATTCAATAAATAACTGGACACTTGCGAAGCACAGTGTCTGTCACGTTATTTGATAATCACAATAATATCTATTATAAACTTAAAAAACACTTTTGAATGGAAATTGACTCACGTTATGGCGTGACGGCCGTTTCGCTCTGTTGTCTAGAGCATCATCAGACGATCCACAGTACACTCTAGACAACAGAGCGAAACGGCCGTCACGCCATAACGTGAGTCAATTTCCATTCAAAAGTGTTTTTTTAAGTTTAAAATACATATTAGTGGAAACAAGATGGATCTTCAACATCACAATAATATCACTGAGTATTCTGCCACAAAGAATGATGTCTACTGTCAAAGAATTTACCACATAAACTTCTCATGAGCACTTGATATTTGTAATCACAATGTCTATACTGACACAAACTGTCACTGGATACAAACGTTTTGATGAGCAAATAACAACTGAACTACGGTTTACAAGGAATGCTCTTTTTTTTCAATTTTTTTTTTTTTGGAGGATGAAGCCCACATAGGTCTGAGACCTGTGCGTGGGTAATGAGTTGATGATGGTGATTGATGAGTTAGACCTACAGTTTTAGGTGGGTTCCGAACCACCGGGAAGTGATTTTCAGCAGAGAACAGTGTCTTTTTTGCTGGCCAATCTAATCGGTCACCGTTACAAACATGACCTACGAGAACGCAGCTTATCTATCTGATTGAACAACTTATTGCCACAACTTTACAACAAAATAATTTAATGGTTACAAATTAACATATTAACATAAAGGAAATAAATGAAACCTAACTAACCAGAAAAAAAAATATGAAAGTATTCCAGGAAGTTCTGGAAATTGATAACTTAATCTGGAACATTTTGGCGAATTCTCGAAATTTCCATAGATTTCTCGATGTTTTCTATTTACACAGATAATGTTGCCTCGAAAATTCTAGATGATCATTTGAGAGTAAGGAAGATGGAGAGAAGGGGTGGAGAATAAACGAAAAGTGCCTGTTATCAATGGAACCGGAAGTACTGTTCACACAATGGGCAGTGCAGAGATATGTTCCTTGCTTTCCTAACAATAGAAATATTAATAAATTGGTTTTGAAGAAACTGAAAATTTATCCAACTGAAAATATATAGAATATAATTTATTAATTTCGAATTAATCAGTGCTATTAATTATGCTGAATATGACTGATATTTTTGTAGGCCTTACTGTAGCGTTCATCGATTTTCATCAGCTATTCAATATGCTGATGTCAATACCCACCATTGCGGAAGTCTTCAGTATGATTAATAACACTTTGAGGAATTTATTCGAAACTAATAAATTATATTAATAGTTACTGTAAAATTAGTTTTACCCATTATAATGGTTGTTGAACAGCTTTTCTTGCAGGCCGCCTGTCTCTCAATAGCTTCATCACCTGTAGCTAATTTCACTTTTGTTTGAAATCTGAAATTGCAAAACAGAATTGTTATTAGCTACAGTTATTGCTTATTAAAGCGTGAAGTGTGTGTATATCCTTCCTACACTTCCCAACACTTCCTAGGAATCAGCTTGTGTAATGTAAATAGACAAGATGAAGTGTATGGTCAGAGATTATTGTTAAAAGTTATGTTGCCACGGTCGGTTAGCCATGAAATCGGTTGATGACTTTCTGATGGTGGGCAGCCATGGAAATCCAACTCCAGAATTACCTTGTGGAAAAAGAGATGCTAACTGATAACGCTTTACAAGAGTGAATAAGAATCAGGGGCATAGTTGAGGGGAGGATCAGAGGGATGGATCTCCCCCCCCCCCCCCACCACAGAGACCCAGAGACAAATAAAATTTTGGATTTATAACAATTCTTGAGAGACAATTTTTGACAAAAGAGTCAAACGAGGAGTCTGGAATCACAAACATAGTGGGACTAAGAGTGAATAAGAAGCAGGGGCGTAATTAAAAACAAGAAGATTTCTTTGACTACTGTTGTATTAAATTCTAAATAATAACATTCATGCTAGACTTTATAAATTTGTTGAACTTTTATGTTCCATACAATAGACCAAGAATTAATACACTATTTCAGATACTGTTTGTCCGAACCACACATAATTTCAACTCCTTCCAATATAGAACGATGAGATTGTACAATAGACTTAACACAATCATTGATCCTTTCTTTGACTGATAATCTAAATTCAAAAAATCTTGTGAAATATATGCCGCTCTATTGATAAGTAAATACTTTTTTCTGAGCTCTACTAACTCATTTTTCAAAAATAGCTGAGTGAGAATAGTTCAAGTAGGCCCGCTTTCAAGTTTGTCTAATTTTTAGTACAAACTTTATATCTTTTTAGCCAAAGTTTTAATACAATAGGCAATGATGAAAATCATTTCGACACATAATGAGGCTTGAAATAATGAATGTTAAATGGATAAATTCGTGTCTACAATCGCTTAAAATGAGGGTTTAAAGAGACTTTCTACAAATTTCCCGGGGGAGCACTCCCGAACCCTCTCATTTTTTTAAAATAACAAGCTATAAATATTATCGAGAATTATTGCATCATTTGAGAAGCTCCTTCATTTCTTATTATTACAGGATATAGTGATTGGAACTTTCCTCTAATAATTTTTCTTCACTAGAGTATGTACAAAATATAATGTACAGGTTACTATTTACTGTATCAATGCGAAAAGAATTGTATTATTGGTCTAATACAATTTTTACAATCTGAAAATTTACAGTATGAAACTAACGAATTTAAGCTTGGTAAGTTCCACTTATAGTTTCCAACAGCTATCAATTGAATAAGAAAAATAATAAAGCCTTCAAATTTTTAAAAATAGAAAACAATAATAAGATTTTTATTGTTTCAATCAGAAATTATAGAATTTTCAGATAGTGCACCGATCTCTATAACTTACTGTCAGTGAAAGTGACAGCAATCATCATGTTCATACATCCATACTCACCTCCAAAGTAAACAAAAATATCAAAAAATGATTCATTTGAAGAGCAATTCTAAGATCGAGCTTGTAATAGAAATAACTAAACTCGATTTCAATATTAAATTTCATAAAAAATTAATATGATATTATTTTATTATGAAGAATCAATGTTCTGAGCTCTGTTCCTTGGGATAAGCGCAAAAACTCATCGTACACTAAATTAGGTAGAGCCTCCAATAAAGAACATTATATTAACTTTTCATGTGAAATTTAACGACTTGCAGTCAAATATTTGTTAAGAATAAGTATAATAACTCACTTAATCTGGCCGAGCGCTTTCGAATCTATGAGATCCATCTTCAGAGGCGTGGGTTCCTAGATCATCATGTCATTATATTTATATATTTTTTAGAGAATTTGTAACTGAAATGTAGCTTCTATAGCATATAGAGCCTTTATTTTATTTAGACATTATTATGTAATGGAAAACAAATCAAAGTGAAAAATGTTCTTAGGCTAGATATAAAAAATAAATATCTTCATGGATAAATAACTGAGCCACCAATGATCTTACCTAAAAGCCTCTAAGAAGTATAACTTGTCAAAATCAATTCTTGAAATTTCGCGCAATTAGAATAATGAAATATAGGAGAGTATTTTTCATCCATTTTGGCTGTAGCTGACTCCTAAAAGTCAAAAGTTTTAATTCTCCATGTTTCTCTGTATTTTATTCATTCCATGGAGAGATATACTATAGTGTTTTTAGAATGTTTATTTTAACAGACTTTTACTATTTCTTTTAATGATTGTCATTGGGAACATAACAATTACACGATTAATACAATCTACCTATCAACTTTGAATTGTTGCTTGATTGATAAAAACAATTTATAATCAATAAGTAATCGAAGTAGAAGAAAGTTGAAAGAATTATTGTACTAGAATTATTTGACTCTCACATTTTGGTGTAACTGATGTCTATCAATTTTCAATTTTTAACTAATGTTTCAGTTTTTAGTAGATAATTTTAAAATAAAAATGTCAGTTATTCAGGTTTAATTATAAACTGTCGAGAAAACAGTGTATAATCAGTGATCTATTGACAGTTCAAAAATTTCTACTATTCAGCAGTTGATATAGTTGATTCATGATAAAGATTTTGTTGATTACTTTATCTTTTCATTCCTACTATAAGTTTCGATTTTCATCGTATTGTAATTTTTTCAATATGATTTCAAGTAGTAAATAATTCATTTATTTTTCAAATTAGCAATTTATTTCCAGTGTTTTCAACATCCGATTCCAAGTTGTATAATATATTTCTTTTTTTTTCAATTTTCATCCATTTTGTCTTTCCAACACAGTGCACCAGCTCAGGACAGTGCATTTCGTGGTACTTTGTGTGCGATGGTAGACGGGATTGTGCCGATGGTTCGGACGAGGCGTGCCATGGCTCTGTTTGTCCGCGGACAGCCTTCTCCTGCCATCAGTCACCTGCAAACATTTGCGTCAGTGCCGCGTCCAGGTGTAATGGCGTCAACGAGTGTCCCAACGGAGAGGATGAAGCAGATTGCAACGGCAAGCACAGCACAGGTGAAGTTATTGCAGTCAATTATTTATAGAGATAATTGAATTACACAATTGAATAACAAATGGTAGGCTTACAATAATTGGTTCTCATTATTTTCTATAATAATGTGTCATTAGAAACAACATTACAAAACTTTGCTTTTTTTATTTTTTAGCTTGATCATTATAAGGACATTACCATTTTAGAAATTCATTGAACTATGTTTACGTTATACGTTTCCCATAGATTGAACATCAATAATCATGTTCAGAGTTGATAATTGATAGTTTTATTATTATGACTTTATATCATCAGCTTTAAATTCAATCTAATATCAAAACTAAAAAATACTAAAAATGTTGAAGCAATCCAGCTCCTGGACAATTCAACATCAGTGAGGAGACTGAGAAGGAAGAAGCCAACAGACCTGGTGTGACAGTGTTCAGTAGTGCTCAGTGGAAGTGTTCATTAATTTATTAGTTGAAATGTGAAATATATAATATTATTTAGGATTGATTCATTATTATTTGAACTTCAAATTTAATAATTTAGGCTTAAAAAACCGATCGTTGGTCCTAGTACTAGTAACAGTTATATTAGATTTAAAAATTAATTTTTTTTTATATATTTCTCACCAATACACAAATATTGAAACACAATTTTCTATTAAATAGGCATATACAACGTTATTTCTGTAATACATTATTTATTTGTATTATCTTTTTTAAAACATTACATTACAAATAAAGTAATAGACATTCAATACAATGGAAGAAATGTTCATTCTATACAATTATCTATTAAGTAATTATCAGTTGCCTTCTCTTATTTCTTGTTATTGTTATTTCTTCTTATTCTAATTGATTCTCATTTCCTTTTTATTCATGTCTCCTCTTCGCTCATGCTCCTGCTAGGCCATATTTAATAAACTAATTAAAATTTAACAAATTCACTCCATTATGATGTTGAAGATCCATCTTTTTTCCTCTAATATGTAATATAAACTTAATAAAACAACTTTTGAATGGAAATTAACTCACGCTATGGCGTGACGGTCGTTTCTCAAACTCATACCTTAAGTCAGTGTACTGTGGGTCGTCTGACGATGCTCTAGACAACAGAGCGAAACGACCGTCACGCCATAACGTGAGTTAATTTCCATTCAAAAGTTGTTTTATTAAGTTTATATTAAATTCACTCCAGTAACAAAATATTATTAATTGAAATTAATGACTACCATCTACTTCCTCTCACAACAAACATTTATTCTAGCATCAATAACTTCATCAATAATGCTTATTTAATCCACTCATACTAAAAAAGTCACTTACTATGTACAATTTTGTACATTTTACTCAATATTGTGGTAGGCTACATTAGATAGTTGAATAAAACATTTTAAACTACTAACTGAAACATTGAATGATGCTTTGTATTTACTTACTTCTTATAATAGCATTAACAACTTGAAGACCAATTCTATTGAGAATTATATTTTTAGAAACGAGATGGATTTTATCACCAAAGCAGAACTTCAGGATTTGTTTAATTTAATTTTCAACATTCTACTTTCATGATCATTAAAAAATACTGTATAAGGAGATTACTGTTTATCATCAGTAGCTAACTGTTCACTAATTATATTAGTATGAGAAAATTACTGCTCAATAATCCTCGAGTTCAGGATCACTTCACAGAAGGCTACTGAAACCATATAAGTATGCTTCAGGTTGCCTCCAGGAAAAAATTGAATAATTATTTTAACTAAATTTTAATTCACCATTTTCAATCATGCTCTGTATTCTTTCATTTTCTCTACTGCTTGATTTTTCAGCTCTGACCACTTGAACATTGTTTTTGTGTAATTGACATTTCATCACTCGCTTATAAAAGAAAAAATATTAATCTCGAATTCCTCAAAGTTTACAGCCTACTGAAGATTTCCGCATTGGCGGATATTGACAACAGCATTGAATATCTAATGGAAATCGCTACAACACAATTCGCCATTGCGGAAGTCTTCAGTATATAGTACTTTGAGGAATTCTAAATTAATAAATTATGTCTTATCTATTGGTCCGTTTGATAAATTGTCAGTTCCCTCAAAACCAACTAAAGAAAAATTATTAATATAAGAGTGAATAACCAAAATTAAATAGGCAGGAAAATTGAAAATGTCTGCGTTTATCTTTACTTATCAATGATTCTAGGTACGTGAAATCATATAAAGCCTACTTGTATCCTTATCTCATTAACTTGAAACAAGTTTTTGAAAATTCAATACTTTATTATTCTTTAGTCTATAGTATTTTCTCATTTTTTAGATAAAGCGCTTAGGATTTTATTTTAGATTTTCGCCCTATTGCCCATATTCAAATATCTATAAATCTTCTGAATACGAACCTTTCAACTGCTACAACCTGCATTCCAACTGCCAACTTTTTGTACTCCAGAAAAGAGAGGCTATTAAAATTTCTAAAAATGAACTATCCCGCACATCTCTAACAGGCTTATTACCCATAGATCATGCATCAACAAGTAATTTATTTTCTGTTTTCTGGAAAATTGACGAATGAATTATCTAGAAAAAATCATCCAAAAACATTCAGCACATCTCCATCAAGCTTATTATTACTGGATCATGCAGCAATAAGTACGTTATAGGATTTTTGCTAATTTAATGGTTGAAAGCATTTGTGTAATGAACACCTAGCTCAACAGTTAACTGGTTATGGTCTATTGAAGTGGAGAGATTGCCACTAAAATCGATCCATAAAAGATGTGTGAATATGTAAACATAACTGAACAACGAAGGAGCCAGAAGCCGGGTCTCAAGCGTAATCCTCACAGCACAATTCAACGGCGAGGAATTTTCATGCTTTACATGAACAGTAATTTACATGCTTTACGAGGCGTGAAAAGAGCAGTCGCGTTTTTTGCGTTGTCTGTTGTGTGTTTTTTTTTTATAAAGCTGGAATCTTTTCATCGGCATGTGATACAGACATCTTCATACAAGATGGTGTTCTGTTATGATGTGCGTTCTAGAAAAGAAAAGATCACACGATCTAGAAATAAAATGTAGAAATGTTTTGAATTGATGGATTCAGAGATTGGTTTAGTTTTGGCCTGGGTCTTGCTTTGTGTATCAAATAGATTTATTTCAAATGAATAATATTTTCGTTGTGAGTTATAAGTAAGTTTTTCATTATAAGTATGTAATTATGTTATATTTTCTCTTTATATTTTTTCGCAATTATTAATTTAAAATTTTGTAACTTGTGTTAAGGAGGCAACACTTAGATTTTACCTGTTTGCCTCCACATATTTGTATTTGAAGAAAAAATATATTTTTTTGTATTTCTGAAATGTCTCCGGCCTTTTTTTGGATTGCAGTTTGTAAATACATGTACAAAATTTAAATTTTCACTAAAATAGTCAACTGCACAGTCGTAAATGGTGATAGTACAAATTATTATAATTATTATTATTTTTACTCAAGCAAATATAGCTGAAGTAAGACATCCCATGTCAAATACTACAAGAATCAAATTTTTTGTAGATATTTTTGAGAAAAATTTGATCTATGAAACTTATGGTTATAAACTACATTACCTTCATCTGATTATTGTTCTTCTGCCGGGGTCGGTTGAGTTTAATTTCCTCGCTTATTTAATCCATAATAATTTTAGGGTAATATTCATTTATTAATAAAAAACAAATTAAGTTTGAAGAGAATGACAATTGAACAAACTGACAACTATACATAAACAGAATTTATTAATTTCGAATTCCTTTAAGTGCTATTAGTTTATACTGAAGACTTCCGCAATGGCGGATATTGACAACAGTATTGAATAGCTGATAGAAATCGATGAATGCTACTGTACAAACTAACTTTTGAAATACAAGCCGATATGGCCAAATTAAAAATGAATGCTGCTGTGCAGAAGGGTCTCCATGGTCTAGTGGTTAAGGCGCCCGACCGGCAATTGGGAGGTCCGTGGTTCGATTCCCGGTGGTGGCTAATATTTTTGTACAGTAGCATTCATCGATTTCTATCAGCTATTCAATACTGTTGTCAATATCCGCCATTGCGGAAGTCTTCAGTATAAACTAATAGCACTTGAAGGAATTCGAAATTAAAAAACCAATGTTTTTGTTAGAGGATGAAGTCAGCGTCTGTCTGAGTGAGACCTGTACATGGGTAATGAGTTGTATGATAGTGATTGATGAGTTAGATCCGCAGTTTTAGGTGGGTTCCGAACCATCGGGAAGTGATTTTACAGGAGAGAACAGAGTCTTTTTTGTTGGTCAATTCAATCGGCCACACTTACAGCTTATCTTCATCTGTCTGAATAGATATACCTGCTATGGCACACGGCTATCACTTTTTCCCTTATCTTTTAAAATGTAATTTGTTTCCTCAATAGACATTGCTGGAGGGAAAATTGCAATCAGTAATGGTACACTCATAGAAAATTAACCTTATTTCAATCACAAGACAAGTCAAAGTTTTACTTTCAATAGGGTTTTTTAAGCCCTCCAAAAAGAGAAGATTTCTTATTTTCCTCTAAAATTCCCCGGAGCCTTTAACCATTTTTAATTAACAGACTTCCAACATGGAGAAGGCTCTCAATTCTACCTGTTTTTTTACCTTAACTTCTTGTGGTTCCTGAGAAATCCGGGCGGTAGGCCTATGGGAACCCTATAGATAATATACCGGTATGTGTATTTTATTTATCCTTATTATATTTTTTAACTATTTATTTATTTACAGGATGTCCAGCAAACACGTTTAAATGCGGCTCGGGCGAGTGCCTAGCGGCGTATGAGTTCTGCAATGCGGTGATCTCGTGCAAGGACGGCAGTGATGAGGGTCCGGCGTGTTCTACTAATGTGTCCGTCACGTCCGGCTGGTGTCCGTTCCGATGCGGAAACGGACGGTGTCGCTCGACGGCGGTCACCTGCTCCGGACGCGATGGATGCGGAGACAACTCCGATGAAACCAGCTGTTCCATTTGCAGTCAGTATAATATCTTAATATATGAAATGCTCGTGTCACAGGGCCGTATTTATAAACGTTTCTTATTGAAGAACGACTTGGATAAGTCATAGTTAGGGGCAATAAGTCTTACTTACATTCCTGGATTTCTTGTTCCATGACGAACTGCGTTGTTAATATTAACTTTTCAAGTGAATTCAACGACTTGCAGTCAAATTTTTATTAAAATAAGTAGTATTTCACTTACTCTGTAGGCCGAACGTTTTCGAGTTGTTAAAACCCATCTTCAAGGCCTTGTAGTTGGGTTTGACTGCAAGTCGTTGAATTCACTTGAAAAGTTAATCTTACGAACACTTGCAGGTTCATGACGCTGGTAGCTACTGATGATGGGGGGGGGGGGTAGAGGTGTACTGAATAGGCCTACAAGTAATATTGTGAAAGCTATTGAATTTTTCATAATCAATCATACCCGAACTATAACTATTCATCTTTTTGGGAAAACTTTACTAGTGCTTTGAACCGTATCAGCAATAAAATTAATTTTAGATTTAAGTATATTGGAAAATTTTATTGATTTATGGCTGGATCTAGTGTGTTCAGCAGTTTGTCAAGGAACATAGTATTCCGGTCATATTATTCCATTTTTAAGAATGAAAATCAAAGTGAGAGCTTTAAAATTAGTTACACATTTTTCAATTAACGAATGTTTCTAGTTTTAATAGATAAACTTTGTGTGAATTCCACACTGTAAAGAGAGATGTTTTTCTAAAGTTTTTATCTGACGATTAGTTTTCCTCTTATAGAAATATGGGATCTGAAGTTACGCCCCCAGAAAACTTTTGTATAATAATTATAATGTATTAATGTTGTCCAAAAATGTTGTCCATCCAATGTCATTACGATAAATAATTAGCTTTTCGTAAATTGAAAAAATATATCTGTCGTAAAATACTTTGAGTTCTTATTTAAAACACGTCAACATTTCACTAGAGGTTGAAATTTGAAATGTAACCTCAATGTGAGGTTGGCGAATAATAAAATGAAGGAGAACTTTTTATGAGATCGCAGCAACGCACGATGGGCCGTGGGTAAATAACAACGGTTGATTACTCGACTGCCAGTTGAAATGAAATGAAGACATCCATGAATGCTCCTTTTTGTATTTTAACATTGGTCTAATCTAAGTATTGGGCCGATCCTTGCGAAACTTGGATGGGACTACCGCTGAATGATGCTCTTTCATTTAAAAAAACGTTTTTTATCGAAATCGGTTCAACAGCGCTCAAGTAATTAATGTACAAACATTTAAAAAAAAAAACAGGTCTATTTATGAACCTCCTCCAGTTTGGAAGTCAGTTTAAGTTATTTCACAGAGAAGTAAGATAAGCCTCTCTACTTCTCTGTGGTTATTTCAAGAAGCTTGAAGCGGTTCTGAAGTTTGCGATAGTTGCATTTATTGCTACTAGATAACGCAGGCGTTCTCTGAACGATCTTTTTCAAGCTACAGTAGTTACAATTTTTGTCGCTAGATGGCAAAAGCGTCTATTTTTTCAAGCATGCAGTCCTCGTAGATCTAGAGCTGAATCCTACTATCCCACGTAGGGGGAAAACTATGCTTGAGTAGATTATGGTTGATCTAGCTTATTACTGTTTCTATTACGATGATAATTAATTGCCCTACAGATATTGCCGAAACAAAATATTTAATTAATTATCGAGTAGGCCTAATTTTTAATCTGGCTACATACTAAACCTCTCCCACTGACGCCACATTCCACGTATTAGCAGTGACGTAGCCAGGGGGGGGGGGGTCCTGGGGGTCCGGACCCCCCCTTCCGGTCCTAAATTTTATATAATTTTCCATTAAATTAAACGTAAAATAAGACAAAGCACTGATGTTGGTGTTAATTTTCAATGCCAGGAGAGCTAAAAAAAACTGTTCTAGGGCCTCTATTTTTCAAAACATTTCCGGGGAAGTACGCCCAGACCCCCCCCCCCCCCCCCCCCCCCCCCCCCAATTTCAAAATCTTGACAACGTCACTGGTATGAGTTGTTTAGAGGGTTGTTGATGAGGGGATTTAAACTATAGATTTATGTTATCTATTCTGTTTCATTTTATTGATTCTTCCAAAAAAACTTCCTTCAATAGTTTAAAACCAAGCTAAGTTACAGTAAATTTTAAATGTTGAAAACTCTCAGACATAATATTTACTATTTTTAATATTCAATCAATCAATCAATTTATTTACAGTATCGTTAAAACAAAAGTCCTCCTAAACCAGTAGGTTTTTCAGGAGGTGCCATATATTGATTTAATACAAATAAATAATATTTATTATATCTTATGTTATATTATTTTTTCCTTTACCTTAATGGATATAATTATTTATATACCTAATGCTTATTAGGTATTATTACCTATTGTATATATTCATTTATAAAATATTTATATGCAAAGTGTTCAGGAGGAACGAATCATACTTCAGATCATATTGGACATAGAAAGGATAGGCTAATATTGTGAAATTAGCATTATCCTTATTATAATAACATAATCATTGGCTTGATATAATAATTATATAATAATTATTATTGATTAAATAGTAGTTGGTTTAAATTTGGACATATCAGGCAATGTAATTATGGTAACAAGTGTATAACTAGGGAAGTGATAGCCGCGAGCCGTAGCAGGTTCAATCAGATAGAGATAAGCTGCGTTCTCCTGGGTCCACTTTGTAACGGTGACCGATTAGATTGGCCAGCAAAATAGACACTGTTCTCTGCTGTAAATCACTTCCCGGTGGTTCGGAACCCACCTAAAACTGTAGGTCCAACTCATCAATCACAATCATCCAACTCATTACCCACGCACAGGTCTCAGACCTATGTGGGCTTCATCCTCCCAAAAAAAATTGTTGATCTGACTTGTCTTATACTCCAGAGTTGGAGTCTCCAAAACGTAGTCTACAAAAAAATTTAATGTAGCCTAAGTTGTCCATTAAAAATTAGCACATATCAGACCATGTAAGTTTTCCATTCATAAATTTTGTTCTCTACTGTAAAATCACATCCCGGTGGTTTGGAACTAAAACTCCAACTTATTATTCATACACAGGTCTCAGATCAGTGGGCTTCATCCTCCGGAAAAAAATATAATGAAATGAACTGCTATGTCAGGAAATTATTAAATGCATTATTTATTCTTGACAGGAAAAGTATTGTGGGTTGAAGTTCAAGATATTCCAGACGAAATCTATTTTTCTTATTGCAGAAAAGTATCGTAGTTATTAATATTTTTATCCTAGGGCAAAAATTCACATTTCAAAATTAGTTTAATAGTGTATTGTTGGCCAGGCGTGCCATTAGCCTCGTATTTGCATATGCCAGCTAATAAGCGTTGTTTGTAGGCCTACATATGAAAATTATTTCCAATTCCAATTCTCTTCTATATAAAAATTTCCCTAGATGTTCAATTTGAAAATTTTATTTAAAATAATAATCTTTTTTTGCAACTCTTGGGGTTTTAATTTTTGTAGAGTTAGAAGGAAGATACTTCCTGTATCATATTGATTGGAGGAAACACCTAAATCAATGTTCATTACATTTGGTGAGATGTATGCTCTCTATGCATTAAACAAGAGTAGGTCTATCTAAATTCTAGATTGAACGTTCATTATGGAGATTCAATATTCATTACATTCAGTGAGATGTATGCTCTCTATGCATTAAACAAGAGTAGGTCTATCTAAATTCTAGATTGAACGTTCATTACAGAGATTCAATGTTCATTACATTCGGTGAGATGTATGCTCTCTATGCATTGAACAAGAGTAGGCCTATCTAAATTCTAGATTGAACGTTCATTACAGAGATTCAATGTTCATTACATTCGGTGAGATGTATGCTCTCTATGCATTGAACAAGAGTAGGCCTATCTAAATTCTAGATTGAACGTTCATTACAGAGATTCAATGTTCATTACATTCGGTGAGATGTATGCTCTATATGCATTAAACAAGGGTAGGCCTATCTAAATTCTAGATTGAACGTTTTTTTTTTCTTTAGAAGGTTTCATGTATTGCAGACTGTCTGTCAGGTCCATTCAAACGATTCGATGCCATGTATAAATGAATTATAGATTCACGTCGATCGCCCAACACTTAATTCAAGTGTCCAGTAGTGGTGAAAGCTGTAACACGCAGGTTCATGAGAGAAGCGATTGACTGTATCACGCAACATCGTTTATATTATAGGTAGCCTAGTAGTCCAGCTAGCCAATATAAGTCACCAATAATTATTGGGTACCAAAAATGTGGGTACAGTAGGGAATGCAAGTGGAACGAGGGGTTGATCCAGTCATCTAACAGGAAAGAGGTGAAAATTAATTCACTCTTGTCTTGAGGGAGAAGTAAAACTAACATGAAGTACTAAAAACACTGAATGAGTGAATTTGATTACCTAGATATGTACAGCAGGACAAACAATGCAATATACAATATTGAGGAAGACAAAAAAGCACTCGAGCAATGTAATGAACAAAGTTATGATAAACATTGAAATTTATTATTATGTCACTGTTTAAATCTAGGCCTCAGGAGGTAAAATACTGTAGTTTCTACTATTTAGCCAGTGCTCTCGCGGCCCTATGCAGAGTTGAAATGGTTGCGACCCCCCTGCCACACCCTACACCCAATCAGAATTTTATATCTTCCAAGAGCAAAATCTAAGGTCGGAAAACTTAGCCAGTGCTCTCGCGACCCTAGGCAGAGTTGAAATGGTTGTGACCCCCCTGCCCCACCCTTCACCCAATCAGCATTTTATATCTTAAATCTAACATATAAGATATAAGAGCGAAATCTAAGGTCGGAACGCTTGTATGAAGAACCTTTTTGCTCTATTTTTTAAATTGATAAAAAATTAAAGGAATGATATTTTCCTGGATTTCTTGTTTTATAACGGATAGGCTAATATTGAGAAATAGGCATCATCCTCATTATAATAGCATAATGATTAACATTGATAATAATTATTATATTGATTCAATTTAATATGATAATGGTTTCATAAATGTCAAATATAAATAACAATTTGTTTTTTTCGAGAAGAAAATTTTGTAATATCAAAACTGACATTGTATTTCCATAATTTAAATAGAAATACAGTGTCAGTTTTGATATTAGATTGTTCATCAAGTTATTATTTCTTCATGGAAAACATCGCAAAGGAGAATTCAACTCCGATAATGCGAATCCTGGCTATTAGGAATCTATCCTGGCTATCCTGGAATGTAAACGAGAATGCAAAAGTTATATTATATTTTACTATTAACTTTTCAAATGAATTCAACGACTTGCAGTCAAATGTTTATTAAAAATAAGTAGTAGGCTATTTTACTTACTCTGTAGGCCAAACGTTTTCGAGTTGTTAAAACCCATCTTCAAAGCCAACTCGAAAACGTTTGGCCTACAGAGTAAGTAAAATACTACTTATTTTTAATAAAAATTTGACTGCAAGTCGTTGAATTCATTTGAAAAGTTAATAGTAAAATATAATATAGCTTTTGCATTCTCGTTTACATTCCAGGATAGCCAGGATAGATTCCTAATAGCCAGGATTCGCATTATCGGAGTTGAATTCTCCTTTGCGATGTTTTCCATTCATTTGAAAAGTTAATATTAACAACGCATTTCGTCATGGAACAAGAAATCCAGGAATTATATTTTACATTACAATGCATCAGGTAACAAACTACAACAAAATATTTTTTTTCTCGCCCAGCTTACTTATATACCCGCGAGTTCTACGGGGTACTTCATTGAATACTTGAACTACAAAATATTTTTCCTCGGCTTGCGGCCCCTGTAGACGCTGCGGCCCTAGGCTACCTATGCTACCTAGTGGCTAACGCGACCTTCTACTTGGCTTCAAGGTTTTTTATCGTATTCCAACTAACAACTTGGAGCCAAAAAGAACTGACTTCATTTTTTACAAAACCATAAAAAATAAGCAGGAAAAATTATTTAGGGTGTAAATATCGAGTAACATGCATGAAACATAGTAATGATGAAAAGTTGAGAGAATAAGGAAGATGTTGAATATTTTTGGTTTTTGAGCTCTACTGAAAAAATGTCCTCTTTGAGTCTCACGGTTTTTCAGCTCTGATGTACAGATTTGAAAATAAGCATCAAGGCCATCAAATGAACCTAATTTGAAGTTTCCTTGACTCAAAGGGACCCTTGAAAGGCCTTTTGAGTGTCTGCCTTCAGCTAGGGATGACTCAAGGTATGTACACACCTATTCTTTAATATATTTGTTAAGTATTTTATTTAATCATCCATGAAATCTCTTTGTTTCAGAATGCCCATCTCTATAGGGAGAATGCTGGAAAGTGTACAGATCTCTAACAACAACAACCAGCTGCAATCAGCTAATTAAAGACTTCTGAATCATAGCCACCGATGGTTAGAGGTGGCTTGTGTTTTGTGATTAATGTCTGCATTGAATGTGACAAGCATAAATGAAGTAAAGGTTGTGATAGAATACTATAACACTATGAAGTAGTATTTATTGATGTATTCGATGTAATGGAAGATTGACAAATGATTGATGCAGTAATACTCGTAAATCGTGAACATCAACTATTATACAATGTACATAGCTCACGGACTTGTAAATAACTCTGATGTCAGCTCTCTATTTGAATTCTCTCGTGAACAATCATGTTCGTTTGATACTTCAATCATTGATGTTCTGTCAAATATCAATGATATTTACACACAAATGCATCGAAGATCAAAGAAAATCTCAATAATTCCATAACAAAAAATTTTAATTCTGTAACCTTAGCAGCACTTTTGTAAATTGAAATGTTGTGTTCCCTTTTTTACAGTATCATAAATGGAAATCTAATAATATTTTTTGCATTATTATGAATTTAATGTGTTCGGTCTTGACTTAATTTTTTCTGTTCGCCTAGAATGTTTTAGGATGAGGAAAGACAATTTTTTGAACAAGTGCTCTGTCTTTGTCTCACTTGCTTCACAATTTTATCAAGTTTATATATTTCTTTTTTTCTATAATATTGAAGACTTATAAAATGCTATTAATGTACTTCAAAGATTTTTCTACTTGCAATTTAGATTCTCTTACCTTTTGATTCCTTGTCATGTGTGACTTTTTATTTATGAGCCTTCGCACTTTACAGATTTATACCTTTGGTATAAGCATAATTATTCACATAATGATATAACAGTTTATTTTGTTCATTATTTGTCATGCAAGAAATTATATTTATCTGACATTATTCGTTTTTCATCATCTCTCTCTCTCTCTCTCTCTTTCTCTTCTCTTAATTTAATTCTCATTTTTTCTACATCTTTCCCATCTTTGCTTTTCTACGTTTGTTTTTTTATTTTTTTTAAATAGGTATCTAAATTTATCACTGGATTTTTCAGTTTCACACTTTGGTCTTGATGAAAAATGTACTCGCAATTTATCCTCACTCGTACAGAATTTCAAAGTTCTGTAGTTTTTTCAAGTACGTTACGGTACTGTAATTTTTAAAATTTATTGTTTTGTATTTATTCACTGATTTTTACAAATATGTAAAATCCAGTTTGAGTGACTGATGAAGATAGAGCTGTAAAGTATAAAAACTATAAAGTATCATAATTGGTTGAATGGAAAAAGCAAATATCAACTAGTGTCACAGAAAAATAATTTCATCTCATCTCTAGTGAAGTAGTGAAGAACACTACTGCTTAGGCCTGTTGTCCATTATCCTGAGTTCTCAAACTTCTTGGTCCCTTGAAAATTGTTTATTTATTCCTCACGTGCATTGTATGTAAAGCACATTCAAAAATAACAAGCTCCAAACCGATCGATCAATAAACTATAATTCTTCTGTAGGTCTATTGATTTGAAAAATTTGTAGTTTTAAATATCTTATCTATAATATCTTATCTATCATTGAAGCTAACATTGTGTATTTATTCAACTTGCCAAGAGAGCAGTATATATTATTTAATAGTTCTACCGCGTTTTAAGAATAGAAATACTCTTTTTAAGTGGCCTAAATTCGCAGTCCTGAGAGCTCACACATGTGTGTAAACTTTAAACACACCAAAAAAAGATTCAGCCTTCAAGAATTCCGTCTTTCGTTTTTATACTTTGCATATCATATGCTTTGCTTTTCCACTCCATATGTCTTCAAACGTGTTCTCATCATCTAAGATACTATACATAAATAATTTTTATAAAATTAGTTTATAATGTCAAGTTCATTATTTATACAAACTTCAACTTACTTATGTCAATAATCAATGTATTACTAGTTATAGTTGTTATGTACCAGGTAAATTTATTACAAGGAAATAACATGTTTTGTGATCAATTTGTTGGGAGATGTTTATTAATTATTTCTCCATTAATATTAACTTACAATGTTTGATACAAATTTTCTATTGAAAATAAATATGTGTACATAAGGGTTTAGAAACAAAAACAAAGAGATTGAATATGAAAATGTTTTATTGTGTTTGCCAAAAAACAAATTGACAGAATTTCCATTTAATGATTTTTAAAATAGTACTGTATATTATTATTGATAAAATAATAATGTTTGATGTCCTTCAACAAAAAACAATTAAAGATAAAAAATACACAATTTGAAAGCTTTACTCCAGTATTTAATGAGTTAAACACTACAACTAGTCTTGAAAAATTATAACTACTTAAGTACTACTTTGAGTAGTCAATAAAATTCAACCAAGGCAGAAAGTCAGAGTGATAAGATAATGAAACAAAAGTTATTGAAATTGCAAGTAGTATTTATTAGACTTTCAGCAATGTTTAAGTGCTAAGAAATAAGTTATAAATTATTGGTTGTGTTACAATTTTGTACTTGACCAATAGACTATTGTAACAATTTAATGAAATAAACAATAATCTAGTGTCTACTTAATTCAAAGAGCATAATCATGCTTCCCATAATTTGTTTTGATGAGGAGGATAGTTTTTTATAATATTCTTGATCACATTTTCAAGGCAACATTTTCTCAATCTTTAATACATTCAGTGTGGACTAGCAGTAAGTAAAAGCAGTGAGCCGATATAGGCAGGAACGTCATGTACAATTTCTTAAAATAATCAAAAAACTTTGTTTCCTTGCAAGAATTAAGACTTTTCTTCTTAGGTGATAACTCACTTGTTTTGACAGTATATTGTCCTTGAATCACATGGATAATTCAGACATAACTTGATAATTTTATGTGAAAATTCATATGGATCAATGAATAGAAACATAAGAGTTATGATAGTTGTTTATGTGTTAGGCTCAAAAGTTCTATTAATTGATATAATAATCAATAAATCCTTTGAAACATTAAAATTCAATCTAGATCTTCATATAGTAAGCATTCAAGCTTTGCTAATCAATAAAAAGCAATATATAATTCTACGAAAGCTTGATGCAGGTGAATTATTTCATTGTATTTTGTAGAATATGAACTATTACTATACATAAAAACAGTAGGAGAGGGTTTTGTTCTTACTTTTGTAACATGGCATGATTTTTGTAATAGTGAAAAGATTTTGAAATCCATTTCAGAGATTCAAATGTTATAAATAGAAGGAGGAAAATAAAAAATAAGTATAAGAAGTGTAACAATATAACTGTAATTTTGAATTAAGAATTGTAAAGTTGATATTACGGCGTTTTCTATTGTTGAAGCAATTATATCAATTTAAAATCTTGCATCAAAATATTCAATGAAACTTGTACATAGGCTTAAACATTATTTTGAGTCACATACTTTTAAGAATTTTCTCTCCATAACGTATTGTGTTTTTTATATAAAATTGTTCGAAAGTATTCAAGTTCTTGTTTTATTTCTAAAAATTTACTACTATTACTACTACTACTACTACTACTACTACTACTACTACTACTACTACTACTACTACTACTACTACTACTACTACTACTACTACTATTACTACTACTAATTACTAAAAACATATTACTATTTATAATAGATCAGAGCCTAAATAGAATCACAGATCTATCACTTTTATTAACTAACCCACATTTTTTATATATTGTAATACAAAAGCGGCGGTGATTATGTAAAGTAATGGATCCTTTCCAGTCCGTAACTAGGGCTCTGGAGACCCGGGACAGGAAGGCAATTGGGGGGCCTGCATGACCTTTTTGTGCAAGTTTGTTCCCTTCAGGAGCCCCCTTGGTCGGGTTAGGTTAGGTTAGGCAGAGCCTAGCTTCGGGACTGGTTCTATATCAACGTCGAGTCGATTAAGCATATAAACACTCTTCTTATTAACGACTATATCCAGTCATTGATTCATTGATCTTCACCGAATTCTAAAGGGAAACAAATCAAAATGTTTAATGCCAACACCATATTCTTTGACGGCACTGTTTGTTGCTCAATGCTCATCTAAATAATAAGAACGAGTAGGGCTGTGAGTGCGTGTGAGAGTGCGTTTTTCTTTCTTTTTTTCTTACGGATTTCCCAAAAACGGCGACAATTTGGAGCACTAGATTTGGCACATAGCTTTCTTTTAACTCAAGTGAACCTCAAAGCCCAATTTTTTATCTTCCTTTCAGAATTTTCAAAATTAATGTTCAAATTTCAGTTATGAACACTATTACTGTTTCAAAATATGTTTAGAACAGATGATAAATCCGTCACTATGGTAATAATATAGGTGATACGCCGATATGTCTTAAGCCACAGCAACAGATTAGAAGTGTATCAATATCACATCTGCTAATTACCCAGCGTCATGCGAGCTTACTTATTCTGTGTATTGAGCTTTTCTTGTAATACATTAATCTAAAGAACTAATGGTGGATAGAGCTACAAAGCTGCTCAAAATGTTGTTTACTTATAAACAACACTAAAAATTCAAATCATCAGTGCAACAAAATAATGTTTTTTTTTAACTTCTCTTTTCAAACAGATGAACTGTTTGGCATTTCATTCGCCCTTCCCAATTACGTAGTTTTGTGACCACTACCATAAGTGATTCACCAGGAAAGAAAAACTACAAACTGGATTCCCGGGCAAGACTGGGTAAAATGCTATTATTATTTTTTTTTTATTTTTTTTGAGGATGAAGCCCACATAGGTCTGATACCTGTGCGTGAGTAATTAATTGGATGATGTTGATTAATGAGTTGGACCTACAGTTTTAGGTGGATTCCGAACCACCGGAAAGTGATTTTACAGCAGAGAACAGTGTCTTTTTGCTGGCCAATCTAATCGGTCACCGTTACAAACAGGACCTACGAGAACGCAGCTTATCTCTTTCTGATTGAACAGATACCTGCTACGGCTCACGGCTATCACTTCCCAAAATAGAAAATTAAATAGTAACTGTTCAATAATTCAAGAAGAAACGTCTAAAAATAACATTTAAAACACTTATTTAGTACAGGTCTGTCACCATATTACAATAATAGCAATGAGTATTTGTACACTTGAAAAACTGTAAAGGAAGTCTCAATAACATAGTCACAATATACTGCTTTTACCACTAACACATTCAAAGTTCAAATAACACAGACTGTATTAACACTAACAGAACTGCCACTTGTGAACAATCGTTTATGACAACGTTTGAACACTGGATGAACTCATGTTACAAGAGCTTCCACTTTTTATAAGTTTTCATGACATTCCATTAAACACCAGAGGGTTGTCTATTATTCTATAAAAATCTATTTACACAGATAATGCCATTCCAGAGCTCTCTGGATTGATTGCAAGGCGAGGGGCGAACAGGGGGAGTAAACAAAACATGCTTATTATAGCTCCACCAGAAGATGAGTTTTTGGAAATTAAGTCATCAACGCCAATATGTGAACGCAGCTTCCGAAAAGAGATATTGAATACCGCTGCATGCTTATTTAAAAAGAAACGATATTTTGATTCTGGTGAAATCTGAAGCGTGGAAACCCGGCAAAAGTCTCACATTCAAAACACCTATTAATATGCCTTTCACTAAAGTTGTTGAATACATTACAATTTGCCAAGTGTGGGTACATTTTATTGTTCACAGAACTACTAGTCACAGAGAGCATCATTATTAATTTTAAAGAATCATTTGATAAATAATTATTGATGATTCAATAATTAAATAATAATTTCCTTGATTCTCAGTAGTCTATCATGCACTAATGTGCGCATAGTTAGCTGTTTGATAACAACACAACAACTCTACCCACCAGTCTCATTTCATAGCTGCTAATTCTAGTAATCTCATCCTTGAAGAAGTTTTCTATTTTATTTACACACAGTTTCCAAACTACAACATTTGAAACACAATGAATTTTCAAAACACATTGGAAAAAGTGGCTAGGTGACCCCTCCCCCCCGCCACATTTAAAATCGTGTTGAGGCACCATACAATGCACCCACGAGTCTTGAAGGTACTCTTGAGGCAATCTTATATTGGAGAAAATACAAAGATATATTGTGAGATTCTCATTAAAAATTCAAACCACTATTCGAGAGTAGTTGGACAAATAATTGTAATTTCAGGGGTGCCCAGATGGGGGGGGGGGACAGGTACGCAGTTTGCACTCCTGGCATTTTGGGGGGGGGGGGATTTTTTAAAAATATTATTTGTCTTAATATTTTATAAGTTTTTTCATAATTGGGGGGGGGGGGGGGGATTTTTGGGGAGGATGATTTGCTCCCTCGTTATTTTATAATTATAATAGAATTTTGGTTTTTCATATTAACATTGACAGTAATAATAATAATAATAATAATTTCTCTGGATGATACTGCGAAACATCCAGAGGAGTTTATTCAAAAAACAAAGATAGGCTACAGATATTAAGGAGAATCCCGACTCATAAAATTGCTACTAAATAATATAATTTTATTCCTAATTATGATACCCCACTAATGAATCGAGGCATTTGCTAAAACTACTACTCAAAGAAGAAAACTACTTTTGTACAAAAGATCGTGACTCTTTTTGTCTACAATATTGTACAGAATGATTCAGTTAAAGGCTAAAATAATTTCAAGTTAATAGCACTGATCTCTTATGCGAGATATACTGCCAATGTTTGGCAATCTGATATTGCTATTCAATGACTTTTTTGTTAAGGAGATTTATTCAATAATTCAAATGAAGAACTTTTTTATAACTGAGTTAGCATACAAGATTTGAGCACAGCAAACTGATTTTGACGACCATAATCGTCCATCATGTGGAGTGATTGAAAACTAATTGACAAAGTCGGTTCAGTGTTTGATGTTCAAAGGTCAGTAAGCCCTTGGAGTGGCCAATCAGAAACAAAAATCACCTAATAATCACTGCAATAATTTGTGGAAATCCATTTTTTATTGCCTAGAAAATTTCAGCTAAATGGCTGAATTCTCTAGGGATGCAAGTGAGTCATTTGACAGATAGAATTTTCATGTTTAATGACAATTCCGAACAAATGTGTCTTAATTAATAAAAATATGCAATTGAATTGCATAAAAACGAAATTCATCAACAGTGAAATAACTACCGTATCGTAAAATTCACAACAAGCAAATTTATTGCAATATTTTTCATTTTATTTTGTATAGGTAGAGTATTTTCACTTTCAATTTTTTATGTTAATCTGAAATTGCCAGTTTTATGCGGTGATTGTTTAATAAGTGAGTTACAATAAGTGAGTTCCAATATTGAAGGAATAAGTCTCATTTTGTGAAATTCAAAGTGTAGGCTAAATGCAGAGGAGTATTTTGTGAACCCCACATTGAAATAAATTGAATAAAAGTAATGCGTAATTCAGTTAGATAACTATTATTTTTTATAATTTTCCATTTTTGTGGATGTAATAGATTTTCCATTTTGTTTTAAATTTGCAGCCAATGTGTCTCCTGTATTTGGGAAGGGGGCAGAAGCCCAAGTTTGGGGGGTGAAGAAAGGGGGTAGTATAAAATGGGTAAAATGAGGGGTATTTGCGCTCCTGATCTTGGGTGGGATGGGCATGAGTAATTGTAATGTATTTATCCTTAATTTTCAATCTATTAAATACGGAATTTTCTAACTCTCCATTCTTGAGTTTCATCTCACATAAACAAAGATTATCTATTCATTTATTCTTGAACTGTGATTCAACTCATTGAGATGCAAGTGCATAAGGCTAGCAGTCTTTAATTTATTACACGTGCAACAAAATCTTTCCAGTCGAAAGAATCTATTTAATTCGAGATTTACTTATTTCTTTCCAGTAATAGGCGATTCTCTTTCAGACCTAACTGGGAATAATCATTTTCCAAGATCTATTATGAGGTAATTGCACAATCATTCTTTTAAGAAACATTTCTCAATTATTTTATATTACATCATAGTGAGGTGACGTTACTTTATTCACTGTTTGAGTAATACGAGAAGTCGTTTTCAACCTTTTTTCAGTTGGAAATAATTTACTTTTTGCTTGTCTGATCGTCCAGGAATCCCCTTTTCAAAACAAAACAAGATAAACTTTTCACTTTGTGTTACTGCTCACTGCTCTTTATTAATGTTATTTTTCAATCAAAGCCTCTTACAGTGAATTGTATTAGTACTAGAATCAGTATTAGTACTACCGGTAATCGTAGACAGTACCGCGGTAATCGCAAAAGATTAGTATCCTGCACTTGATTGTGTCTTATTAATTGTGAAATTAAAAAATTAAAGTCTAATTTCATTGTAAAATAAAAGTGAAATTTCATTAAAACATCGTAAATTTTTATTTTTTTGATAACATTTAAAATTTTCTTCATTTTTTAGCTTACCTGCAATATTCCGTTAGGCTGATAATTATTGCCAACCATCTATACTGAGTAAACTCAAAGAACAAGTGATTCTCGGAGTTTAAAACTAAAAATTTCAATATAATGTTTGTAGATACTACCGTAGAACCTGAAGAATAAGAGAAGTAGAACAGCAAGTAAGCATCTACCTTTAAATGTGAAATGCAATGTTCAATTAGAATTGCAATTGAATCATGTTTAGAGAGTTTCCTTCGTACTGTTTAATTGAGCAGGAAGTTTTGCTTTATTATCGCGCCTCATTGCTTAGAAGAAGCCCTAATTAGATTAAATAGATCAACCTATAATGGGGGTATTACGCCCTCATATAGATAATTCGAAGATACTAGGTACCGATACTCTTTGACATGGCTGTCAATTGAATATCTCTCTTAAAAGGTTCTAGTCCTGATGAGTTGAAAAATGTTCATTTTTTTAAATTTCATTTCTAAATCAATTCTTCACACGAAAACCAAAGTGACCTAATTTGCGCTCATACTGGAGGACGAAGCATTATTCTACTTTTTTATCTTGATAATATTTCTTGTTTAACTTGTACAGTATTTTAGACCTGACTATTAATTATTATCATTTTCCAAATTCCATTTACCAAGCTTAAATTGGCTGGCATAACACAGAAATAATAATAGTTTTGAAAGTAATTTTCATTTTGTGTGAAACATAAAAATTTATGGTAATAAAAGTCAAAATGATGTAGATAAGTCACGGATTGATGTCAGAAAATGGAACCTGTCTCAGATATTCATTTTTTAATGTGTCCTTATAGCTTCACTCTACTTGCATATAAAAAAAAGCAGTCGTTAAAAAAACGGCGAGGTGGAACTACCCGTAAGGGTCTACCCACCACGAAAAGCCATACGAATTTACTTTACTTCACTCTACTTTTAAATACTTAATAAAAATCTCCTTATTTGAAATATTCATTGGTTATATAATAATATAAATAAGCAATAATAATGCCGTCTATAAAGTGCAAAAATCTTAATTGCCATAAAGAGCATTTAAGGGCTGCAACCTCTGCAATTTCTAATGATCTGTTTTCAATCTAATGTTGAAAAGCCTGTAAAGTCTGTATTTCTCAATCTGTTTAAAAACAAATTGGAAAAATAAATTAAAAGATATTGTTTTCTATTCTTCTTTGGAACTACAGCCTAAATAATTTTTTTTTTTTTTGAGGATGAAGTCCACATAGGTCTGAGACCTGTGCGTGGGTAATGGTTGGATGATGGTGATTGATGAGTTGGACCTACAGTTTTAGGTGGGTTCCGAACCATCGGGAAGTGATTTTACAGCAGAGAACAGTGTCTTTTTTGCTGGCCAATCTAATCGGTCACCGTTACAAACGGGACCTACGAGAACGCAGCTTATCTCTCTGATTGAACAGATACCTGCTACGGCTCACGGCTATCACTTCCCAAAATAGAAAATTAAATAGTAACTGTTCAATAATTCAAGAAGAAACGTCTAAAAATAACATTTAAAACACTTATTTAGTACAGGTCTGTCACCATATTACAATAATAGCAATGAGTATTTGTACACTTGAAAAACTGTAAAGGAAGTCTCAATAACATAGTCACAATATACTGCTTTTACCACTAACACATTCAAAGTTCAAATAACACAGACTGTATTAACACTAACAGAACTGCCACTTGTGAACAATCGTTTATGACAACGTTTGAACACTGGATGAACTCATGTTACAAGAGCTTCCACTTTTTATAAGTTTTCATGACATTCCATTAAACACCAGAGGGTTGTCTATTATTCTATAAAAATCTATTTACACAGATAATGCCATTCCAGAGCTCTCTGGATTGATTGCAAGGCGAGGGGCGAACAGGGGGAGTAAACAAAACATGCTTATTATAGCTCCACCAGAAGATGAGTTTTTGGAAATTAAGTCATCAACGCCAATATGTGAACGCAGCTTCCGAAAAGAGATATTGAATACCGCTGCATGCTTATTTAAAAAGAAACGATATTTTGATTCTGGTGAAATCTGAAGCGTGGAAACCCGGCAAAAGTCTCACATTCAAAACACCTATTAATATGCCTTTCACTAAAGTTGTTGAATACATTACAATTTGCCAAGTGTGGGTACATTTTATTGTTCACAGAACTACTAGTCACAGAGAGCATCATTATTAATTTTAAAGAATCATTTGATAAATAATTATTGATGATTCAATAATTAAATAATAATTTCCTTGATTCTCAGTAGTCTATCATGCACTAATGTGCGCATAGTTAGCTGTTTGATAACAACACAACAACTCTACCCACCAGTCTCATTTCATAGCTGCTAATTCTAGTAATCTCATCCTTGAAGAAGTTTTCTATTTTATTTACACACAGTTTCCAAACTACAACATTTGAAACACAATGAATTTTCAAAACACATTGGAAAAAGTGGCTAGGTGACCCCTCCCCCCCGCCACATTTAAAATCGTGTTGAGGCACCATACAATGCACCCACGAGTCTTGAAGGTACTCTTGAGGCAATCTTATATTGGAGAAAATACAAAGATATATTGTGAGATTCTCATTAAAAATTCAAACCACTATTCGAGAGTAGTTGGACAAATAATTGTAATTTCAGGGGTGCCCAGATGGGGGGGGGGACAGGTACGCAGTTTGCACTCCTGGCATTTTGGGGGGGGGGGGATTTTTTAAAAATATTATTTGTCTTAATATTTTATAAGTTTTTTCATAATTGGGGGGGGGGGGGGGATTTTTGGGGAGGATGATTTGCTCCCTCGTTATTTTATAATTATAATAGAATTTTGGTTTTTCATATTAACATTGACAGTAATAATAATAATAATAATAATTTCTCTGGATGATACTGCGAAACATCCAGAGGAGTTTATTCAAAAAACAAAGATAGGCTACAGATATTAAGGAGAATCCCGACTCATAAAATTGCTACTAAATAATATAATTTTATTCCTAATTATGATACCCCACTAATGAATCGAGGCATTTGCTAAAACTACTACTCAAAGAAGAAAACTACTTTTGTACAAAAGATCGTGACTCTTTTTGTCTACAATATTGTACAGAATGATTCAGTTAAAGGCTAAAATAATTTCAAGTTAATAGCACTGATCTCTTATGCGAGATATACTGCCAATGTTTGGCAATCTGATATTGCTATTCAATGACTTTTTTGTTAAGGAGATTTATTCAATAATTCAAATGAAGAACTTTTTTATAACTGAGTTAGCATACAAGATTTGAGCACAGCAAACTGATTTTGACGACCATAATCGTCCATCATGTGGAGTGATTGAAAACTAATTGACAAAGTCGGTTCAGTGTTTGATGTTCAAAGGTCAGTAAGCCCTTGGAGTGGCCAATCAGAAACAAAAATCACCTAATAATCACTGCAATAATTTGTGGAAATCCATTTTTTATTGCCTAGAAAATTTCAGCTAAATGGCTGAATTCTCTAGGGATGCAAGTGAGTCATTTGACAGATAGAATTTTCATGTTTAATGACAATTCCGAACAAATGTGTCTTAATTAATAAAAATATGCAATTGAATTGCATAAAAACGAAATTCATCAACAGTGAAATAACTACCGTATCGTAAAATTCACAACAAGCAAATTTATTGCAATATTTTTCATTTTATTTTGTATAGGTAGAGTATTTTCACTTTCAATTTTTTATGTTAATCTGAAATTGCCAGTTTTATGCGGTGATTGTTTAATAAGTGAGTTACAATAAGTGAGTTCCAATATTGAAGGAATAAGTCTCATTTTGTGAAATTCAAAGTGTAGGCTAAATGCAGAGGAGTATTTTGTGAACCCCACATTGAAATAAATTGAATAAAAGTAATGCGTAATTCAGTTAGATAACTATTATTTTTTATAATTTTCCATTTTTGTGGATGTAATAGATTTTCCATTTTGTTTTAAATTTGCAGCCAATGTGTCTCCTGTATTTGGGAAGGGGGCAGAAGCCCAAGTTTGGGGGGTGAAGAAAGGGGGTAGTATAAAATGGGTAAAATGAGGGGTATTTGCGCTCCTGATCTTGGGTGGGATGGGCATGAGTAATTGTAATGTATTTATCCTTAATTTTCAATCTATTAAATACGGAATTTTCTAACTCTCCATTCTTGAGTTTCATCTCACATAAACAAAGATTATCTATTCATTTATTCTTGAACTGTGATTCAACTCATTGAGATGCAAGTGCATAAGGCTAGCAGTCTTTAATTTATTACACGTGCAACAAAATCTTTCCAGTCGAAAGAATCTATTTAATTCGAGATTTACTTATTTCTTTCCAGTAATAGGCGATTCTCTTTCAGACCTAACTGGGAATAATCATTTTCCAAGATCTATTATGAGGTAATTGCACAATCATTCTTTTAAGAAACATTTCTCAATTATTTTATATTACATCATAGTGAGGTGACGTTACTTTATTCACTGTTTGAGTAATACGAGAAGTCGTTTTCAACCTTTTTTCAGTTGGAAATAATTTACTTTTTGCTTGTCTGATCGTCCAGGAATCCCCTTTTCAAAACAAAACAAGATAAACTTTTCACTTTGTGTTACTGCTCACTGCTCTTTATTAATGTTATTTTTCAATCAAAGCCTCTTACAGTGAATTGTATTAGTACTAGAATCAGTATTAGTACTACCGGTAATCGTAGACAGTACCGCGGTAATCGCAAAAGATTAGTATCCTGCACTTGATTGTGTCTTATTAATTGTGAAATTAAAAAATTAAAGTCTAATTTCATTGTAAAATAAAAGTGAAATTTCATTAAAACATCGTAAATTTTTATTTTTTTGATAACATTTAAAATTTTCTTCATTTTTTAGCTTACCTGCAATATTCCGTTAGGCTGATAATTATTGCCAACCATCTATACTGAGTAAACTCAAAGAACAAGTGATTCTCGGAGTTTAAAACTAAAAATTTCAATATAATGTTTGTAGATACTACCGTAGAACCTGAAGAATAAGAGAAGTAGAACAGCAAGTAAGCATCTACCTTTAAATGTGAAATGCAATGTTCAATTAGAATTGCAATTGAATCATGTTTAGAGAGTTTCCTTCGTACTGTTTAATTGAGCAGGAAGTTTTGCTTTATTATCGCGCCTCATTGCTTAGAAGAAGCCCTAATTAGATTAAATAGATCAACCTATAATGGGGGTATTACGCCCTCATATAGATAATTCGAAGATACTAGGTACCGATACTCTTTGACATGGCTGTCAATTGAATATCTCTCTTAAAAGGTTCTAGTCCTGATGAGTTGAAAAATGTTCATTTTTTTAAATTTCATTTCTAAATCAATTCTTCACACGAAAACCAAAGTGACCTAATTTGCGCTCATACTGGAGGACGAAGCATTATTCTACTTTTTTATCTTGATAATATTTCTTGTTTAACTTGTACAGTATTTTAGACCTGACTATTAATTATTATCATTTTCCAAATTCCATTTACCAAGCTTAAATTGGCTGGCATAACACAGAAATAATAATAGTTTTGAAAGTAATTTTCATTTTGTGTGAAACATAAAAATTTATGGTAATAAAAGTCAAAATGATGTAGATAAGTCACGGATTGATGTCAGAAAATGGAACCTGTCTCAGATATTCATTTTTTAATGTGTCCTTATAGCTTCACTCTACTTGCATATAAAAAAAAGCAGTCGTTAAAAAAACGGCGAGGTGGAACTACCCGTAAGGGTCTACCCACCACGAAAAGCCATACGAATTTACTTTACTTCACTCTACTTTTAAATACTTAATAAAAATCTCCTTATTTGAAATATTCATTGGTTATATAATAATATAAATAAGCAATAATAATGCCGTCTATAAAGTGCAAAAATCTTAATTGCCATAAAGAGCATTTAAGGGCTGCAACCTCTGCAATTTCTAATGATCTGTTTTCAATCTAATGTTGAAAAGCCTGTAAAGTCTGTATTTCTCAATCTGTTTAAAAACAAATTGGAAAAATAAATTAAAAGATATTGTTTTCTATTCTTCTTTGGAACTACAGCCTAAATAATTTTTTTTTTTTTTGAGGATGAAGTCCACATAGGTCTGAGACCTGTGCGTGGGTAATGGTTGGATGATGGTGATTGATGAGTTGGACCTACAGTTTTAGGTGGGTTCCGAACCATCGGGAAGTGATTTTACAGCAGAGAACAGTGTCTTTTTTGCTGGCCAATCTAATCGGTCACCGTTACAAACGGGACCTACGAGAACGCAGCTTATCTCTCTGATTGAACAGATACCTGCTACGGCTCGCGGCTATCACTTCCCTTCATTACTTTCTTGATACTCTCAGTTAAATAAGATTAAAGCTCTAATAATAATTAGGTAATAAGAAGTGAAACCTCAACTGCATACAGTACAAGAACAGCTCTCAATACCAATGTGACATTGGGCCTAGTTTGTTAAAACCTAAAAGCTGTTCACTCTACTGATCTTTACCCATTTCTGATAAGTTCGTTACAGCAATTGTATAATATTCTATGCCAATAATAGATCTGTGCAGAAAGCTGAAACATGAAAAACTATTGTTATGAAAATGAGTTCACACATTCATTTTTTCCAAACTGTTGCTGTAACATTTTAAGAGACAAAAAATGAGTTCATTGTTAACAACAATCACACAGCGGAGTTGGCTATTATTTGATCTGCATTTTCTTTTCATTGTTGTTATTATGATTACTATACTTATAAATATCAATTTTATTATCGATTTTGTCATCTATAACGATGATTTATTTCATTATTCAGAAATTTAACTAGAAATACTGTAGGCTATTACTGACCACTTTCTTGTAGTGTAGGTTTCTACATATAGTTTAATTTTTTAATCAACTCTCATTTGTGTTGAAGAATAAGCTGGATAAGTGTCATCCCAGCCTGATAGTGATGTATATGTATTCCTAATACTAAATCATATAAGACATGAAGGGGCGAAATAGCCTTTCCGCCAACCATGGGGTGAGAATGGAAAATCAAGAAAAGACAAACAAATAACTATTGTTGGTGGAAAGAGGGTAATATTTGAAGGTGATTTTTCATCAATAGTAATGAGTTTTCTACTTGAAATTTTAGGAAATTTGGGTTTTTGAGACAGGAAGAGCTTTTATTGCAGTGTGGATGAATATTTGATTTTCTCCTTTACATTAATAATTTAATTTCCCCTGCTCTGATTAATTTTTTATTTGATTTTTTCTTTACTTTATAATTCTTTTCTCTTCCTTTTCCCACTATTTCATTTTTCCTGTTATAATAAACGGATGCAAAGGAGTATCCTAGTACCCGACGCTAAAATTATTGACAACTGTGCTGATAGGCCATTAATCTTCTATTATTCCTATATATTCCATAATATGATTTTAATGTACACATCGGCAGTTCGTACAATGACGTTTTATTTCTTCTTTATTCACAATTCATAGGTATTATGTAATACTCCATAATTATTTTATTTTTTAATTTGCCGACAATCAATAATTAAGTGAAGATTTCAACACAATGCAAGAATAACAACTGTCACGCTTGCACTTAATACATAATTGGGATGAGAAATCTTTAATTTTTGTTTGCATTTGAGACCAACTAGTAATATTATTATTCATTCAAGAAATTTATCACGGACGGACGGTGAACGTCAATAAGGTCATGTTGGTTCAATATTTATTCTTGATATGTTTACTTTTATTGTGATGGTTTCAATACTGTATGACTAATATACTGTATGACTAATGACTATTAAGATAGTGTGAAATTTCTTACTATTTTTCAATTCACATTTCTTCTCTAAATCAGGGGTGCCCACAGGGGGGGGGGGCTATGACGCAGACTGCGTCATTGAAATTCTTGGGGGGGGGGGGTCCAAAAAAAGGTTTTTGGGGGGTTGGTAAAGTTAATTGAAACAGTGTTCAACGTGACGGCATTCAAAAATATATTACAAAGTCACCAGATAGAATGTCAATTAATGACAATAGATTTTCCCGCAACGAGACATGCACTCCTCATTTTAAGTGGCTTCCCATCAACTACGGCTAATGTTGAACGATCTTTCAGTACCCTTCGAACGGTAAAGACCTGGCTTAGAAGAACAATGGGAGAGGACAGATGGACTGGGTTGTGTTTGATGAGCGTTTATCGGAAATTCTTTGAGGAAAATCCGGTCTGGATTCAAACGAGAGTTTTGGACAAGATAGTTTTCTACGAATCTAAGAAAAATAGTGTAAGTAAATACAAGACATGTTACAAGAATAAGTTTTTTTTCAAGCAAATAATTGTAACATCTTAGTTGATAAAGCACTACTGTAATAATACATAATTTCTTAAAATGTTGGTTTCATCCATCTTTTCTGTAGTAAAATGTTACAAACTGAACGACCATGCCCCCCCGTTATGATCCTGGGTACGCCCTTGGCTGGCGTAGTTATGTTTAGGATTTGTGCAGGAAGTTATTATTCAAGCTTAGCGAGATATAGACGTGAGAGCTTAGAGTGAGAGGCATGGTATTAGTTTTAGAAAGAATACGGGGGGGGGGGGGGCTTATTTTATCGCATTTTTTGGGGGGGTGGGGGAGGCGGTTTACTTTATCGCATTTTTTGCGGGGGCTGGTGCTCAATTTTTAGGGGGGGGGGGAACTGGTGCTCAATTTTTAGGGGGGGGGGGCTGGTGCTCAATATTTAGAGGGGGTGCGTCATAAGGCTTTGGGGGGTGGGCACCCCTGTCTAAATACAAACAAATATCAAAAATCAATAGTCCAATATTTCATTGTCACCGTCTGCGATGAACATGAACAAAGTAGGCTTGAATTATATCATGCAAATGTCGCGTTCATTCCATGTCCCAGTTTCGTAGCCTTATCAATCTGAAGGATAGAGCAGCCTTCTGGAAGCTCCCACGGTTTCCGTTCAATAAACGCTTACCATTTATCATAAATTATTATAACTCCCGACCAAGCTACAGCAGCGAGATGAACAAGCTGACTGATCTCCCAGAATTCTATTTGAAACAAATTTTTAACCATCATAAAACTTCTAAAACGAGTTGAATTTATTTAATAATTTTTTATTGCATGATTTTTAGGATTTTAATCATGAAAACTGTCATTGTTTCTCTTTAGTGGTTGACTCACACGTATCAACAATGCATGTTTAATTCTAATAGTGAGAAAATCTTTCAATTACTTCATAAATTGTGCTCTAAATTTTATAAATATTTTATAATTTCAATGAGTTTTTCATTCGAAATTTTAAATTTTACTAAATAAATATTCCATTATTTTAATGAATTTCTCATTAGAAATTTCAATAATCTAATATCCGAAGGGATTAGACAAAAAATCATATTCTCGTTTGTCCTCAAGTTTGGTTCAACAACAAAAAATTATATAATTCACTGCTTTATATTTCGCCTCTTTAATCATCCTTTAAAAAAATATCTCCCAATTTCTCAATTTATAATAATTATAATTGAATCAGTGCTTAAACATTATTATTAAATGTTTTAAGCATTGTCATTTTTTTAAATATCAATTTAATTGTATTAGTGTGTGAAACTGTTACAAGTCTGTGTGTTTATTACTTAGTTTATATTGACAGATGCACCTGTTCTTATCGAGAAGCCGAGTAGTCGGTTGGCGAAGTATTCTAAAATGTTCATCAATGAAAAAGTTCTATTCGATTCTGAATTAAATTAAATTTGAACATGAATATTTTTCGAGAAAGCGCAATAAATTTTCAGGAAGGTAGATGAAAGATTACAAAATATTAAATTATATGATTAGGATATGTAATGCATTCAATAAAAAAAAAAATTATGAAAATGCGTTATACTAGAAATTCATTATTTATCTCAAAATAATATTCTATTCATGTACTTAATGGCCTGTAAGTGAGTCCAGTTATCTGAGATTTATAATTCAATTAAAAAATATTCATAAAATTATTATTGTTATGCATGCTGATTGATGAGTGCTTGAACATTGTTTCAGGATTTTTAACAAGGCATGCCTTTATTCTTCACAACCTGTTTCAATTAGAAAACCTATGAAAGACATTGTAATAATTTCTTTCATTCCAATGAAGTTCTATTTTATTCTGATTTGCATTAAATTTGAATTTATTTAATAAATATTTCGCATTTTACTGGAAAACATGATACATTTTACCGGAAAGCATAATACATTTCAGGATAGAAAATAGAGGGTTACAAGATATGTAATTTTATGATAAGATATGTGATGTATTCAATGAACAAATAAATACCAAATATCTGTTACTCGTTTTCAAAATATATTTAAATAATATTTACCCATCAATTGTTCTCTTCGTGATTCAAAGATTCCAGTACCTCGAAATGTATTTTTTTGTTCATTTAATTCCAAATCCTACACTTTAATTCTATCTATTTTACAAGTAGACGAACATTCTTTCAATAAACTGAAAATCTTTAATAAAATGAATTATTAAATTTGTTATTCTATTGTATAACATAATTCGTTTTGCTATGAAAATAATCGTTGAATTCAGTATTCAACTTCATAAAATGAACAAGCGCGCAAATAAAAAAATACATCAGACAAATGAATGTTTTGCTCAGAACGTCTTGAGATGTTTAGGGTCGTTATTACTGCAAATCTTAAATAAATAACCAGAATTCAATATTTTAAGGAGAAATATTTGAATTCACGTTGAAAATAACATCTCCTCTTCTTATTTTTGCTTCCATAAGGACTAGGACAGGCATTTTCCTGTTCCAAGTCTCTAAATATTTGTAATAGATTAATAAGCATCAATTTTTGTACTGTAGATCTCTTTGACTAATACAAAGAGTCTTACTGCCATCTTTTAGGAGTCTCCTCACATCTTTTTCCCCTCATAAAAACTTTATCCTCATAAAGTAAACAAGCAGACAAATAAAAAATCACGTCAGACAATTTAATGGCTGTTTTGCTTCGAGATGTGTAGGGTCGTTATTATTTGGTGACGAAATGCATTGAACTGACCTTCTCGCGAGGGTATTTTTGGGTGGGGTGCGCAGTATTGAAAAGGTACGTTTCAACAAGTATTCTAGAGCGCATGCGCTGAATTGGCACCCCTGTTCTATCATTACACCCGGCCTGAGAGCTCGGCGGGACTGAGAGAGGAGTTGCTACCGTAGTATACGTCAATACGGCGTAACAGCCAGTAAAGAATCAACGCAGTCATTGAATACGTTCGGAGCGTAAATGGTTCACTTATCACCGCGTGTGCACATAGGCTTACACCACACTTTTCATCCTTTACGATTTAAATGTTTTCCCACAAGGTGAAGAGACAAACTTCTACTATAGCTACACATTTCAACATCCCGTAATGTAATCGTGAAAGCTTAGTCTACCGGCTCTCTTCCCCCGCATGTTGTAAATACAACGTAATGTAACCGTGAAAGCTTAGTGTAGCTAATACCGGCTATCTTTCCCTGATATTTGAGAATACGACGTTGCTTCGTGTGTGTGTATGTTTGTGTGTAAAGTGATAACAGTTTTCTGAATTGGTGTCAAAAATATTCTGATTTGGTGATAGTGGTGATAAGGGAGTTTCATCCTTAAGAGAAATCATCTGATCCAGTTCGAAAAACCTGCAGAGTAATTTCTGTCTTTCATTGAAAGGTTAGTCACAGAATAAATATGTAATAAGTTCGATTAGTTAGCTTACTCAACTCATTAATATGTAAGTAAGCCTTCCGTACTCTATTCTCCCGTTATACGTAACCGATATTGTCTGGGATAGGGTTATATTAGCAAATATGGAACATGAGAACATCAGCGAAGATAGAAGGCTTAGTTCGTGAGTTGGGAGTCCAGGATATGTAGAGCTTTGAAGCTAGTAGCCATACATTCATTAGAAAATGTTGATTTCCTCACAGCATAGGAATCTATTCAATTTATTTTTATTAAATTTCAATGAAAACTTTGAAACATGGAGAACAATATGAAATATCAATTAGAATAATAATTAAATGTAAGTAATATCATCGTTTTTTTGTTCTCTTTTCTTTATTCATTATGATAAGTACTTGATAAGTAGACTAGTACCATATACTATAGTATATAGTACCATATACCATATACCTAGAGTTTCATCCATATACCATATAGTACCATACTACCATATACCATATAGTACCATATATTATACCATAAGTACCATATACCTAGTATCATATACCATATACTATCAGTACCAGTACTGACTGGTATTTTAACTAGAGAGTCACATTGATATTGGTATTTTGTAGTACTATATTAGTTCTGGATTTGAGGGATATGTGAAAGAGAGGGCCAACTGTGTCTCAACTTCACACTCCCAGATTATAAATAATAATAGAGGCATCAATTCAATTCAATATGTCAAAAGGGGTACACCCCTTTTATCTCTTGTATTGATGAACTGATTGAAATTTTATTTTAGACCTAATTAGTGACGTAACTAGGGGGACGGTGGGTCAAGGAGAATTTGATCAAGACATTTGAGCAATTTTGATCAAGACATTTTGGTGAGTTTGAAAAAGATTAAATTTATTTAAGAGAATTGTTTGAGTTAAATTCACTTACTACTTGAATTTGGAAGGAGAACTTCAGATTGACAAAAAAAAACTGACAAATGATTAACTTGAATCCTTGACTTAAAATTCACCAAAAAACGCCTTTCAGACTAATTATCCATTCTTAAAAACCATTTAAGAATAGATCTGTTCGAAGATTGAACCGCATGAGGACTTTCAAGAAATTATTTTGAGAGGAATTTTTATCAATTATTATTCTCTAGTGAGGAAGTAAAGCTATATTGGGTGAGTTCATTTAAATTTATACTGAAGACACAACGTCTAAAATTGTGGTTTTAGATAATTATTCATAAAAAACCCCCGATTACCCTTTTAAAATAAAGACTCGTCATAAATATGTTGTTGTTAAAGGACTTCTCTTTTTTCCTCCAGTTGTGCATCACAGTGGTCTAGAGCCAAGCCCCCCCCCCACATTCAAATTTCACCACTTAACCTTAATTTTTCAAAAAATTGTTGTATCTTTATTTATTTAAAATCCATATTTTCTTCAATAAGATTCCTTCAAAGTCTAAAAGCTGTATTTTTAAATTTTATTCGAAACTCTCAGATGAAGGATATCCAATCAATCTTTATCCCCTCTACCTTTTTTTGTAGTTATTCTATTTCACACACACAAAAACATACAAAATACAAATAATGAAGTTTGACAAAACTACAAGATAGGCTACTACAATATTATACAACAATATTTTTAAAAAAATAATGGCTTAAATTAATTGATTGATAGCACCAAAAATGAGAATATTTTACAGACACTTTGAGAATATAATATACAATTTTACAAGGATTCAACTATAACTACTTAGATTAGAATTAGTATATATTATAATAGTACATTATAAAGTACTTTATTGAAAATTTGGGAAGCTAAGGTACTTAGTAAATTAATTTTGATTAGAAGATGGTCATTAAAATGGATTTATTTTCTGCAAGGAGATCTTTCAACTTATGCTTATCAAAAGGTGCATTTGGACTTATGGAAAGGTGCATTTCTCTATATGTATTGCTAAAATAGTCAATATTCTATGTATTCCTATAATGGTCAGTATATGATATGTCGAACTATATGAAATATATTATATGGTGAACTATCGAAGTGAAACTATAGATATAAACTATCGATAACGTTATGAAACTATCCATAAATTCCAGGAATGTGACAATTTTATTCGAGTTGTATATAGTTGTTGAAACTAGAAGAGAAAACTTGCAATCACAAGCTGTCACATAATTCGCTTGTAGTATTCAATTTTTCTTCATCCTGTGACACTGTACCATTTTATTCTGACATTATTCTGTTTTCCTTCCTCAACAACCAATATTTCTCAATCATTGCTGTAGTTAATTTTATTCGGACTCTTGTTTTAACACCCCTCCTTCTTTTTATTCTCACATATGGTTAATGACAGAATTACTACCATTAATTTCTGGAAATGTTTTGTTCATACATGGTACTGTACTCGACAATGCCAAGCTATGAAAAGTTAGCAAGAGGAATATATAAATAATGTATATTCAATTATACATATATTAAATATTCAAAAATACAAATACAGTGTGAATTTTGATATTACATTGTTCGAATATTTCTCAAGTGTTCTAATTTTTCTCATTTGAGAGATTAACGTAGCTTGGCAATTTTAGAATAGTATAATGTAGAAACACAAATTTCTCATAAATTAATGCCTTGAAATGGAGAATAATAAATTACTCATTTACTAGATTTTAGTTATGGAATAGGTTATGTCTATAATTCCATTCGTGTAATAACTCGGCTTTGACCAAGATGAATTGCCTGGATGGAAATTAGTCGTTATTATTTTCCCCCGATGATTTCAAGCTACAAAAGGCTGACTAGAGGAAAAATTGAGAGCAGGTTTGAGCTACAGGGAAGAATGGTACCTTTTCTGCAGCCCCTTATCATATTTCACCTCGCTCTTCTCAGGAAAGGCTCGCTGCATTGTTCGTAAAGTGAGCAGCGCTTTTATCCTTTCAAAAGAGTGGATCTATCCGTAATGTCAGCAAGTGAAAGAGGAAGTAGAAGGGACGGGTGCGAGAAGGAAGGGTTATGAAGAATGAAGAGGGATGTTTGTGGAGGGTATGAAAAAGTAAAAAACTCCGTTTCCGTATCCCGTTTTACCTAGCATCAATTCTCTTTTTGAAAATGCAAAACGAGCTTTCACCAAGAATTATAGACTTGACCTTTCCGTTTTATTTATTCCACTTACCCAGGTCTTTCAGAGTGCCTTATTTCCTGTTTGTACTTCATAAATCCTCCTTTTTTAACCTTTTTCGAGGTGTTTCTAGCTTTTGAATGTTCAATAACGTGGTTAGGAGGCGAAAGCAAGACGAGGTACAGCTTTATATTATATATTATGTTTTCGCGTTTTTTATTAATATTTTATTTTAAGGTGACCGATTTGTGTCAGCTCAGAGGCGAACCCAGAAATTTATTTTGGGGGAATATCAGCTAAGAAAATACTAATTTCTGGAGGGATATCACCTGAATAAAGTTCCTAACCACTATAAAAGACGGTAACACCGTTTTTTTAGTGTTGATTGAGAACTTTGGGAGGGATACATCCTCTCCCACGTCTGGATTCACGCCTGTGTCAACTTAATATCAATTGAATTATACATGAAAGTAGACTGGTATTGGAACTTGCCAATTGGATAATTAATGGTAAATTGAAAGAGCTGAAAAACAAGTGCGACTTCGGGTAGATTTGATTTGAGTAGCAAGTGATAGACTACGGTATTGAAAATTATAGATAATAATGATCATTAGCACTGGAATATCCTTGAAATTGTTATTACAGCTCATAATTACAGCCTAAAACAGGCACATCTTCCATCTGTTTTATTATTCACTGTTATTGATGGATTCGGAACATCTTTCACATCTCAATCTTTAATATTCATTTGAAAAATCTGCATATCTAATCATGAGTTTATTAATAGAATCATTTTGCCCTGTAATTAGATGCATCTAAAAATTGAATTGCGTTACTCTACAACCTAACCGGAGACGTATCTCTAGTTTTTCAATTCGGAGATACACGTAATAACAGCGTGGAGTGATTTTTTTCATCATTAGTTCGCTCGATGGATGGAATGTGATGGACGGCAATATGATGTGTGGATAATTCTCAAGGCTTTTGCTTCCAAGCTGCGGGCTTATGACCCCGAAGGTCTACGATGTTTTGAATTTACATATTCCTGGCGACGTAAATTTTCTATTCTGACGTCAACGTAAAATGGAATCATAACAAGAATATTTGTATCAAATAAATAAATAAACATCCATGATACATGCATGCCGGTCTACACATGTTTTTATTTCGTATTGTTTTCCACGTTTTTACACAATAAATGGTGTAACTCGTTAGGAAATAGTAGGTCTACATTTTGCAGAAGTTAAGATGCGTTTTGGATTCACTAGGACCCCAAGAGAAGCATGCATTCCGTTGCGTTTCACTGAAGGTTGCAGTCGAAAAGACTTAGTTAATTATAAATAAAATTAAATTAAGAGAAACCACATTGATGTGAGAATGAACACTCACATTCCTATGAGTGACAATTGTTTCATTGATCATAATCAGGCACTACTGGTGTTTCTGACAGTGCTGTTTGTAAGAGTCCTTACATAAACAGCGTGCTTATTAATAAAACATTGATAATATTTTAGAAGTTTATATTAATTTATTTTTTTAATAATTGATGTTATACCAAAATCAAGAGCGTGCACAGAGTTTCAATTTATTGTTTAAATAATATATATATGAATAAGGATTCATCCATCAAAGAATATACTTATGTAGCCTACAAACAAATAAATGTTATCAACCATGAGCTAGATAAGCTGCTTCTATAGTCCAAAACATACTGAATTCTTAACAATTCATTTATTATCAATCAACTTATTTAACTTGAATTATAAGGTCGTTCTGGTGGCCTCAGCTTACACAATTTATTTACCATTGATTATTTACGCTGTATCAAATAGGACCTATTCACTAGAATTCACCTGTGCGTGACTTGCTGATCAAATTGAATAAAAAAATTAGAGGAACCACGCTTATCGGCCTTGTAAAGGAGCAACGCAAGTCTGGGAAACTCAACACCATTTTGATAACAAATGTCAGTTGGTCATGACCGTCTACAATCTGTTCAACAATGTAATTCCCATTAGCCACATTAGCGGCAATATTTTTCACAAATTCTGTTAAACAGTAGCCTACTAGTATTAAGCACAAAAGTTGTGAATAACATTTTTCACATGATTTTGCAAGTTTACGGGTATTAAAAACATGAAACCATTGATGGAAAAGTTACAGTTGGAATATTATCAGGAGCTTGTTGGGATTACCTTAGGAACAGGACATAATCCATAAGAGGGAGGTGTGGGGAAGATGCAGTGGCGTAACTTGACGGCTAGTCTAGTTGCGGGGGGGGGGTTGATGACCAATGATGTAAATTGTGGGGGGGGGAAGACAGTATATAGACACTATATAGCACACCATGAGGAGAAGGATGGGTTCTCTAACAATTATTCAAGACTATAATGTTTGTAAAATGTGAAACTTATTCTTTTTTCTCTTTTATTGTACGTTGATCAAGTGGAATAAGACATTCTATTCTATTTAATTCCATTCTTATTCAAAAGGGGCGTTCGGGAGTAGGCTACTCCCCGGGAAATTGTTGAAAAATCTCTTTCAAACCAAATTTTAAGCACTTCTAAACACAAATTCATCTATTCTAACATTATTCTATTTATTATTTATTTATTTAGATAGACAAATTAACAATAAATGCAAAGATACAATAGACCAGAGTCCAAAGTGTATGCCAAAGATAGTGATTTTCACCTAGTTTTTGCATCATTGTCAGTGGGGAATCCGATCTCTCATGCTAAAAATTTATTGTTCAGGTACCGGTAGTCAACTTATAAAGCAGGCCTGCTTGAAACTATTTATCCATTTTTTTTTTTTTTTTGTTTATCCCCCACCTCACCTGATAGAAGCAAAGTATAGTACCGTACTTAAAAATGTCTTAAAAGGAGAAGGAGGGGTTTCTACCTGTAATTGAAGACTTTATACGGCTTGTTTATGCAAAAGGGGAGTCCGGGGTACTCCCCCGGAGATTTTTTTGAAAATAATTTCTGTATACGCACATTTTCAGCGATTCAAGACGTCTTTTTTAAATCTTGTCAAAAATTATTGTTTATCAGGGCTTGTTAAATTCCAAAATATCTTTTGTTTCTGGGTCTATGGTGGGGAGGGGGGAGGGGGTCTATCCCTCTGACCTTCCCACATAGTTGCGCCTCTGGGAAGATGAGAGTAAAAGAAACAGAAGAAAAATGAATAGAAATGAAGTGGAAAATCAAAGAAGATTAAAAAGAGAAGAAAATAGTAAAACAAGCCCGTATTAATCACTTGCAATGAAAAATCAGCCGTTCAAAACCAGCCACTGCATTTTACGTACCTCTAATCTAATCACCAAAGTAATTTGATATGCTGTTTCACGGATATACCGTTATTTTTTGAAAAAAAGACAAAGTTCAACAATTAAAAAAGCATTGACCATGAAGGGGATATGTGCAAAGAAGAGCGTCATTTAAAACTAGTAAATACATTTTGACAGGAACTATGCTTACTGCTGACATATCCTGTAGTTTTTGATATGGCACCTGCCTAAAAAATAAACAACAGAAAAACTGAATAAGTTACAGTTTCTCTAACAAAGCGATTGATTGAGTGCATATGGTTGGCTAACGATGCATGAGATCTAAACAGTTAGGATTAGTGATAGGAGAGTTGGGGTAGAGAAGTGATCGTAATGTTTTGGTCGATTGCTTTTGAATTGTGAGGGTGGATGGGCAAAGTGTAGAGGATATATATTTTTAGCTGGCCATGACGTTGATGTCCTGAGTTCTTTTTGAGTAATATTTTTGTTGGTGATTCCCATATTAATTTTTTTTTGAAGATTACGTCTTGGAGACTCCAGTTAAGGAGTATAAGACAAGTCAGATCAACAATATTATACACTAGATACCATAATTACTATATTAATTAGTTGAGGTGAGGCTTAATTTTGATGTGAAAGGAACTCTTGTACACTATAAAAAGCTTTATCAACTAAATTTTTCAATTGTTTTTTTAAATATTTCTATATTTTCAAGACTCTTTAAAAACTGCGGTAGCTTGTTGTAGAATTTCCTACCAATATAACTAGGTTTTTGTTTGAATAAGCTACTATTGTGACTCACCAAGTGATAATCTTCCAATAAGCTTCTAGATTTTTCTTACACTGCAAAAACTGAAGCGAGGGTGAATCTTGTTATTTATTCCTGTGTTAAACAAAAAGTTACCCTGCAAAGCCTGCGTTCCTTTTTTCGACGAAACCAATAAGCAAGAAATAAATTCACGTGGTCTGTATGATGATGCAATCTATTTTCCAATATCCGAGCACTAATTCATATCTCCAGAGACGAATCTCATTGCCAAAAATAATGTCGCAGGCTGCTAGAAAAGACTGGCGATCAATATCTTAGTCTGGCGTCAGAGCCTAGCGTGTCCTGGATAGTTTTTAATGTCGATGCTGCCTTGCTGCTCTCAACAATACAACAACTGTACTACCACCCTTTTCTATAACTGTATATATTGCTCCTAGTGGAATAATTCACATCACCTAACGTTTACGTTCAGCTAATTTGAATAATGAAAATCAGTGGGGGAACGACTAAAGAACGTCCAACTTGATTTTTGTTTTCACCTTTCTGCGTTTTCCGAGCTTTGTAATTCATAAAGATGAGATATTCAAGATATTCTCAGACAACTGGAAGTGTCAGCGTGAATAGAGTTCGCCGAGTTTCGTGATTTATGTAGATGTGATTATAATCACGTGACATATTAAGATTTTCATCGACAATCGCACCAGTCATTGCGTGAATAGGGTTTGTCTGTTGTCGGCTTGAGATTGATTGGCCAATTGCATGTTAACTTATATTTGACTCGAATATTGTAGGCTACCGTACTTCTTTCCCATTGGTGGATTACCTCTCCAATTGTGGCGAGTGTGGTTTGAAATCTAAGAAGGTTTTCTTTGTTGGTAGGATGAAAATTTACTTTTCATTAGTTATCTTATGTGGTAACGTAATTAAGGTGCTTGCACACCGCACAGTAAATCATCCAATACTCGAGGACGATCACCATCGCAAAATTAGACACATGCTGTAGAATGGTGTATGATAATTTTTTTTTTATCTAAGGATGAAGCCCACATAGGTCTGAGGCCTGTGCGTGGGTAATGAGTTGGATGATAGCGATTGATGAGTTGGATCTACAGTTTTAGGTGGGTTCCGAACCACCGGGAAGTGATTTTACAGCAGAGAACAGTGTCTTTTTTGCTGGCCAATCTAATCGGTCACCGTTACAAACAGGACCTACGAGAACGCAGCTTATCTCTATCTGATTGAACAGATGCCTGCTACGCCTCGCGGCTATCACTTCCCTAATTAAAGCAGCGATGTGTTCTTTTTTTTGAGGATGAAGCCCACATGGGCCTGAGACCTGTGCGTGGGTAATGAGCTGGATGATGGTGATTGATGAGTCGGACCTACAGTTTTAGGTGGGTTCCGAAACACCAGGAAGTGATTTTGATTTTGCGATGGTGGTTATCCTCCAATGCTTCACTGTGGAAGCACCCTTATATTATCTCACTCTTTATACTTTAAGCTTATACTTTTGAATTTTTGTTGTAAATTTAACGACTTGCAGTCAGTTTTATATTGTGAATATTATAATAAATGTACTCACATTTGGCCGAAAGTTTTCGAGGTATTGAATCTCATCTTCAAGGCATCCTAGATCGGCGATGTTGGTTTGTTGGTTAGAAGAATTTTGGTTTTTTTATAATGAGGTCAAAAAGTTTGTGTGATTTAAAATTCAGTTGTTCATTGAGAATGTTTTGTTTGTTGTGTGTGGTATGTTTGTAAATTTCAAATTGTTCCAAGGTGTTGAGTTCCTGTCCTTTAGATTTTATATGTGGAATGTGTAGGTTGGTAGTGATGTCAGTAAAAGTGTGTCCAGTTTGAATGATATGGTCTGTAAAAGTCGATTCGGTTTTTGTATTTAAGGCTTGTAAATGTTCTTTGTAACGTTGTTTGATTGAGCGGCCTGTTTGTCCTATGTAAAATTTGTTACAATCAGAGCAGTTTAGTTTGTAGATCCCTGGCAGATCGTATTTGTTTGAGTTCAGTGCGGTTTAGGGTGCACGTGCATTTTTTATTTTGTGTTTTGTTCTAAATGCGATAGTGTGGCCGGCTTTTTTTAAATTTTGGCTTGCACTTGTACCCAAAACCGCACTGAACACAAACAAATACGATCTCCCAGGGATCTACAAACTAAACTGCTCTGATTTTAACAAATTTTACATAGGGCAAACATTCAAACAACGTTACAAAAAACATTTACAAGCCTTTCATACAATAACCAACATCGCCGATCTAGGATGCCTTGAAGATGAGATTCAATACCACAAAAACGTCCGGTCGAATGTGAGTACATTAATTATATATTCACAATATAAAACTGATTGCAAGTCGATTTAAATTTACAACAAAAAGTTAATATTAACAACGCAGATCGTTATGGAACAAGAAATCCAAGAATCATATACTTTTCTCTAGTCGTGAACTTGTTAGTCTCTATTTTATATTATACCATACTTTTTCCCATATCGCGGGTAACTTCAACTATGTGGGCTTTTATTGTGGCTTGAAATCTGAGGAGATTTTCATGTTGGTTGGTTGGTAGGATCAGAGTAGGCTAATTTTTAAAATGAGCCCATATTAATGAATTGATCAAAAGCAAAAGGCAACAACACTATCATGCTTTTTTCTATCTCCTCTTCTCGAATTCAGGGTATGCTACATTATTTTTAAATAATTTTCATCATTCATTTAATTATGTATTTTGATCTTGTGAGGATTGCAAAAAAGATGATAGTTCCTTCATAATCTATCAAAGTATAGTTAGTTCTTAGTAAACAGAAGGGACTATAAGCGGTGTGTGAAACTTTTAGTTCTTTTTCAGAATGCTGAGTTGAACAAAAGAAGACTCTTGAATAACTATTCCAACTCTTATCAATACACTAAATTTATTTTAAATACGTTTTTTGATCCACTCTCTCCCTTTCCCCATCTGTTTTTCATCCATCATCTTTGTAAATTGAATTTTGTATCATCTTTTATAATAAAATTTTAATATTTTTGCTACTCAAACCTGCGCACAGGATTTCCTCTGCAAGTATAATGGGTTCTTATTTTGCTATAGTTTTTATTGTATTTATATTTGAAGAATCTTAATAAATTTGACTTGGTTTGTATTGCAAACTCATTTGTTTGACATGTGCGATTTACGTACAGGACTTATGAATTTATTTGATGAATTCAATTTTTTATTTCATGAAGTGTGGCATGGATAAAATGGTGTAGTGAAACCCGTAACCCGTAAAAGCCATAAGATTATTTTTCAGTGCAGTATGCTTCTACCATGAACATGATTATTGAATACTTGGTCTACACATGAATGTATCGTGATTTTTATAGAAATAGGATAAGTTTAAACTAGGAAAAAACTCAGAAAGCTGAGCTTGAATTCTGAAGAATAAGTTATTGGAAGGAGATCTATTTATAACTTCATTATTCAGAGAGAATCGATTTGGTTGCGTGCTGAGATCAAGATTTGAATGTCACTGTTTCAGTTGGAGAGTTGGAGTAGGCTGCTTAGAAAAAGGAATAAATATAAATCACATGTTTGAAATACTTGAGTTACAATATTTTTTAATAATTTATATGTAGCCTACCGTATATTATTTCTTACGCATTTTTTAAAAATTCTCGAATGAGCAATCTTCAATAGATTATATTATTGTTTATTGTCATTTATAAAAATTACGCTGTGGTTCACTATAAAAACTGTTTCGTGAAGTTAGTCTGTACAAACGTATAAATACATTTAACGAAAAATAAATTATTGAGTTAAAAAAGAATAAGAGTTATTTTTGATTGGAAATTGTATGATCTTGAAATACAGAGTGTTTGTACATAATGTGATGAATATTTACCCTTAGCTATATATTTGCCCTCCAATCAAGGAGACATGCCCTTAGGCCGGTATCATGCACCGCGTTTCCTGTCACGTGACAATTCGGTCAAGCGACAGAAAACGCGGGTCAGCAGAGATGATGTAAAGATGTTGAAATTGAGAGAAACAAAAAGCTTAATTCTGCTCAAAAAGAAAATTTCAAAATGTTATTTACTCAGGTGAATATGATGAATATTATTACAATTTAAAAAATTCAATTATACAAAATTTCAATCTTGGTTAAGACGGCCTTGTGACAACCCAGATCAGTCATGTCGAAAGATACGGCCCGCGATCGCAATGTATCACAGAAAGAAGAATCATGTTTTTTAGAGCTTTCAGACTTCACTCAATTCATCTACGGAAGTTTTAACAATCGGAATTTAACAATCGTCTTGAAGACTTTCACAAAATGAATGAAATGCAATTCCCAATTTTTAACAATCCATTCAATTTTGAAGCTTCACAGGCACCAGTTCATTTGCAAATGGAGTTGATTGTTCTTGAATTGGACAGTATTATCACATTTACAATTTCTTAATCTGTGGTATTATGTAAGAAAAATTTAAAGAGCTTGACGCTCTTACATTTTATACACAATATTACAAGAGTTTGGATAACTAACCGGAATAATTTGAAAAGCATACAGCATGCATTCTGTGCATGTTTGGTGACCTATTTATGTGAGCAGATGTTTTCTGTTATGAACATAAATAAGAACAAACATCGCTCATGACTAACGAATGAATATCTCCAATCAATTCAACGAATAATTACAACGAATATGATATCTGACATCAATGAGCTTGTCAAAAACAAGAGAACTCAGGTATCTGGATCCTCGAGCTCAAAATAATTACTTACCCTTTTTTATAACTTGATATGATTTTTAACAACTGCATATTATATATACTAAATAATTAAATAAATAAAATGTTATAATAATTCAGTACATTTTTTATTTGAATCTGGCCCGCCTACACATTCTAAATTTAATATATAGCCCTCTGCAAAATTGAGTTTGACACCTCTGGCCTAGATCATTTTCTTTGATGCCGGACTGGACTTGAGCGACACAAAACGCACATCCAAAAAATAGACAAACAACTTCTCATTTAGATTCAATGCATTTGAGTCTTCCCGCGCCAGTATTTAATTAACGCGTTTCAATTACCTGCCGCTTGATAAAACGCACAACGACAAAAAACGAATTTCCAAAAATCACTCGAAATTTAAATATTTTTTTTTCAGTTTTCAAGAACTACTCTGCTAAAAAAGCTGCAACTTGGTATATAAATTAAGTTTTGAATTAAAGGCGTAGAACAAATTTTTATTTTCAATTATTGAAACTTTTCAATTTCAATTGTCTTTCAGAACCAATAACCTTTTATTCGATTGCTATTGTAACGGTGTAACAATGGTAGAAACCTGTCTATAAATAGAGAAAGAAAAGGAAGCTTCTTTTGTATTATCAATGATTGTTATAGCGTGTACTATGAAAGATCCCGGAAAGGCCAGACAAATACAGAATAATAATTATTTAACGATGCATTTAAATGAATTTTTGTAGCCTATGTACATTTTAAATGTTTTGTTGGAAGCGCTTATATCAGTACATCATTCTTGAATAATTATTGTTCGATAATTAATAATTAATTAAGTGGGCAGTCTGATATCAAACCAATATTAAGATAACACGACGCAAAGTGAATGTGACTATCACTGCTATAAACAATCCTATATCAAAAACTCAGAAAAACATTGATGTACAAAATTTTTAAAAGATTATCTCTTGGAAGTTAGGGGGGGGGGGGGATATTTTCACTTTGAATGATAGACAAATTTTGACGTTGCCAATGTGAAGAAGGGCGAAAAAATCATCTATCTATAGGTTGGAGAGGACACCATTTGTACGACTGTCGTTTTGACCGACCTAGTAAAGGTGGTTCAGTCACATCTAGCCAGGTTAGGTTAGGATTGGTTGTGCAGTTATGGCAGTAGGTCGATCAAACTGTTAGGTCGTCCTAAAGGATACCACCCCTATAGGTTGTCTCACTTCTTGCCGTTTCAACAAAGTTATGACAAACTAAAAAAATATATTTGAAATCAGTGGCGTATCTATGAGGGGATCAGGGCGATAGATCCCCCATCAGAGACTCAGAAACAAAAGAAATTTTTATAGTTTAACAAGCACTGATAGATAAAAAAGAGAAACTTAAAAAAGATAAAGAAAATACTAAAACATAAAAAGACTCTTTTTGACAAAAAAAAGTCAAAAACGATGTCTTGAAGCTGAAAATGTGGTTTTAGAGGGACTATTTTCAAAAAACTCCTAGGGTCTACCCCAGACCCCTTTTTGAATAAACAAGCTACATATGCGCTATTACTTAATTTACAGCGATAACCTATATTATCGCCAAAGTAGCACAAAGGGTGGATTTCGTGCTGGAGAGGGCCAGTGGTCATTTCCAACAACAAATTTCCAACAATTGGGCTAATTGTCGAAAATATCGTTAGGCTTCATGAATAAATCTTAACAAACTGATGTGATAAACAATAGGCAAATAAATAATTTATAAGTATATAATAATTTATAACAAATAATTTAAATAACAGTGTCTGCGTATAATGTCATGAATTATCGTACACTATACAAAAAACCTTAATCAAAATTACTTTGAATACGTCTTGAATGATAAAAACAAACTTTTCATAGTAAATGGTCTTTTTCTTTTTTCCAAAAATTACGTCTTGAAGAAACCTATGTAAATCCAGACGGGATTTACAATAAAGATACTGACGCGGTAGAGCACGTCCCAGAAGTGGAAAAGAGCGAAGAACTTTTTTTGGAAGCACTAGCACTTTATTACTTAGCTATTGATTTTGCTGAAGGTTTGCATCTGCATCCTGACATGATTGGCGAGGTCCCAGGTAAGTGTAGATCCCGTAGGTGAAAGATTGAGGTACTCCTCGGATTTTCAGAGCCTTTGTCAATGCATCCTGGCAGACAATGGTACAGTGCTGTAGATTGTGCAGGAGTTTGAGCTCTCGTTCAATCCACTTCAGGTACGACACTCGAACCACGCAGTAGAAGTCAGCAATACATTTTTATAGCCAGATACAAACACCTATAACAGAATTCCAAAGTACTTAAAAATATGGTACGAAAACTATAAAAATCATACTCCAGAGGAGTACTCAAAATAAACAAATGTATATGAAAGGAGTGCTCAAAAGGAGCCAGCTAGGGAATAAATATTTCAATAGCAAATTATTTAAATAAAAGATGTGTTCCAGAAACTATTGAATTTAAATGTCGATTTTATAAAGTTGATTTAATAAAGTTTACAATCAATAGTTAATTGAATAACTTGAATATGTTAATAAAAAATAATTGCTTGATTGTTTTAGTTTGATAGAAACAAATTACAAAAGATAATCACAAATTAAAAGATTGAACTAACATTGAAAGAATCGACATTATGAAAATTATCTTCAAATATTTAATTGAAATTTTACTACTTAAAAATTGAACTATAGATTTCCTTTTTTTTAATTAGAAAGAGGAAAACAATATGTAATACCATCATAAGAAACTTATAAACTTACCCTCAGTGGGCGATGAAGAACAAAATATTAAAACATAATTTACAATTTTATAGCAGATACTGTTGAACGTTAACTTCAAGAGACTCTCATAAACCAAGGTGGTTCGACCATTCCAGGTCCGGAAAATGAAAAATTCATTTTAGAACAAAAATTGATATCTAAAAAATAGATTAAATAATTAATACAAGTATACAGTCATGAGAATTCTCGCAAAATGTGCTCTCTGTACATGTGCTCTACTGGTTCTCTGCTGGCTGGAGTTTCAAATTTTAGCCAAGCAAGTTATCCAACATAACAGTACATAATTTTCCAAAACTGGGAAAGTACACCGCACTGTCCATCAACAAGAGAGAGAGAGAGGTGATAGTAATAGAAAGAGACAGAGAAGTTGAGAAAGGGTCAGAATTTCCCTTTTGCAAAATTAACAATCCTTAAGTGACTGTTGGACTGAAGGTTTTTCTCACGCATACCTAACATTCCTCAATTGTCTAGACGTCTAGACTATAGATAGCCATGAACTATAGGTTCAATCAACTTTTCAAAACGCAGTCACATTTCTAAGCTATGAAATAATTAATCCCAAAAGTTAAAACGTCCAAAGAAAATAAAAAAATTAAACATTGAATTTTGGCACACATAGACTTGAATTACTGTTAGCAAAAACCTCTCCTTCTTCTTTTAAAATACATCTTAAGTACGGTACCATACTGTGCCCCAATCAGGTGAGGTGGGGGATCAGAAATATTAGAGTGAAATTAGTTTTAAGTAGGGCTGCTTTATAGTTTGGCTATTTGAACAATTAGCACGAACATTTTTAGCACGAGAGTTCGGATCTCCCACTGACAATGATGCAAAAACTAGATGAAAATCACTATTTTTCAATTGATTACAATTTGGTTTAGAATAATGTTAGAATGGATGAATTTGTGTCTAGTCACGTAAAATGTGGTTTAAAAAAAATTATTTTTCAAAAATTTTCCGGGGGAGCACCCCTGAACCCCCTTTTGAATAAACTATATATTATAGTCTTGAATTTTTGTTAGAAAACCCCTCTTACTCGTCGCATCTCTTACTCATCTCCTAGGTGTACTAGTATATAGTGCCTGGAAGCTACTCGCCTTACCCCCCCCCCCCCCATTTAATCATTAGTTATCCCCCCTCAAATTGACCCTCTAGTCACGCCAATGGTTGGAGTCCAAACCACCAGGATGATAATAATAATGACAATCATAGTCTGAATCAAATATAATTTAGTAAAAGCTGCCCGGTGACCCATCCAAGCAGAGATTTCAGCGCTCGTGACTTATCTGATTCCTCACTCACCGCTCCTCCTGCATAATTATAACAAATAGCAGTGTTCTGTTTATAAAAATAATTGATAATTCATCTGAATTACAGTACAGTAACAAATACATTACACTATAATTACAGGGCAGTGACAAAAGTTTTAAATAAATTGCATTCCAGAGGAGTTGATAAATTATCATTATCTTTTAGCAGATGAGCTCCACCCATTAAACGGAATCGCATGTTTTAGCTCATGAGTTATATGACCTCAGATAATAAACTGCAACTGCACTCAACCAACTAGCTATTAATTAAACTGAAGCCAACTAATATAGGCTGCTATCTCAAGCTATTTCGCTTGCATTTGCAGTTATTGTTCTTATTTTGCGTTACAATAGAATAAATATCCAATTTCATTGCAAGAACGATATAAAGTCAGCATGTTCTCATTATCGCATCATAATTGATAGTAATGAATTATTCTCTGTGAGACTCTTGTAAACGTAGAGTCTTATTGTGAGAGAGCGCTCTCATAGATCAGTCTAGACCCTTGCTATTTAATTGTAGAGACCTGGTAGACTTGTCTATTTAATTGATACTTTGGAGGCAACAGGTAATATACCCAAAACTGCCTCCTTAACATAAATACAACATTCTAAATAGAGTAAACCACAAGCAAACTTAAAGAAATTGAGAAAAATGTACTAAATACAAATATAGTCTAGTAGCATGACTCTTAACTACTGCCAAAATTACGCTTTTTAGAATATATAGGATACATTTTTGCAATATATTATTATTTCATGAGACAGCATTATCGAACGTTGTGTTTTAAAAAATCCAGTATAATTATGAATGATAAATTTATTAATAGGTGATAAGTTCACTGATTAATTTATTAATTGACAAATTCATTGGTACGTGATTAAGTCATTAAGTAATTCATGGAGATGGTAAATAATGTAATCATTGAACTTCTCGTCACTGGTCAGTATCAAAAATGTCATTTTTAAATATATAAAATTTAAAAGATGGTAATTATTTGTATTGTCTTCCATATTTATTATCTGCTATATTTTCTCCTTTCTTGTATACTTTGTCACTACTTCCTCTTTTGAAATGTAAGTTGGCCTACATTTTTCTACAAAACTACTTTCAAATTCTGTTGGAATTGAAAATAACAGCAGCTGTAATTATCAGTCAAATATCAAATTGACTATGTTGTGAAATAAAAAATTTGTTTTCCTCCCCTGCATAAACCGAAAACTAAAATCATTATTTTCAATTTCAATTTCCGTAAATGAAAATTTATGTTAATATTATCAAGTATTATTTTTTGTTAGCTAAATCACAAGAGAGACTATGTCATAATTCATCAATATATTACAAGATATTATTACGAGATACATCTCGTATCTCATATACTTCAAATATTGTCCTTATTTTTAATAATACTTCAGTACCTATGACATTCTTATTTTAAAATGATCAGTGTTAACCACAGCAGCAGCTCCAACTCACACATAAATGTATCATTATCAAACAATAGGCCCGAATAGATTTAAGACTAGAAACCAAGTATCTATTAATTAACAATGACTGACCATCGGTTAATGCACCTAAGTATCATTTCATTATGTGCTGATTAATGCAGAAGATTTCACAGATCGTGCAGCTGATACATCAATATTTAATTATCCCATCCCCTGTTTGACTCTCTTAAAGCAATAAGACCTTTAAGAGCTACAGGTTCTTTATGAATTTTTTATGAAGAAAACGGCAACGGCTTTCCCTTAACTATAGTGCAAGAATATCGATTTGTGTTCTTTTGTTGTTCCCTTCATCATAACTCTCTTTCAGTGCACTTTTGAAAGAGTCTATTAAGTTGTTTGGTTGTTTTTAGAGGCGCATTCACAAATAAAATTGACATGACAAGACATGCAGTGACGTAGCTACAATGGAGCAACCGGGACAATGCCCCATGGCCCCCTGAGACTTTTTCTGAAAATGTGTCATCAAATTTTCCAGTAAGCGAGCAGCTTTTTCTAGTAAAATTAAGAAAACGACAACTGTAAGGCCCTGTTCACACGAGCAACGTTTTGCGGCGCTACAGCTGCTCCACTAACGCGCGTTGTGGAGCAGCTGTAGCGCGACGGTAGCGCAGCAGCCGCACGTCTGTTGCTCCACTACGCGCGACTAACGCGCTGCAGCTTGCAAATAAAACCATTTTCATGATAGTTTTATCTAACCGGTAAGCTCGCCTCGCTCGACTCACCCGTCTAGACAGGTTGCACCCTCTGGACCGTAGGAGAGAGGCATTTTATATTATCGATTTTTTTTTGGCTCATTCCATTTTTAGGTTTCATACAAGTCTGTTCTATAGCAAGAATAATTGTAAATTACAATCGCAGCAAACTCAAATTTAAATTAAAAATGCATCACAAACATCAAATTAAAAATAAAAATACAGTACATCAGAAGTATATAGTCACAAAATAAATTGTATTAACATGAGTAGTATTACTTCATTAAGAAAAAAACAAATAGGCTTATCATAACGCAAATGTATAAAATTATAGTTGTTTAAAAATGTGATAAATCTTGGGTTACCCTCGAAATTAAGAGACAATTTTGCTTTCATTGTACTCCTTCACTGATTAATAGCTATTCAATATCAATTTTTTCATTTCTGCTTTATTTTCTTCTGTTTTTATTTTTTTTAATTGTTTGTTAAAGCAGTTTTGTATCTCAATAAATAGAATTTTTCTTGGCTATGGCTAAGATCAGGTCAAGAAGATGGGGGAGTGAGAATAACTACTGTAAGTTATATTAAAAAAATAAATAGATTCGGCAGTCGGCAGGACTGATATTTTATCAGTTTATTGTATATCTCTTCTTGAATCATAACTATTTATATGAATATTATTGACTAGTTTGTTGATGTTGCAATTTTATATGACGCAAACATGACATTATCATCTGATTCAAATCCAGGAATTCTAGAGAACAAGTGTCAATATAGTCCACACAGACATACTCTCTCAAGAAACAATAGAATAACTAGAACTAGGATAGTCTAGACTAGTATGAAGGTCCCTCGAGAATGGAAGCTACTGTATTATTATTTTGTGAAATGTTTTCATGTCTGCTACTTTGACTCCATTAATATAAGCATTGATCAGGGATAGTAAGATGGTTCGTCTATGATATAAGTTAGTAGAGCTCATTAAAGTTGAAAGGTACCAGACTTATCAAAAATAATTCTGTTGCACTGAAAAAATAAACATTCTCATACATCTCTTCTTTTTGGATTGGAATAACATTTGAAGTATGTTTATACTAAAAAATTATTTGTTTATCCATTCATTATCCATATCATTCACAATTTGTGAAGTTGTTCACATTGTAAACCCACCCAAAACTATAATTTCTTAACTGAATTATTGTTTTCTGAATGTCTTTATAGAAGGAAATTTTTATACCTGATAAAAAGTGTAATTTTGCTGATAGAAAGAAAATTCAAAAAGATATGAACAATGTTGAACATGTAGAACACGATGGCAATTTGAAAAGTTCAAATATCCGAAATTTCACCAAATTTAGATTTTGGTTGAAATAGGCATCAGTTGCACGTCGCCGCGTAACAGCAACCGGCAACAGGCAATGGCACTGAGTCTTTCGGCATCAGACGCTCCACTTTTTGTCGCAAGTTTCTGCGGCGAAGCCAGCAGCCGATGAGCAGCTAAATTCGTCGCGAAGTGCCGTGTGAACAGAACACGAAAATCTCATGTAAGACAATGCTTCGCCATCAACTGCGCGACAGATGCTCCACAAAAAAACGCCCCGTGTGAACAGGCTCTTAAGCAACTGATAGACTTCCTCAGAGGAATTTCCTCTACGTTGAAAATCATATTCTCATTGCAAGCTATCCTGACGTGTGTACTGCTTGTTTTATGTACTTAACTTTGTGCATCACAGTGGCTAAATCAGAAAGATCTTTTTCCAACTTGAAAATGATCAAGACTTACTTAAGAAGCACAATGTTCCAAGAAAGATTGAGTGGGTTGGCCCTGTTGTCAATCAAAAATTAAAAAGCAAAGAAACTGAATTTCTCACATGTTATTGACATTTTTGCGAATGCAGAGTAGAAAAAAGAGTTTTGTGTAAGGTCAGATGATATGTTAGTTTTACTCGTTCAGTATTCTTTGCTTAATCTAGTATTAAAACTGACACTGTATTTCACTTTTAAGTAATGTTTTACTCACATATATTTGAGATGCTTGAGGAATGCATTTCACTTCTTTTTTTCAGAAGTGAAATGCATTCCTCAAGCATCTCAAATATATGTGAGTAAAACATTACTTAAAAGTGAAATACAGTGTCAGTTTTAATACTAGATTGTTCATTAAGTATTTCGTCATGGAAAGCATCACAGATTCTTTGCTTAGTAACAATAAACAACAAGATTTTTTGTAAACAGTTTGTAGATATTTTGTGGATTTACCTTCCATCTTGATCATGTCGTTTGTTTGTGAAATACATTTGTATCTTTGAGATTTTATATCAAGGAGGGCCCCATCTCAAGGGTTTGCCCCGGGGCCCCTTCAGGCCTAGCTACGCGACTGAAGACATGTCATCGTTCACTGATGAATAATTTTCTAAAATGTAGCCTTATTCCCTACTGAATGGATCAAGAAAAAATTAGAGTATCTAAATTGGAAAAGGTAGATCTCAAAAACTAATGAATTGTATGAAAAAAACTATAGGAAGCTTTTCCTATGATTTAAAGAGGTGTTTCAGATAATTTTATGTTTTACAAAAGGCAAAGTGCAGAAACAAACAAATCCTGTTTGAAATTGATTTTCTTAACCGACTTCCAAAAGGGAGGGGGTTCTAAATTCAACCTGTTTTTTATGTATCTAAATCAATTATTCGACCACTATTGAACCCATTTCAATATTTTGAAATGAAAGAGCAAAATACTTGAATTATTAATATTTGAAATATTTTGAATTATTCAGCGGTGGTCCCATCCAAGTTTCGCAAGGATTGGCCCAATACTTAGCCTAATATCAAGCAATAAGGGGCATTCATCGATGTCTTCATTTGAATTTTGTCCGAATATGATAGTTTCACTCATAACCGGCAGTCTGATAACCGGTGTCGTTTATTAGGACGTTCATTGTATCACGTGGAACGCTTCATACTTGATGTCGATTCCCACACATCAGTCACGGCGCGTTTCAGTTCCGAGCTATCCGTCTCGTCACAGTCATAAAATATATTTTTATTTGAGCTTCCGGTTACGCTGTCAAGACTGGTCCGGCGCCGACCCGTCAGTCTACATTCAATGTATTGCCAGTCAGTAGACAGTCACAGCGAGATTTCTTCTTTCTGATATCTTCAAGTTGTTCGGATGTCTGACGGACGGCATCTATATAGTGTTTCAAGTATGTTTAGTCGCAGCTCTGACCTGTTGCCTGTCTGTTTTTAAATAGATAAATAGGTAGATAATATGTTTTTATTTCTGTGAAGTTAGGACTCGCACTTAACCACTAATTAATTACAAATTCAAAAATAATCATTTAATCCATCGTTTTATGCAGTAAATCATTTAGCATTTTACATATACAAACGCACCCGCACCTACATACATACTTTCATACTTTCATACATACAACCACACACATACTTTCTATACTTTTTATTTCCTATATTATTTCTTCATATTTCGTTCTATTATTTCTTATTCTTTCTTTTTTATTTCCTATATTTCCCTTCTATATTATTTCATAAAATGTCTTTATTTGGGTGAAGTTAGGACTCGCACGTTCCACTTTGAGTTGGACCTACAGTTTTATGTGAGTTTCGAACCACAGGGAAGTGATTTTACAACAGAGAACAGTCTTTTTTGCTGACCAATCCAATCGGTCACCCTTACAGAGAGGGCACAAAAGAGCGTTGCTTATCTAATCTGATTGAACAGATACCAGATCAGATTTTAAAATAGGGGGAGAGCATTTTGCGGAGGCTCAATCCGTCCGTCTGGCTGTACGCATAAACCTTCAGAGCAAAAACTTTGGTAGAGGTACCAAATTTTCAGGAGGTATTAGCCTAGATTAGATCTTCTATGGTATTAGGCACCTCATAAGAAGAAAGAAGAAATTAAAATTAAGTTCGTCGGTCCTCGCTGAAGACACAAAAAGGAAAAATCTATCCTTAAAGGAACAGCTGATAGAAGTTGAAAGTTTTTTGGGGCACGGCTTTGAGGCATGCCTTCTCTCAGTTCTAGTGAATTGGAAAATTTGTATTGATCTGTGTCAGCTGTTTCCCTATAGAATAAAATCGATTTTCCTCCAAATGTTTTTATTAAAAATACGGTCGGGACAATGAGAGCGTATGCTTTGAATTTAGATTCATTCCACTATTTTAAAGATGAACAGTGAATATTATTTTAACCTTCATATTTCTGCATTCTACGTCAAATGTTGTGGTTTTCCTTAGAAATATGCCTGTTCTTTCTTACTCATTAACCCCACTATATTAATTACATAACTTCAGATATATCTGCTAAAAATCCCTGAAAATTTTATTGACGGCAGCCATTTAAGAATATTCATAGTGCTATTATGATTGTAAACAATTTTGATCGACTTGATTTGTAAAAAATGGAGCCATTTTACTTTCTGGGATATTATGCACTGCCATTGCACAGAATGTAGGTACAGTATAAAAATCTTTCAACAAGCAAAAATTATCTGTGTTGTAGGTTTTTGTCGAAATGTATCGCATAGGTAGCATTAAAACAAGAAATTATATGGTAACTGAATAAATAGATATAGGTACCGTACTCAATTTCCAAGTCATGAAAATCCAGCAGAGAATTATTTGATAGCTCATTTTCAATCATTCTTAGGTAGATTTGTGTAATAAAGCAATACCGGTACTGGGAGAAATACTTTGTATAAGAATGAAATTTAAATATACGTGTGTGTAGGCCTATATACTGTATTGTATTAGGCCTACTTTTGTGTAAAATAAGAATTTGAAGTGGAAGCCTTGTGTTATGAAATGCTTCAGACAAAGATTCTAAGGTATGAATATTATAGGTTAGGCATCCAATTTATTGTTACCAACATAAAAGCACAACTTTGGTGGTTTTTATGAAGATTTCTTCTTGAAGACTCCGGTTATATAGTCTTCAAGAAGTCACATCAACAATTATATGCTATTATCAATCTTATTTACTAGTTACCACAATTACGATTTGAATTAGTTGAGGTGAGATTCAATTTTGATCTGAAAGAAACACTTGTATAAGCTTTATCAACTAAAAATTATCTCATTTTTTTAGAAAATTCAAGATCCAAGACTCTTGGCTTGTTATAGAATTTTCAACCAAAATAACTAGGTCGGTTTTTCACTTCTTTAGGGTCCTTACTTCCTTATAACCTGATATTTAAGAACTACTCTATAACTTACCTAAAATTATGATGTTGAAGATCCATCTTGTTTCCACTAATATGTATTATAAACTTAAAAAACACTTTTGAATGGAAATTGACTCACGTTATGGCGTGACGGCCGTTTCGCTGTTGTCTAGAGCATCATCAGACGACCCACAGTACACTCACAGTATGATGCTCTAGACAACAGAGCGAAACGGCCGTCACGCCATAACGTGAGTCAATTTCCATTCAAAAGTGTTTTTTAAGTTTATAATTACCTAAAATGTTCACGAACTACTCTAAACTAGCCCTATTTATAATACATTTCTATGGAATTTGGAATTTTACACTTTCACTCATCTATGTGAAGCATTCAAAAACTAAATTATTGTATGAATAATAATTATTATAAAACTATACACTGTAGAAAATAATATGATCTTTTGAGATTTTTTAATTTTCAATTCCATTTATTCTCATTTTATTTCTAAGTGCATATAATTAGGAAAGTAATCCATTGCAAATTATGCTACTTAAGGATATAAGTTATATGTAGTATGTAGTTTGATTAAATTATTTGTCTAGTAGTCTAATAATAATTTTTTGCTTCAAAAAGGCAATAATATTTGTATAATTAAGATAATAATCTGATATAATTCGTCTTATAATGCAAACAACAAACATTGGTACATAAATTGAAGTTTATGTCAAAATGTCAAAAAATTCGATCAGTCAGTATACTACACCCCACGCCATAAAATTGGGCGGCTTGGAAAATGTCGGTGTTGCAAAGACATTTGACTGCGATGTAAATTCGACTTGCAGACTAGGCAACACGGCACGTGTACTGTTGCCAATTCGAGCATTTGAGATAATAATAATAATAATAATAATAAAGTCATTCAAGCGCAGTCTCAAGCAAGTGAACATCACGATCTCATAAACACTATGCTCAACGCGTGACCAATCATGCTATGTTAATAAATCTGAAAAAATGTGTTTGATTTCATGATTTGTTCTGATGACAGTTAAAAAAGCACAAAACCCTTTCAAATGTTTACAGAACAAAATCAAATAAGTAGACAGAGGAGTTTTGTAATTTGGAACAAAAATTATGGCAGAAGATGTCTGATGCCTATAACTTTTTCCTTTTACCATTTGGGGGATAGCCTAACGATTTTCAAACACCACACTTTGCAGGTTGTATTGGGTTAGTGCCAATTCCCAATCTGGAGTACTTCTATTATTAACCAGATCTTTTCAAGTACCGTATATCTCTATCTCTCTTCCTCTCATGCAATCTCCTTCATTAACTCTCTCATTCTTTCTCACTTCTTTTCACTCTCTCTTCAAACCAACACAGACTTTGTCCTTAGAGTTCAATTTTTTATGGCTATGATGATTGTGCTGTCATTTTGAATCTGAATATTGATAAGCTCCCACAATAATAATTTATGTAAATTTAAAAGTTTAAAAAATTTTCTTTTATTGTTTTATTATAGTATCTTATTCATAGTATTCCTTGAATTTCATTATTTTTGTTCAATTTTTATTCATTAATTTTCTTTTTCGGGTAAGACTTCTTTCTTTTTTTATTCCAATTTTTATAAAGAATATTCAACTTTTTATGTTTACTCCTACTTACATCAGGGTTTCTAATTATTCTTATTTTTTTCTTATTTCTTATTTATTCCTTTTTCTTATTTATTCTTATTATTCTTATTTTTCAATATTACTCTCATCGCAAGGTTAATTCTTCTGATTTCTTATTCAATTATTTTTTCTGAATTCTTGTGTTTTCAATAATGATTTTTTAAGCTTTGTTTTGTCTTATCAACTTAATCTTCATCTTCGTTCATCTGCTTATTCAATTTTTTTGGTTTCTTTTTTATTATTAAAACTAGCATGTAACTTTCATGTTTTGGTGTACTTAAAATAGTTTTTATCATTATCACAAGTAGCTTAAATACAATTGTGCGGAGGGTTCACGGTTCAGTGGAAAAGAGGGAAGACTACGTTATTACTTCACCCTCTCAGGGCATATATAAAGGCTACCATTCAACCCAATTCAATCCATTTAGATTCTTCAGTGAAATATTTTCAACTATCTTTTGTCTTCAAGACATATGTACAATATCGTTTCATATTTCCACATTTTATAACACAGTATTTCCTCCTCTCCAACACTTTCCAATATCATCAGTTAGTTTGTTTTTGTAGATTATGTCTTGGAGACTCCAGTTGAGGAGTATAAGACAAGTCAGATTTAAAATAGATTATACTATCTTATACACTAGTTACCATAATTATCTATATCAATGTATCAATTAGTTGAGGTGAGGCTTAATTTTGATGCGAAAGAAACTCTTGTACAATATAGAAAGCTTTATCAACTAAATATTTTTTAAATATTTCTATATTTTGAAGACTCTTTAAAAGCTGCTGTAGCTTGTTGTAGTCTCCTACCAATATAACTAGGTTTTTGTTTAAATAGGCTACTATTGTGACTCACCAAGTGATAATCTACTCTGCTTCTTGTATTATAATCGTGTACGCCAAGATTTTGGCTGATATCACTCTTTTTTACATATAAGTAGCTTCTTTCACATAATTATAAGCAGGGTAAAGTAAGGTTTTGGCCTTAACCTTCAGTTGTTTAGGGAGAGTTCAGATTGCTTTACGAGAGTACTCTATTATAATGAGTTCGTTTGTACAGTTATCTACCTAAAGTTTTGTTTAATGTAAGAATGCTTACTCTATCATAATGAGTTCGTTTGTACAGTTATCTACCTAAAGTTTTGTTTAATGTAAGAATGCTTCAAGACCTCAAACGATAAATTACATACTGCAGTTATATTATCAGTGTTTTAATCATGACTCTATGTTTTAATGCATTGCCAATCAAACACTTTCTCTACTGAAAATAATAAAATTATTTCACATAGGTACCTGTATAAAAAAATTAATTAAAATTATAATCATATTAATAATTGCATTTATAATTATTGACCGAACGAAGAGTGGTCTCTGTTTCAAGTCGACCGTTTTGCATTTGTGTCTGTTTGTTTTTAATGCATTTACGGATAAACGCGTGTAGCAAATTCAATGATCATTTGCATGGATCTTCTTCTGCCTCCCTCTCAAGAAGGCCTAGTCTGACCAGGCGAAGAGCGGAGTAGACGTGAGCCGAGATATCTGGCAACGTTGCAGGGATCTGGAAAGCTAGTTACATACTAATCCACCAGAGTGCTTCAAAACCGGACCAAACTCGATTGACTCGATTGTAGACTCGTTTGTTTGTCGCCTTGAGTCGGTACTCGAGACTTGGTCAGAGTCAAGGTGGCTCGCGCACAGCCTTAAGGAATGCCCAGCGATCTATATGTAAGGATTTTAGAAACTCGCTTGCATTTAAAGGATATTTAAAAGAAAAAAGAAATGCGCTTATGAATTGAATTTTCAAAAGGCTTCTCTATCATATGCCGTTGTAGTCAGATTTAAAGATAGGTCTCGGGCCCTCTTATTCATCTGGTTGAGCCTTCATATGAATTAAGTTATAAGAATAACATATTTGTTTGGGAGAAACAAATCATTTATAATATTTCAATTAAGTAGCCTATTATAACAAGTGATTATTAAGTAAATTGTAAGTATCGTAAACAAATTTAATTATTGTTACAAATTCCTGGATTTCTTGTTCCATGACGAACTGCGTTGTTAATATTAACTTATTTGACTGCAAGTCGTTAAATTTCACAAGAAAAAGTTAATATTGTTACAAAACTCAATAATCAGACATCTTATTTGAACAATCAGCTGCCTGAAAATTAGAAAAACAGCCTTGTTGATGTAAGATAGAGTAACTTTTATGGAAGGCAGACATGAAATCCTGAAATAGATTACGCATATTGAATCAAGCGTAAGGTCTGATGATTGTGTTTAATTTTGTGATGGTGATTATCATTGAGTACATATGTTCCTCTGCGCAAGCACCCTTATTCTTGGGCGTGATGTGTACTGTTCACAGGCTTCATCCTCAAAAAAAAAAAAAAACTGCTAGTACTTATATTATGACATTTTTCTGTTTCAGATATCATGGGCCTGGCAGGCCTTGGATCGCAGACTCGTCCCTGTCTACGGATAACAATTGCCATTTTTATGGTTCTGTTGCTTTCTATTTTCTATTTTGCCAACGATATATCCACATTCCCACATTCTGAGTTCTTTTGGAAGTCCTCTGAATATAATGGATTCATCACCTTTCAAGGTACAGTACCTTAGATAAAAAGAAACCACAAAATTAGAGTATATTGTCTATGATAAAACTCTTTAGCACACAGAGATTTTGGGCATATCACTATATAGAATAATGTTTAAAGTGTGATAAAACAATAGGCTTATATGATTTTTGTAATGATTGAGCAATATATATCAAATCTCTGAGTTTAATCAAGTTTGAATATCACATCTCACTGGAAATCCAATGATTCTAATAGATCCATCACTTTTCAAGTTGCGTTCGTAGATATATTGATCAATTGTATATCGTAGATATATTACCCACGCACAGGTCTCAGACCTATGTGGGCTTCATCCTCAAAAAAAATAAAAATACGTTTAAACTTTTATTTTCTATATTCAATAGTAAATTATTCAGGTTGATATTTTTTTAATATGTGAAGTACCGGTATGTATTTTTAGATAATTTGTAATTATTTTCACAGGTAATATTAAATTATGAAAAAATATTATTTAAAAAACGCTACAGCAGTTATAAGGCTAGAATAGTGTAAAATGAGAATTTTAGGCCGTTATCTTTTTGAAAATTTTCCCTGGGGAGTACTCCCGGACCACCTCCTTTCCTGCGGGATATTCCATACCCTCAAGATCCCCTGGCTGGCCAGACCTTCCACCGAAACACCCTGTATATCCTGTTGAAGAGGTGCTATAATACTAATGAGAGAATAATTTCAAGTTTATAGAGACTTGAGTTAGGTCACAGTTTATTGCAAGACTCAAACTGACTGATTTCCAAACTTACCAAACTTTCTTCAATAGAAAATAATCTTAATTTATCATCATAATGAAACTATGCTATCAGCGTTTGAAACCAATAGTCTGCTATTTAATTTTAAGCCGAATCTAGCACTGTAATTTTATTACTGTACTCAAAATACAAGTTTTATTCATAAGACGAATAAATACAACATATAGCATTAGAAAATTTGAAAGAACAGTTCATCACATTAACAATGACTTGCCATTGAAGTTGCACTCACAAAAGATGTATAAAATAAAATCATTATTTTAATTAATGTACCAATAGGCCCACCAAGCTTTATCTGATTTCATAAAATCGTATTTAGAAACAGGATATATCAATTTTCAATTACTCATCACGAGAATAATACAAAACGTGTAATTTTTCCACTACAGTGAACTGTTTTTCTCTGAGTCAGATAGTCTACAGAGTGATCATGCAAAATTATTACAGCTTTAAAGCTTTAACCAATTATTTTTCATGATTTATTAGAAAGTGGAGTTTATTACATAATTGAGAAGATTCTACTTCCCAAATGCATTCTTAAAAATGTAGACACACATAGTAACTAGACACTGTTCTTTCTATCTTTTGTACTGTTATTTGTCTACCGTTAATATGTAGCCTATCTTGTACCGCAATGGCCGCATAAAATTGTACTCAACTTCAAATAGCAACTGTCACAATAATAAAAATATGTACCTATTATAAATGTCACTGGCAGCACCTATAGAAAATTGCTGATAGTATAATTCTGGGGAATATAAGTCGTTGAATTCACATAAAAAGTTAATAATAATTTCTATAATAAAGTTTATAGATCTACAGATAAAAGCAACATTTCAAGCGGGGATATGTTACAAATTTATAAAATTTAGTTTTCTGAATAATGTAAATGTAATACTTGAGCTTGAAGAACTAAATATTTTTTTCAATACAGGCACTTTCGAATCAAACATCAGTGATGAGGGTGGCTTCAACACAACTGTGAAAGAAGGTTATCTTGTGTGGAGTCCCTACTGCCGTATTCCAGACATCGATCCCATGCATGAATCAATTCGCAGTTTAGTGAAGAAAATTGACCCGGTGACTTGCTCCAATATGATTCCGTTGACTACTGTGGTCAACCATCAACTACTCTTCAATCGCAGAGTGGCGCCTCAATACTCGCAAAATAAGAAGATGAAATGCTGCTACAAGACTATATGGCGTCCTGTCAAGCAAGACCAGGAGCAAAGCAAGCCTGATGACTTTTACATGTGAGTAAGATGTGACTATGCAGTCTCTAAAGCTTTAACCATTTAGACTTGAATGTGTAAGTGACGAGAAATAAATATTTACATAATAATTTATTCCATAATAATTGAGGAGTCCGGTCTCACAAGATGCCAATTTATCTTTAGATAAACTGGAATACTTCAATAAATAAATAACCTATTTATTTATTTTACAGTCAAGTAAAGAGAAACTATTCAGTCCTTGTGTTGATTGTACAGAGTCATAATCTAGAAGAAAAATTAATCAGTCAAAAATTCAATGCCATATTACATATTCTCCATTAACAGTATTCATTTTATTTTGTTTTCTCGATTATTGGAGCATTGTGAATGAAACTGCCAGTGTAATACACTGAATATTTTCTCATAATAGTTAGCTATATAATTTTATTATCATTTTTATTATTATATTTTTTTATTATTATTATTATTGCCGACCTCACAGCCTAATGGCTGGTATTAAGAGTACATACGGATCATTGATCAAGTATGTACCCACTAAATATTGTAAGAGTAGTTTCCTGATATTGTTTCTTAAGCTGCTAAGGTGCTCACATTATACATTTAGTCACACAATTACTATACAGTTACATTTTTGTGTTTTCTGTGTTTACAGTTGGTGTTTTTATCTCTCTTATTATTATTATTTCTATTATTATTATTATTATTATTATTATCTATAGGAAGTAATAATTAACTGAAGTTTCACACTGAACTCGTTAGGAAGCTTTTTACATGATTATGGTACAGAGAAAATATGATATCCATATTTATTGCTTAATACAAAATGTTATTGTTAGTTTTGAATTGTTTTGTCTTCTGCAATATAAAAAAATGAAGAAAGCAATCATATTATTTAGAAGCTTAATAGTCTATTCAAAATCCTTAATAAGTAGGCTACTGCGTCAAAGCCTAAGGAACAACCTAATAGACATTTCTTTTTTTTATAACATCTCATATTTTGTCAAATGGAACATTTTATGCATTGAGAGGCTGAATAGACTGATTAATATAAGTTTTAAAATAAAAATATTTATAAAATAAATCCATAAATGCTCTTGTCGATAATACTGTGTAATAATTATCTTCAAGAACATTTTCCCAAGAAATGCTAATAATGTATTAATATTGTATTAAGTGAAAAATTAATATCAATTTTTATTTCTGTTCTCTGTTCACAGACTTAGTCCATGCCATGAGTTCAAATCGGATGTGATGCTGAATAACACAATTGAATTCATTCTGGTGGAATGTACAGTGCAGTTAGCTAAGGGAGGCAAGAAAGATGTCTATAAGAACGTGCATGCGATGGCTGTAAAGAAAACATCAAAACATAGAAATGAGGACAAGGTTGCTTCTGAAGAGAAAACACAGGTAACTTCTGAGCAAGAAAAAACAAAGGACCAAAGATTAAATGTACTTATTTTGGGGATTGATGGTGTATCGAGATTGAACTTTATGAGATCTATGCCAAATACAGCTGCATTGCTGGGTGAGCAAGGTTGGGTTGAAATGAAGGGCTACAACAAGATTGAAGACAACACTTTTCCAAATTTGGTAGCAATTCTCACAGGGAAGACACTGCCACAGTTGAGGAAGCTATGCTGGCCCTCATCGTCCAGTAAACTGGATAACTGTCCTTTGCTTTGGAAAAACTTCTCTAATCAAGGATATTTGACAGTGTATGCTGAGGATGAACCACAAATGGCGACATTTAATTTTGAGAAGAAAGGGTTTACCACTATACCAACAGACTACTATCTCCGTCCATTAATGTTGACAGCCACAAAACAGCTAAGTGCCAAATTTCAGGATGGTTTGAAGGTTTGTCTTGGACCTACGTCCACAACTGAAATCATACTGAAGTATATGATGGATGTGATGTCTACTGTCCAGGAAGGGGTGTATTTTGCATTGGTTTGGCTGAATAATTTCAGTCACAACAATGTCAATACACCATCTTCCATGGATAGGAGGTTTCACAAACTGTTCAAAGATCTGCTGGATAAAGGTGTATTGAATACAACGGCCATATTCTTCATCAGTGATCATGGTAGTAGGACTGGTAAGATTCGTGAGACATTTATAGGTTGGTTGGAGGAGAGGCTGCCTTTCATGCATGTTTGGTTGCCTCCTTGGTTCAAGGATATGTATCCTCAAAAATTCAAGAATCTTGTCACAAATAGGAACAGGTTGACGACGCCATTCGATGTCTTCATGACGTTGCATGCGATCGCCAATGATACGAACGTGGACAACGTAGTAAGCACGGGATGCCCCAAGTGTGTTTCACTCTTCACTCAAGTGCCATGGAACAGGTCTTGCGATGACGCCAGCATCACCAAACACTGGTGCACGTGCTCTGAGTTTAGGACGTTGTCAACTGAAGGTGATTTTGTACATTCCATGGTTGACTATGTTGTCGACGAAATCAACATACTTCTAGAAAATGGCAAAAACTTCACAATACCAAACATGAAGTGTGCTAAACTCACAGCCCGTCGCATATTATCGGTTCGTAGTACTGTGTTTGAGAAAACAGTGAAACAGGACCATTTTGTTATCATGTTTGAGACTGTGCCCGGTGAAGGTCTTTTCGAAGCTACTGTCAAAAACAGCCCAAAATTCCAACTAGTTGACTCTGTCAGTCGAGTAAGTACTTATGGCAGTCAAAGCACCTGTATGAAGAATTCTTTTCTTAAAAAGTATTGTTTTTGTGTGAAAAAGTGACAGATGAATCGTAGAGTTCCCTATCGGTTTGTACATTCTAGACAACAATGACTTCTCACATAGTCTAAAGATACCGCATATTGTATAATCTAGTGAAAATATTGATTTAAGGAATGTGGAATCTAATGCAGTTGGTATATTCTAGACAGCATTGACTTTCAAGCGAGTCAAATATGGAATAATTAAGTGATACTATTCTTAATTTTGATCTATGGAATGTGGAATTCAATTTGGCTAGTAAATTCTAGTCAGCATTGATTTCTCAGAGAGTCTAATGATAAAATGGTAGAGTCTAGTGCTACTGTACTATTAATTGTTTGAAGAATGTAGAATTCAATGAATTGGGCTTGTACATCATAGAAAGATGAGAGACAGCATTAAGGTCTCACCAAGTCTATTGATAAAATGATATAATCTGGTGACAATATTAATCGATTCTCGATTCAGATAATGTGGGATTGAATGACTGTTACCATTCAGAAAACTCAAAATTGGTATGATCAAGTCTAGTGACAATATAAATGTACTTATTCAGGATAAGTTGAATTCAAAGACTTATTCAAAGAAATCCGAATAAAACTGTATGTACAGTGCCACTGAAAAAATGTACAGGAGTAGACATTCAATTAATGAATTATCTAGCTCAATACCATAATTATTAAAGTTATTAAGATTATTAATGTATCTTTTAGACAGGATTATCAAAAGCTTTTGATGGAGAACAATCAAAATATATGGTAGGCTATGCACTATTTTATCAATTTATTGGAAATAAACCTTTTTCAATAGTTAAATGGGTGGTATTCATTTTTTTTTGTCATGTTATGGAGTAAAGTAGAAATATAACTCCGATAGGATGGTGGTCAATAATAATAGCTGACGTTATACTCGAAATTCAAATCATCCACTACAAAATAATATTCAATAGGCTACAAAATGAATTAATATAAATAATATGCGTCAAATATTATAATCTTCAGATACAGCTTCATAACAATTACAGTATTTTGTTATTATTCTGTTTGAAGACTATGTAAAAATATACGGTAAGAAAACACAAAAAAAACCTTTCAGAGCCGCCCTTGGTTGTTTTAGTATATATTATTTGAGAAATAATACAAAGATGCACTCGATTGACAACTATACATCTTCAGATCTAGGATTGCGTTAAATTTCATTATTGGTCAAATATTCTTATAATTATATTTGATTCGAATATTCCTAATAAATAATATTATTAATTTGTACTGTACATATTTTCCAATGAAATTAAATAGAGATTGAAATCAACTTCAAAATTGAACAACATTACTTACGTGTTGATGTTTCTCCAAAATAAATTATAAAGTATCATCTTATCCAAGAAATGTGAAAATGATAATATCTAAACGACGAAGATAAGTTAAAGATGTTTATTAAAAATAAATTATTGTCTGTTGATATTTTTTGCATTCATTGTATATTTATCTCAATAAATACATTAATAGCTTACAAAAATATAGATATTTTTCATAAAAAATCGAGATAGGTTTGAATTCAACTTCATTCAAGATGAAAAGATCGATACTGTCTGAAGGAAATATTCAAAATTTTGAAGACTTAGGTAAAGACTTCCAGATACCGATTTGGGGATTAGCTACGAAAAATAAGTTTTTAAGATTTATTTATTTATCTATCTATTCATTTATTGCAAAAACACAATAAAGTTGTAAAGATACAACAGGCACAGCCCACTACTGCTTTCTTTACTAATTTTTCATTAAAAACTAAGTTTACCTTGTTTCAAGTGAAGTATATACCCTCAAAACTATAAAAGGAAAAACTAAATAATTCATTATTAATTAAAAACTCGCAAATATTTTTTAAAACTTCAAGAAATATATTAAATATGATTCAAATTTTCACTTTCTTTTATAAGGAAACCTGAATGATCAATAAGACTATCGTTTTTTAATATTATTTTTTTATCAATTATAACACATTACAAAAAATAGATATTGAGCCTCCGTGTTGACAAATTGATGAAGAATTTATCTTTCCAAGTTTTGTTTGGCTGTTTTAAATTGTCGGAATTGATAATAGTATTCTCTATGACCGTATAATGGAGTATAATTGGCAGCCAATGATATCACTAGAAACATTTGATTGAAACAGGCGACTTGTATCTCAATAGACTTGACTAAAATGTTGTCTTTCTCTTAGCTGTTATGCAATAGACCTGAAATTCTTTTCAATAATCAATATTAATAGGGAACTTATGAAATAAGTGGCTATTTTTTAAATTATTTTTAATGAGTTTAAATTTTCTGAGTGTGTATCTACGTTCTATGCATTTGTATTTCCTTTTTACAATAAACAACTATCAATAGTGCAACTTGGAGCACAGATAGCCGCGAGCCGTAGCAGGTATCTGTTCAATCAGAGAGATAAGCTGCGTTCTCGTAGGTCCTGTTCGTAACGGTGACCGAATAGATTGGCCAGCAAAAAAGACACTGTTCTCTGCTGTAAAATCACTTCCCGGTGGTTCGGAACCCACCTAAAACTGTAGGTCCAATTCATCAATCACCATCATCCAACTCATTACCCACGCACAGGTCTCAGACCTATGTGGGCTTCATCCTCTAAAAAAAATAGAAATAAAAAATAAAATGGAAATTAGACAAAACGTAAAAGACAAACACAGTTAGATTTCGAAATTTTATTCTTATAGATTTCCAGGTTTGTATCCAAATTATGTCAACAAATTGAATAGAGCTTATACTATAGATCAAAAAATTAATATCAAATATGCAAATAATATTTTATTCAAGTACATAAGTAAAGTACATGTATTATTTATTGATGTACAAGTCTATATAGAAAAGCACAGAGCCCGAATATTTTTGATGAAAAATTGTAATACTGTATTTGAAATATCAATACAGTACCATATAAAGAATAGTTTCGATTTGAGAAAAATCGTCCTCAAGAGTCAAATATTCTGCATAAATACAATCTATCAAATTCCTGGATTTCTTGTTCCATGACGAACTGCGTTGTTAATATTAACTTTTCAAGTGAATTAAACGACTTGCAGTCAAATTTTATTAAAAATAAGTAGTATTTCACTTACTTTGTAGGCCAAACGTTTTCGAGTTGTTGAAACCCATCTTCAAGGCCTTGAAGGCTTGGAGGAAGCCTTGAAGGCCTTCAAGGCCTTTAAGATGGGTTTCAACAACTCGAAAACGTTTGGCCTACAAAGTAAGTGAAATACTACTTATTTTTAATAAAATTTGACTGCAAGTCGTTTAATTCACTTGAAAAGTTAATATTAACAACGCAGTTCGTCATGGAACAAGAAATCCAGGAATTTAATTGTATTGACATTAAGTTAACAAGCTATTAGAATACCATCAAGTTTCTTTATTATTCATACCGAAGCACAATTTTGACAAAAATAACCAAAGACGATTAAATCAAAATTAGACCTAAGCTGGATTTTCATAATGGAGGTTGTTAGGCCATTTTTGGAATCACCATATTAAAGGTGTCATGTAAATAGTAATAGCTACACTTAGCGTTATGATACATACAACTATCACTAGGCCTATAAATGTTTAAGTGAACTTAATTCTCAAGTGTAACTGAGTTTTATAATAATTTAATTATTTTGAGCTTTGGATGGACTTCCTCTCTGAGGTTGACAAGAAAATGTGATGTATCATCAATTTAAATAAGGTAGTACAGCGCAAGTCAAATGCCACAGCTAATACGGTAAGTAACTCATATATTTCAGACAATAAATCAGGAATATCTGTTGTACGGCTACAATGTAAATAATATTTTGGATTCAACTGCCTCTTTCAAACTTTAAGGCTTTTAAATTTGCCTTTGATGTACAGTCGATGTACCGGTACAAAGTATTATGCATGACTTACTGCATACGGTACCGGACTTGATATTAAATTTAATAGAGTATTAGTTTCTTGTATAAAGTATAATGCCCAGTCTAGGGCTTAGCCTATTTACATACGCGTAATTTGTTAGTATATTTTCTATAGATTTATTATTTTTGATAAAATTCCAAGTATCTGTCACACTAGAGTATCATATCTAAATAGCTCTTCAAGTCTTGTCTGAATTCGCCTCTTTAAAGAGACAATTATTGCAGTAGAGCGATATATCATAGAGCAATCTAGACACTTTTTCCTTCCTAGACTCATTTAGCAAGTCTAGATTTCTCTACAAAAACAATCTATCGTGGTGAGTCTCTTTGTTTCAACACTCAATAAATTATGATAATCTGTAAGTTATTTTACCAGTATCATATAAGTATAAAAATGATAAAAATTATTATTTTTAGTATCATATTTAAGAATTTATCAATTTTTTCAACTATTTAATTGCACAAATAATTAATTTATGTTTCTACTTTGTTACAAGAACATTAAAAAAATTGAATTCAAAGTAAGCAGTCCTGTATAAATAATAATATGTAAACTAATTGCATCCAAAGTTTTCTTTACAATAAATTTATATTTTTGAGTACAGAAACATAAATAAATACCGTAGTTGTTTACTAGTAATGTTTACATGAGAAGAATGTTAACCATGTAAAGTAATTTTATTGTAGTAAGTTAGTCCCTTTGATTGAAATTGAATCTGAAACAATTCTCTTATTTTACAATTTGATATTGACACCGATAAAATAATAGTTAATAGAGAGTTTGGGCAAAACTACGTTAATGATAACACTCTATGCTTCTACCTGTTCTAAAATCAAGATGCTGAAGAGTAGGCAGGTTATCATAGAGTGTTAAGGTTATCGTTAACGCGTTATCTCCATTATAGTTATTGTCTAACAACCAAAATAATGAATAACTGTCATAGGCTAATAATAATAATAATAATAATAATAAAAATAATAATAACATTGTAGTAATATCGTATACCGTTTAAGGTATTAGGTAGCCTATAGATAACTTAGTTATGGAAGTTAGTATGGTATGTAGTTGACTATTATTTAGTTTGTATACGGTATTTTTTCAAATTTGTTACAAAATTTCTATCATTGTGCTATTAATGATTAAGGTTCAGTTCAACTAGGTTGTGTTCAGCTGGATTACCAAAGTTTCTCTTCAGATCCTCTCAACTACAGTATTAATTTAAGCATTCGGTACTTCTAAACATTACTATAAGTTGTAGGATATGAGTTTTTAATTCATTTTTTCATTTATCGATTGGAATTTTGTCCTTCCCGTTTTACTATTGTGTTTACTATATTTTTCAGAACTATAGACACAGATATTATAAATATTGGGTGAAAAAATTTTATAATTATTTTCAACGAGTGTCATGGAATCGTAATACATTTTTCCCCCCGAAAAATTTTTATTCTAAATCTGCATGTACATTACCACAACTTCAACATGCTTTTCATTCTTTAATTGATTTAACGATATTCAACTGTACACTATAGCATACGCACAAGATTAAATTCTAATGCTAATGATATTTTTTTAAATTAATATCTTAACAGATTTTTGGAATGATTACTTTGCATCTTTTGCTTTACAATATTATATTCAATTTATCAATTAATAGAAATTTTCGATTTACGGATCAAGGTTGAGTGGTAGAGGGGACTCTCAAGTCCCAACTCCGCCCAATAAAGCATATTTTCATTTCATTTCAAATCTTCACATTCCCAAAACCACTAATCTAGTGAGCAAATTTTTCTTCTAATTTTTCAAGTCCAATTATTTCAGTTTAAGTAATTTTATTTCTTACAATGTTACCAATATTCAGAACTAGTAGAGCAAAATATCATCTATATTATATGTATGTCTGAAAAACTTTACTCTCTAAGAAAATTGCGTAATATACGACAAAAATCTTATTTTCACCTATTATATACCGTGATTTTTATTTGTATTTTACCATAATTAGAACTTGATAAAAAATATTGTATAATTACTGAGAAGTTTCTCATATTTTTGTCATCAAAATTCATGAAATTGTTTATAAATAGAAGTTAATTAGATATAGAATATTATCTTGTTACCAACTGATTATATATTGTCATGTTCTGATTAAGGATTTGCATATAAGTTTTTTGAACTGAGACTGTCTTAATAGTGTTCACCGCTGTGATTTATTTACTGTGAACATAAGTAAAATATTTTTATATTATGTATTTTTTAATCTAGTTTCTCGTCTGGTCCTTACATAACGTCCTATCATCGATCTTTTTCTTAGCAGAGCTTTGATCAACATAAGTGATCTGAAAGGTGGCGATTTTTTCTCCCGATCTGCTGAGTGTCTGGTATTTCTACCATGAATTAACATCACCACATATTCTGCATATTATATTATGCAGACATTCATAGAAAGCCAAATCAGAACCAAATTACATGCAATTGATTAGTTATTGGTATGTATTAGTTAGTTCATCGCTAAATAAGTGAAAATCTTTCACGCATTTTAATACAAGTAGAATTTTATTCACCAAGGAGAAAGTAAGGAAAAAGGGGATATTATTATTATTTTTTCTTTTATTTCTATATTGTACATTTTATTTGAATAGGTTCTTCTCTCAGAATACAGGAGTATGTGCCAGGTATTCTACAAGCTATTGTGAAAAGAATTTTCTTACAATGTGGCAAGTATTAAGTATAACTGACTTTTGGATTGCTGCTATCAAACAATTCATACCCAGCTCTTTCAGACCACCTGCCAAGGCCTTGGGACAATTCCAGTCCGAATTTGTGCTGTTTGTTAGGTGCAGTGGCGGTCCCAGTGGGGGGGGGGGATGGGAGGGATATATCCCCCCCACCGAAATACCAAGATGGATCCCCCCCCCCCCTAAAAAAGAATTTATTCATAATTATGTATGTATAGTTTTTGCGAGAAATAAATTTAATCTGTGTCATTGTTACTCGTTAGCTAGAAGAATAAACAAGAAGGATGTGTACATCCTTACATCCATTACATTGTTGTGTAACAATCTGAGTATTTTTTGGCTATTCCTTCGTAACTTACATGTTAAAAATAGGGCCTAACCATAAAGAAAAAAATCGCAGTGAACACTTGATTTATTTTTGATTTCATTATACGTTTATTTAACTAAAATTTTTCATCATGCTCATTAGCTCATTAAATAATCACATTGACTTTTAATCAATTTTCTTTGTGTAGCTAAAGGAAATCAAAGGAAAAACACATACTATGGTTTAAACTTTAAATTAAAAACTATTTTATTAGCTAACATAAATACTATTAGCTAAAGCATATTTTAGAGCTCAAATACGCATAAAAATACGTTTTTAGGCTTTAAATTCCACATTTTTTCCGGGGGGGGGGGGTGGCAGACCAGGTCACTAATATTCAATAGGCTTTTAGATACTACTACTCGTTAAACGTTATTGTAGTGGGAGATTTCAATACAGACTTTGCAACACAGAATAAGATGACAAGAAGATTTAAGGAATATTATATACATGAGTAACTTGGAAATAAAAGTTCATGAATATACAAGAGTCACAAGAACATCACAAATAACATCCTTACCAATATAGATTACCGGTACTGTAGAACAAGATTAGGCGGCTTGGAGATATCTGATCATGACTATCAAATCTTATAGAGGTAGGGTTGCAAGGCCAAAAATCGATTAAAAACAGAAGAGTAATGAAAGAAATTCAACAATGAGAACAGGGAAATATCGATTGTTTGAAGCAGAATCTGCTACAAGAAATAAACTGGAGTAGGGTCTACAATAGCAATAGTTTAAATAACAAATATGATAGTTTCATTAATCAAATATTAAAACTGAATCTGTATTTCACTTTTATATAATGTTTTATTCACATATATTGGAGATGCTTGAGGGATGAAGCTTATTTTCAGAAGTGAAATGCATCCCTCAAGCATCTCCAATAACTTATATGTGAGTAAAACATGATATAAAAGTGAAATACAGTGTCAGTTTTAATATTAGATTGTTTATTAAGTATTTTGTCAACATCACGGATTTGAATAACAAATATGATAATTTTATTAATATTTCAAGGTTTCATATTTCTATGAGTTGTCCAGTTAAAAAGTCCATGTAAAAAACTAATTAGACAAAATTAAGGGTGGATAACTGATGATATCCTTGCAGAAAGAAATAGGGTTGAAGATACAAATGATGAATTCAAATTATCTAGAAGTATGTTAAGTGAAGATAATAATTACAAAGCTCTAAAGAAAAACTATACAAAAGAAGTAAAAAAAGCCAAATGTAAGAAAACAGCTGAAATTTTGAATAATAGTGTGTACTTTAACAAAGCAGTGTGGGATGTAATAAACAAAAATAGGCGAGTAGCTCATGTAGAGCTAGTAAAGCTATCGGCAAGTAGCTTGTACTAGTGTCCTCAGAATAATTAACGGAAATAACAAATATATTGATGATAGTGCAGACATTTGTAAACTCTTTAACAGATATATCAACTGGTTGCTAATAATCTTCAAAAATCTCTTAATACAGGTTTTAGTGATGCAAACATGTGGAATACTGATGGGATTCAAAATGAATTAAAATTCCATCATACAGTATACCAAGACGAGTTGTCAAATATCACACATAGTTTGAATAATAAAAAACTGTAGGAATGGGTATCCAGTAAAATTCTGAAAGAATGTAAAGATCAATTGTTAGACCCTTTATTGATTCATCTGATCAATCATTCTTGGAACAAGGTGTTTTTCCAGATAATTTGATAGAGGGGAAGATCTTGCCAATCTTCAAAAGTGGTGATAGAGAAAAGGTAGAAAACTATAGGCCCATTAGTATTTTAAATGTAATAAGTAAAATTTTTGAAAGAGTAGTTCTAAATAGGTTACTTCTGCACCTTCAAGAAGCTAACTTTATCCGTGATGAACACCATGGCTTCCAGAAAGGGAGATCAACAAAGACAGCCATAGTTTCTCTAGTTGAAAAACTAGTGGATATAATAGATTCAGGCGATAACGCTTCTGCAATCTTCTTAGATCTATCAAAGGCATTTGATTGTGTTAATCAAAAGTTAAAATAAATAGTAAACAATTCCAATACCTTCAATTCAAAAACAAACATAATTCAAATGAAGATAGGGCTATAAACGCGTTTGTAAACGAAAATCAACTAGACCAGGAAGAAAACATTACATTTCTAGGAGTTTTGTTGGATAGACGATTGACCTGGACTCCATACATTGAGAAAATATTTTGGAAAATTTCATCTGGGGTATTTGTCCTGTGACAGCTCGCTAGATTGAATGACAAAAAGTTACTTTTTACAGCTTACCATGGGCTCTTACTGTCACATATTCATCGATATCTATACTACTACAACTGGATCGCGCGCTGCAGATGAGGAAGTGAGCTTTAGCGGTCCGGTTCTCTCGACAGTACTTCCCCCACCACTAGTCCGTGTAGAAGCGCGCTCTTACACAGCATGGCTTACGGCGGTACCATGTTTGCCATCGCTATAAAAACCGCTATATCTTTGTTTGTAGTGGCTCTATTTTAAATTAGTTATCATATTTGTAATCCGTATAAACGTGTGAAGATTATGGTATAAATTTCATATCAAAAGAATTTGATAGTAAACTATTTATGACACTCAAATCTAACGAATATAGTTGAGTGATAGAGTAATTTTGAAAGCTACTTTCCTGTTGTTAATTTTAACTACTGGTGTATTATATTACATAATTGTGGTCTGATTAAAGTTTAGAAGATCCGCAAGCCTTTATCATTAAGTTATTAATAAATTTAGATTAATTTCCATGGTGTTGTTCTGCCACAAGTTCTCATCTAGTGCTGACTCCAATTCGTCACTGGTAAATGCAGTCTGCAACATTTACCAGTGTGTTTTAACATAATCTATATCCATAGGTTCAAACAAAAGGTGTATGTGAGTATTCAAACATTGATGTAGCTTATACTACTTTTCCCAATCAAAAAGGTTAAATATAGGGAAGAATAGATAAGAAAAAGTAAAGTTATATTGGTGGACAATACCAAAGTTAAAAAAGGACAATACATACACATGTGGTTTGGAAACTAAAATTCAAATAACCTTTGTTTTGCAGGAAAATTCTGTAAGAATAATTTCAATAGATTCGTGTTGGGATTTTTTCAAGTTCTTAGCCTTATTAACTTTCCTGTTATTATATATTTTAGGAACAATAATTCTATTTTTCCTTTCTAATTTCGCTTTTAATGTACAAACAAATGCACACAACTTAAGAAATACAAATATTAGGCCTTTATATCACAAACTTCAAGTTTATGACAAATTTCCTTTTGAAGCTGGTCGAAAATTATTTGATAAATACCCTAATCAAATAAAATCCATAACTAGTTTACGAAAAATGTCTAAATAGAAGGTCTTTCATTGAATATATTATACAGAATTAATTTTATAGCATGTGCGAATATATAGATAGTTGAATTAAAATTATAATAAATTTTCGTACACATTTTATCTTACTAGTGCTGGCAATAGGGCCCAGATTAAGATTTTTAATAGTAAAAACCCAATGAGTATTCTAAATGTCCTGAGCCTGAGTTCTAAATAGAATGCGCCTTGATTTTGGTTTGCTTTCTTGTAGATTAGGAGGAAAATCTAATTTCGTTGGTCTCACATTTTGCATCAATTTTCTTCTTATACCATAAACTTCGAAATGATCCTCATCAAAGTTCTTGCTACATAAACATTAATGATGTATAGGATTACAATTTTTTCGTTTTGTCGCCACCAACCCATTTTGCTCTAACAACTGAGTCAGTAGGGAAACTGAAATACAATAATTCACTATTCTACTATTTAAATGTTCTATTGAATCATATCTTCTTTTTTAAGGTCAAAAATGCCTGTTTATATTAAAGCAATGCATTTAGCCCATATGAGGAATTTTGGTACACTACAATCGATATTTGGCTGGAGAGTTACATTATGCTAAGATAATTGCCTAATTGGTAAATAGGTTTCAATTATACTTAATATCTTACTGAGTTATAAGCAAGAAGAGCGGGATTTGGAGAAGACTCAACAGTTGAAACATATATTATACATAGATGGCTTTTCTACCCTGTTTTTTATTCAATCATGCTTAAAAATACGTAGAACTTGACATACGCCTTTGTAATATTATGGGGAATACAATAGTTAAAACCGCATTAAATTCTATCAAGTAACAACAAAGATATGCCAGTTTTTGTTCACGTGAACAAGGTAGCTCCATATGATTTGTAAGGCTGCAGCGCACTTCTACACGGACTAGTGGTGGGGGAGAGCCGAGTGGCCGGACCGAAACTCCAACATACAGCGCGCGATCCAGTTGTAGTAGTATAGATATCGATGCACATATTAGGTATGCCATCTTAGTATGGGGTAATTCATCAAAACAAAACCTTGATAGGGTGATCCAAAAGAAAGCGGTTAGGTGTATGGAAAGAGTAAATAGATTAGATTCATGTAGGCCTTTGTTCAAGAGACTTGGCCTCCTAACTGTACCCTGCTTATATGGGTATGAAGCTACTTTATATGTAAAAACGAATGATATTAACCAAAATCTTGACATACACGATTGTAATACAAGAAGCCGAGGAGATTATCACTTGGTGAGTCACAATAGTAGCTTATTCAAGCAAAAACCTAGGTATATTGGTAGGAAACTCTACAACAAGCTACTATAGTTTTGAAGAGTCTTGAAAAATAATATAGAAATATTTAAAAAACAATTGAAAAAATATTTAGTTGATAAAGCTTTTTATAGTGTACAAGAGTTCCTTTCACATAGAAATTAAGCCTCACCCCAACTAATTGATATAGTAATTATGGTAACAAGTGTATAAGATAGTATAATTGTTGATCTGACTTGTCTTATACTCCTTAACTGGAGTCTCCAAGATGTAGACTAAAAAAGTGCTATTCTTCTGGGACAGAACAATCTCTTAAGGTAGGGGTAGTGTTGTGAAAAAGGCAAAGAAAGAAAGAAAGAACAGTGATTTTGGTGTTATCTGCTGTGTCAATATTAACTTCCATTCACCATTAAGCAGCATATTGAACTATCCCTGCACTCTCTTTGCCTTGCAGTTTATCTAAATGTCAATCAATCAATCAATTTATTTACAGTACTGGTATCATTACAACAAAGGTCCTCCTAAACCAGTAGGTTTTTCAGGAGGTGCCATATATTGATGTCATTAAAATGTTTACTTAGAACTTTGTAGAATGTCTTATCTGTTTATTTAGAATTCAATAGAGACATTTCAGTTTGTCTAGTTCTTTCTGGATTGTGAAAAATGTATAAATAGGAGAAACTCTTGTAAAAGTGAGTTCAGTTGTTGTTCTACATTCACAACAAGTGGCAGTGTACCGTTTCCGTTGATTGTCTGTAATTCGTCATGGTAAACAAGTGTGACAGTTAAGTAGTTCAGTTATTGTTGATAAGTGGCAGTTCCCGTTAATACAGACAGTACAATCCCGTTGGCGCTATTACAAACTGTGTTAATGAACTTTTGTTGTTAAAGTGATAATTGCAGTATATTGTGACAGATTACTGTTCAGGCTTACTTAACAGTTTATGCAGTGACTTTTAAGTGCTTGTAGTGTTTCGTCTGTTATGTTTTAGACGTTTCTTCTTGAATTGTTGAACAGTTATTATTTGATATTTGATCGACCTTTTAACATATGGTGATTGATTTTTGTACAGTAATATTGCAAATTCTTTATTAGCTGAACATTATCGATTTATCTGCTTCCAATTACATTATTTTGTGTAAGAAATAACTGATCAGTGCGAGTTGTGGATAATTTGTGTTAATAAAGTGTGAGTGTTAATTTGAAGTGTAGCCAGCGTTATTTTAGAGATACAACCTGTAACAATATTTTTGTGCAATACTCTGAACAGGATAAAATTAAGTCGGCCGTATTACACACTAGTACAGTATAAACAATCATTTCAGTACAGCTTTATTTCTTTCACTTTCAGCACATAGATTGACTGGATCTACATCGGCTAAAACCTACAACTTTGTTGATAGGTCCATGTTAGCTCATGCTATCCAAAACGCTGATTGGGATTTGGTAGAGGGCTGTTTTGAAATAAATATTTGTTCCAATAATTTTCTTCAAATAAATCAAAATTCTCTGGATTCAAATATAAAAACCAAAACAATGAGATTAAGGCAAAAGGAACTGAAGCCATGGATAAACTCAGATTTGATTGAAGCAATCAGGCAACAAGACAAATTATAAGTAAAAAAATAAAAGAAAGAGCCATTCAATAACCCATTGAAAATCAATATCTCACCCTCAGGAAAAACTTGTCCATAAATTTGAGAAGAGCTAAACATGAATAATATAGAAATAAACTAATGGAATTTGGAGATGATCCCAAGCGTTTTTGGGGAGTGATAGGAGAATTGGCGGTGAGAAAAACAAATAAAGATTCATTTTTGATAAATAAATTTTTGCCAGGAATCCAGTCTGTTACAATAGGAGTTTATAAGAGTGTAGCTGATGAATTTAGTACTTTTTTCGCTGCAGTCGGCCAAAATTCGGCTGATGCTATAGATTTGGCAGAGCCTCTATTAATTGATGATAGCCATCACACAATTTGTTTCCTATTATTTAAATTAGCATCTAGTTAGAGACTTATAAGCTATTTATTCTATCCTAATTTTACTAATTAGAGACATTACCAAACTTATATAATAATTATGTTTGGTAATAGGTCTACTATTTGATTATGTTTCAAGGTTTGAAATTTACACTATCACCTTCTTTTGTACACTAAACACATAAGCACACTTCACTTCACTAGCTCATGTGGTTTTATTCTGTCAAGCCTCCGGACCAGATCACAAACGTCAAGCAGCTGGATTGCCTCAATGTTGTCATGTTGGTGGAGTCTCTCTTCATGCTTAGCGGCAAACCTCTCTATCGCTGTACTTGCTGTACTCTTTATCTCTATCTACTGTCTCTACTTGAAGATCACGGTGAAGATCAGCATTCCTGATGTACCAAGGAGCATTTACTATATTCCTCAGTACATTGTTTTGAAAACGTTGAATTATTTGTACATTAGATGGTTTGGTACAGTAGTACAGCCCCAAAGTTGAATACCATAGTTCCATACAGGCTTCAGTAGCTGTTTGTACAGAAGAATTTTATTGTATATTGACAGCTTGGATCCTCTACCCCGCAACCAATACATTTTCCTGAATAATTTGATTCCAAGTTCTTCCCTTTTCTTCTTGACATGTGCTTTCCATTTGAGCTTTACATCCAGCGTCATACCCAAATATTTGGCAGTTTTTGCATGAGGAATGACTTTTTCATGTAAACTGGAATATATATTGGATTTTCTTGTTAGTGATATTCATATACACAGACTTGTTTCATTGAGTTTAATGAGCCAATGATTTGTCCATGTGTTCACTTCATTAACTGCTCTTTGTAGTTTTTCTGTAGACTCTTCAACTTTTTCTGCAACTGAAAGAATTACAGTGTCATCTGCAAATGTAGCTATTGTAACCCCTTCTGGCTTTGGAATGTCACATGTGTATAGCAGGTATAAGAGAGGTCCTAGTACACTCCTTGAGGTACCCCAGCTTTAATTTGCCTTAATGTGGAGCATTCATCATCTATCTTTACCCTAAAGTATCTTTCCTCCAAGTAAGACTTCAGTAGTTGACTATATCCTGATGGTAGAAACTGATCTAACTTGTGACACAAGCCTTCATGCCAAACTTTGTCAAAGTCTTGTGCTATATCTAAGAATACAGTACAACAAACTTTTTTCCAGACTTCTTTCTATTACATCTGTAAGTCTGTGCACTTGATCGATTGTTGAGTGTTTGCTGCAAAATCCAAACTGATGTGAAGGTAAGCTGTTGATCTTGCAGAATTGGTTTCAGTCTTGCTAATAGTATTCTTCCAAAAAGTTTTGATAGTATTAGTAGAAGAGATATTGGTCTATAGGAGATTACTTCATTCAGAGGCTTTCCTGGCTTTGGAATCATTATAACTTCAGCTACTTTCCATAGGCTTGGCACATATTTCAAGTGGAACGCTGCATTGAATAAATGACACAATTTTAGAATTGCTTTTCTAGGAAGATGTAATATAATATTTTTCCTGTAATAAAAGGTCATATCCTGGTGATTTCTTTTTTGTCATATTTTTCATTTCTCTAGGAGAAGTTGAAGGGATGTTATCTGGAAGTCGGCCGTTTGGTTGAATCTATCTCATCATCTGGAGTTCTGCTTTCATGAGGAGTAAATTTTCTCTCTAGATGATTAGCAAATAAGTCTGCTTTATCCTTATTGCTGTGAGCCCATGATCCATCATATTTCCTTATTGGAACAACTTGTTCAACTGCTGGTCTCTTCAATATTCTAGTTGCTTTCCATAATGATTAGTTGGTACTGGAGTCATTTACTGATCTCTTCTAGGTAAATATTAATATCCTGCTGTCTTGAATCCTGTATCAATTGTCTTAAGTTTAATCCTATTCAAATCGGTCTTTATTCTTGGGTTTCTTGTCATTTGCCACATTCTTCTTGCTCTTCTTCTTTCAACTATCAGCTCTCTGACTACAAGTAGATAGCAATTACCTTTGATCTTGCTCTGAGGTAAAGGTGTATTTTAACAAGCACATTGTTGAATGATGGTTTGAATGTTGGTGGAATGATTCCTACACTTCATATTCGAGCTCTTCAATTGTTTGTATTGGTGTATTCAAACCAGTTCTATTTTTAATCATGTTCCTAAATTCTTCTATGTTTGTATTTTTATTTATGAGTTGCAGTTCTCTATCTTTTTTACAGCAGTACTATGAATTATTAATACAATCGTGAATGATCAGAGTTCAGACCGAATTCTTCTCTAACATCTATGGAATTTGATGATATGTTCTTTGTGATGAAAACGTCTATCAGGTCTGGAATCTTAGCTCTATCTGTTGGCCAATAGGTTGGCTTTCTTGTTGAGTGAACTTCCTAATTATATTCATCAACGGCCAATCACACAATTGAAAGTAATTTCGTTTTTCAAGCTGTGACTGAGGGTGATGTTCTGCGAGCTGTGAGTGATATCAGAGGTGGGTCAGCTCCAGGGCATGATAGGGTACTGCTTCTTTTCTGAAAGATAATATTCAAATTCTTATAAAACCGCCTCAGCTTACTGTCTGGTGTGTTCCCTGAGTTCCTGAAGTTACCTTTTTTAAATCTGGTGGCCCCACTGACAAAAACAACAACCATCCTATCTCATTGCTGAGCGTTTTCTCCAAAATATTAAAAAGAATAGTGAGAGCAGGTCAGCCTCCATGTATTCATTCAAATTATAAAATGGCTTTTTTCTTAACCATTTGTTAATTACTGATTTAAAGCTTTTTTCTGGTAACATTCTTATTTCAAGAGGAAGTTTATTAAAAATTATGGTATTAAACTTGGTATACATGGCTTTTATGAGTCTTTAACAATCTTATATAAGGAGTAATATCAGAGTTCGTTCTAGTATTATAATTATGATTATTATTATTATTTTGATTAAAATTGTTTAAATTATTTTCAACTGTTATCAAAGTGTAATAAAATGAAGGTATAACATAATATTAGAAATAACACTGCAATAAAAATCATTTATGAATGACATGAAGAAGGTAAAAACTGGAACAACCAAACTAATATGTGGAAATTCACGAAGAATTTTAACCTATGAGAGATAAAACATCCACAAAGAAGTTGTATAAAAGAAACACCTTTTTAAAACCATGAACAATATGATTCAAATTTCGAGGCAAAGCCAGGTTATACAACCAATCTTCTGGCTCGCCGAAGTCTATACCATATCGATTAGTTACAATGAATCGATAGAAGAGAATCGATATAATTTCCTCATTCCTGTGCAGACCCACTCTGTCGGGTGCGTGCAGTGACAGAGGGGGTCGATTTCTATTTCCTCACCATACGACAAAGGCGGTCGGCGACAGAGTGGACCAATTTCCTGAGAAGACCCACTCTGTCGGGTGCTTGCAGCGTCAGATGCGGTCTAAAAATCGTCAACGTTTGTCGTCGACCACTTTCTGGGGCTCTCCCTGTGTGGAAGGGAGTCTGCAGTCTGGATTATATTTTCTGCCGGTTTCTTACTATTTGAAAAAGCTTTTAGATTTATCACATTCAAAAGATGTGAATATTGGTTTGCTAACAGAAAATTATAAATAAAATTCAGTACGGTATTTTTGCATTTTGTTGTATAAAGGTGAGCTATCGAGAACTATCGATAGTAAAGGTGTTGACTATCGATTATTCTCCACCACTACGGAAAGCATAATAACAATGAAAATTTAAATTATTTTGAACTGAATAATGAGCCAATGCCTTCTAGAGGTACTTGAACTCTGGAAGGCATTGAATGAGCACGGTAGGGGAGCCTAAATAGCATTATATTATATTACTTTCAATTTTATTTTTATAATTTTTTTACACATGAAAACATGTTTTAAATAATTTATTATGATAAATATAAATTATTCGCATAGATAAAGCTTGTTAAGCATCGTAGATTTATCACATTGGAGAGTACTCTACTACACTAGAATCCATATTAGTAGTCTGCTAGAGTGACGTTTGATTTGTTTTGTTGACGATTAGCAAGATAGCCAAGAGTTCCATGAATTTGTGAGTAATGAATCAATTTGTAATATTTCTATTGTATTTTTGGCATTTTGTGTAATCGAGCGTGCTTATTAAGTTCATTTCAGCTGAAGATTGAAGGGAGTATTCTTTCTCTCATGCGGTTGTGTTAGCTGTTTAGTCAGACAGTGTACATGTGAAAATTCCTGGATTGTAACAACTTGAACAATTCAGTTGCTTTATTTGGTACGTACCATCTGCTTTATTGAGTAACTAGATTAGACCATTAATGGTTATATCACATCAAAGTAATATTCCTGTATCTTTATAAGTTACGTTAGCTGTAAATTGGCTTCATCTTTTTGGTGAAATTCAGTCCATGTGGTTGGTGTAAATGTTTGTATACAGTGAATACTTATCCAAACGGCAATATTTCAATAAATATTGAATAATTATTACTCTGAATGAATTTAAGTGATTATATTGGAAGTGTTTGACAACCCTTAGTTCTGGATTCTGGATATACATGCATGTACGCTACCGGCTGTTGTAAATGATAAGATTATGAATTGTGGTACTCTCAACATTATCATGATTCTTAATAACAATCCATATGGAATAAGCGTATAACTTTAAGTTCAAATGATTCTTAATAACAATCAATATGGAATATTGTATAACTGTATGCTGTATAACTTCAAGTTCAAATTGAGGCGTTCTTCTCCAACTTGTTTCGGTAAAGTACAGTATCGCATTTTCAGATTCAAGAAATCTTAAGATGAATGTAGGCCTACATTCCGAACAGAAAACAATCCTGGGATATCGATATGAGTAAATGCAAGAATGAAGTTTACCATGAAAAACAGGTAAGAAATACTAATTACTGTACTTCATGCAGTGAAGGCACAGAGTATTAACTTACTTTGTACAATTGAATCACATTAATTCAAAACATTATCAACTTTGATAAAATTTTGTAATTACATAGCAAAATACTTCATAAGAAAATCCTAACAGTCATTCATTGTAATTAGACTGAATTACTTGAAAAGCATCATGAACAATCCTCTGTATAATATTCTTTAGTTTCTATACGAGAACCTAAATAGATGGACCTACAAGTCATGTTTGCGTCGAGGCTTATTGAACAAACGTGTTCACTGTTGATTCTAGTATCAGTCTAGTCTAGACTAGAAGCTCTACTTTGCTGGAGCTGCAATGTGTTAGCACCCTGACTCATCAGCAAATTGGAAAGTTTATCTTGAATGGTCTTATTATTATAAAAAATTGTCAGTCAAACTGACAGATTGCAGGATCGTGAATACATCAGGTGTTTGATTTTGCGATGCTGATTGTGTATGCTACTGTGCAAGCTCTCTGAGTAGCTTAACCGACAAATATCGTGTAAAAATTTTATAGGGAAAAAAGAAAAACATTTACAACCATATAAGAACAAATTAGAGCTCTCAGACATCCAAACGCCATATCAACAGACATTAACTCTAATTTTAATGTATTATGCTACACACAGAAAAGCCAAATCCCCAATGTATTTGACTTATCTTCACATAAACCCTGAAAACAACAACCTAACATTTCGAATGATGAACTAAATTTCATCCAACAACCCTCCTTGACAAAATGATGTCAAATTTAAGTTTCAATCAAATCTTCCTTCACTTTCATCACTTATATAAACGTATTGTATTGTTATATTGGTGTATGACCTAGTTGTATTGATAGGATATTCTACAACAAGCTACCACCGTTTTTGAAGAGTCTTTTATTCGTTTATTTATTCATTCATTTATTTATAACACATAACACAATCAAGTAAAGATACAACAGGCATAGCCTACAACTGCATTCTTTACAAATTTTTAAATGAAAAATCCAAATTTTAGGTTATGTCCAAGTTGAACTAGGAATCGTTGAAATATCTTGAAAATATAGAAATAATTATAAATCAATTGAAAAAATATTTATCTGATAAAGCTTTTTATAGTGTACAAGAATTCCTTTCAGATCAAAATTAAGCCTCACCTCAACTAATTGACATTGTAATTATGGTAAATAGTGTATAAGATTGATAATATTGTATGTATATAATTGTTTATTTGACTTGTCTTATACTTATTCACTGGAGTCTCCAAGACGTAATCTTAAAAAACTACTATAAGGGATTCCACGCATGGATTCAACTTCGCATGGACAACATCAAATAAATGGCTGTCATTGAGCCCGGCTCAGCCAATGACATTCATTTATTTGAAGCTGCAGCTCTGTTCTTTGGATAAATGAATGGAAAAGTGTGAGAAAACGGAAAAACGTATGGGAAACAAATATTGAAAAATTGGTAAACAATTGGAAAGCAAATTAAGGGAATATTTCAATTTCATCCAGTTCTAATCATTTGCAGGTGAAAGAATTGTGCGCATTGCATGCATTGAACAATCTGTTCCAACAACCGGGGACGTTCAGCAAAGAAGAACTGGATAGTATTTGCCAGGATCTGTCTCCCGATTGCTGGATTAACCCACATCGGTCGGCGCTCGGACTTGGCAACTATGATGTCAATATCATTATGGCAGCTCTACAAAACAAAGGGTTTGAAGCAGTTTGGTTCGACAAGAGAAAGTGAGTACTCACTTTTTTATTTGAAGTATTAAAAGAAAGTCAATTTGTTTTTGTACATTACTTATTATTAAGGTCCTTCTATACAGCAAACATCCCTCCCTAACACTGAATAAGCTGATTCTTGAATATGCTGTCTAGACGCACCTTGAGATTCAGACTACAGAACCGGTTACAATATTAATAAATGAGTAAGAAATTTAGTGAGTGACTGGCCGCTTGCTGAATGTGTCGTTCAGTTGAGTCACATGCGTTCGGGACTGTGCTTGGAAGGGTGATCAGTAAAAAATAAAATGACCTGCTTTATTATACCCTGGTGTTTCGGAACCCACTTAAAATTGTAGGTTGACCATTCATAACAACATTGTATCACCTTATTACCCATGCACAAATCTCATTCTCATGTGGACTCCATCAACAAGAAAAGAAATCATTTATTCTCATGTCAAGTGAAACTTCCCAATAACGGACACTACACAATGAACTACATTAGAACTACACAGAACTACAAATAGCAGTGGGCTTGGACTGTCTCCCTGTTTGACACCCTTACCCATCTCGAAATCTCTTGATGTTGCACCTCCTATTATTACTACCCCTTTTACACTACGGTACAGGCTCTTTATTCTTCTTATAATTGAAAAGGATACACCTGCTTCTCTTAAACAATGCATTCAACATCAATAAAATGGGTGAATTCACATAATATCTTCCCGTAAACAATTAATTGTTTCCTTTTTATACTTTATAATATAAATACTTTGTATAAAACTAGGCTAATATAAATAAATAAAAATATTTAAAAAAAATAATAAATAGTAGTAGTAATATTAATAAAAAATTTAATAATCTTCATCTTTCCCAGTATGCGTGTTCACAGCGTTGGGTGGCTGCCTCAGACCCACCTTCTCCATTGGTCCCTATCCATAGTCTCTTCAGCTGTTTCACGGTCTTGCCTCTTTCTGCTGCAATCCGTGAAACAGTCTCCTCCCATTGCACTCGTCGCCTTACAATCGGTCTTCTGCCTTGTGCCCTTGTCTCCAAGAAACAAGGTTTCCTTTCTTTGCTCATTCTGAGGAGGTGTCCATACCAGGAGAGTATTCTTTCTTCCACACTAGCTCCTATTGCTTTCTCAATTCTTCTCTAATCCATTCATTCCTTACTCTATCTCTTCCAGTTTTGCCAACTATTCTTCGAAGACATTTCATTTGCACAGCATTTATTTGGCTACTTAGAGTCCAACTTTCACTTCCATACAGAAGTATGGGCTCTATGATTGAGACATAAACTTTAGTTTTTACCTGTCTACTCACCTCAGTCTTTCCAAAAATAGTTCTGTTGAGTGAGTAGTATGCGTGCATAGCCTATTGAATCCTTTGTCTCACCTCTTCTTGCAACTTGCCTTTTTAATTGATGTTCGTTTCCAAGTATTGATAATTGTCAGTCTGTTTCAATAGTTGGCCTTCACATTCTATCTGTATTTTCTCCACCTGCTGTTCTGTCCTTCCCACCATCATGACCTGACTCTTCAATTTGTTTACTCTCATATCTCTTTCCTTGAGTGTTTCGCTCCATTCTCTAGTTTTCAGAAGATATAGGTTTTTTTCTAATTTTAGGTTCTTCTTTGCCACTAGATGGAGATTTATCCTCCACCTTGAGACTAACTCGAGGATTTTGTTAGTAGTTTTCAGCTCTCCTCTTTTCTCTAGTAAATCTATATCAAATAAGGGATTGAAAAATAGAGTAATTTTTTTTAAGCAGACTTGGAAGTGAGTGTAATATAATTATAATTCAGGTGGGATACAAACAAGTGTTAAATTAGTATTGTATATTTGATAGACCAAACATAAATTTTATTTTTCAACTTTTTTCTAATTCAAATTATTACCTCCAACTTCCATACTACTGGTACCTTCATATTACTTTTCACATTACCTTCAACGAATTAATCCAACTTTCTCCTAATTTCTGTTTTCAGAGATCCTAAGCAATTGGAACTTGCCAATGTCTATGGCTTTATAATGAATATACCAAGCAATTGTCGATTCAAATTTGTTGTATTGCCGTTTAGAAGACGACACTGGATAGCAATCCGTCAAGTGAACGGATGTTATTACAACTTGGATTCCAAACTTAATACGCCTCAAAAGATTGGAACGGTAAGATTGTATAGATTCACATTATCTGGATCCCTTTGACTGCAGTCTTGGGCCCGTTTCACACACATCGATTTCAGCCGTTCGCTTGATCTCGAACGGTTTGAACAAATTTTGAAAGATAAAACTCCGAACGGTTTTATGGGGGTAGATTCAGATTCAGGTGATTTTTTTTGGAGGATGAAGCCCACATAGGTCTGAGACCTGTGCGTGGGTTATGAGTTGGATGATGGTGATTGATGAGTTGGACCTACAGTTTTAGGTGGGTTCCGAACCACCGGGAAGTGATTTTACAGCAGAGAACGTGTCTTTTTTGCTGGCCAATCTTATCGGTCACCGGTACAAACAGGTCCTACGAGAACGCAGCTTATCTCTTTCTGATTGAACAGATACCTGCTACAGTATTGATACAATATCAGTATTGATTGGATAATCTTGATTCCCTAAATCATATTCACCCAAGCTACGTAATATTATATTCTTCCAAGTACAAAAGACATTATCATTGCACATAGCGGAGGATGTCGAGGACTGGATGTCAAGAGCAATACTCTACCAGTCCTGTCGTTATTTCCCTTCACTTTAGTTTTGGTTGCTGTTTGCAAAACCTGACTATAACTTTTAGTTTGACCATTTTCTATGTTTCCCCCATTTGTTTTAGGTTCTACTTTCTTGTATTGATCAGAGGTTCCGATTTTACATTAGCTTCGTTTAATTATTTTTTATTTTAATAATTCAATTTCCTCTGACATTGACCTACATTGACTTGTGAGATTAAGAATTTAGATTTTATGATCTTCCTGCTGCATTTTTACAATAACGTCCAGAAATTTTATTTGATCCACCAACCCTATCCGTTCTTCCTTATAATTTTTTAGTGATGATTCTAATTTTTTTTAATTCGGTGTGATCATTCAATAATTTAGCAACCTTTTCTTCTACATCTACAATAGCTTTAAGAGCTGATGATTTTTTTTTTTTATTAATACTTCAGATATTTACCTGAGCTTTAGTTAAACAATTAGATTTAGATGACTTGTTTGGACTCATTTTCCTAGCTAAAAATTGTTTTGAATTGATTTAAGTCAAATGTTACTTAATTTATTATAATTGTCAACTTGAGACTATTAAATTACAAGAAAATGTATCAATATTGGTACACCTAACCTCGAAAACAGAATTTGACTTTTTATTAAGATACTTTAAATTATACTAGACAAATTAATAATGGAAATTATTAAGATACGTATTATAAATACTAATAATTAAAATAAACAAAAATACTACTTATCCGTTCGAATTAATATTTAATTATTCAAAATTTGCAGTGCCTGTTCTGACAACGTGCACTCACGATCACTGCTACCTTGATTTGTGCAACCGGCTATTTATTTGTCTTTTATTAAGGATCTTTCTACCTTTTTCATAAACCCCATTTTTGTTTAATTCAGGGAATCTTGAAAAGCCTTTTGAATGATTGCGGAGAATCTAAATTTCAAAATGTTGAATATTCATAATAATTGCATGTCATGTGAATAGTTACTTCTTGAACTACAATTGTATATTTTGGTATTCTGATGCATTTAAAACGATCATAGCTGCTAATACAAACACAAGCATAAATACATGAATGCCAATGCATAATACAAAAATGTCTAAAGGTTACACACATAGAACACGTTATACATTTATAGTTTTCTAATGATAACATATTACTGCACTATGCATCAATGTATTGTTCATTGTGACGATTCTTTCATAAATAAATATAAATTCAAATAATCAATAATACGGTACATTGAAGATTTAATACAAATAATAAAGATTAGCTATGTCACTTTTTTCAATGTATAACATTTTTGAATTTATCTTCTGATAGAAACTGGCTGTCATTCACTCAGTTTTGTGGATATTAATAACTGACCGCTTTAAATCTAGTCAAAAATTTAGTTCTGCTACTTACGAGGTTAGTTATAACTTTTCTATAACTGATATTCCCATAAAATAATGTATTTCTTATTCATTTTCAGAATACAGAACTTGTTGATTTTCTACGAGAACAATTGATAAGCCCAGAGAAGGAGCTTTTTATAATTGTGTCTAAAGATAGTGAACAAAAGAGACTGTGGCTTCATGATGTGAATGATAATGACAATGGTAAAAAAGATCCTGATAACAATAAAATTATTGATAGGTAATACATTTCTCTATTCAGAGAAGCATTCTCTACTGAGTAAGTATTGTACTTGAATTATTATTTATTTTTGTTGACTATTTTTGTTGTTTTTTTACATATTTTTTATCGATGTTTTAATAAAATATTTTTAATTTATGGTGTGTTTGAGTTATTTAATGATATAAGGTTTATCCACGGAAAATGAGGATTTTTAGAATGTTTTGTACTCAGCTTATCGAGGCTTTATATCTCTGCCATGGTTAAAAGCCAGTACCATACACGCCTGTCTAATATAAATTCACTTAACACTTATGCCCGGTTTCTGAGTTGCTCATTAACTTAATGGACCATTAACTCAATGCTGGAGCAATGGGTTAATGATCCATTAAACTTAATGAACAACTCAGAAACCGGGCAATAGGCCTATAAAAACTTTATTTTCATAGTTAATCACACCAGGTCTGCCGGCTTCTTTCTCTTCAATCTCCTCACTGACGTAGAGTTGTCTATGAGCTTCTACAAGTTGTTTATTTTTTTGTAACTGGGAGATATAAATGATTTTCACCTCCTACATGCTCGTATATTATTATCTTTGGGTTTGGAGTGATACTGCACATTCATTTAGATTAGTGATACTGAACATTACTCGTTAGAGGATCTTTAAGACGTTAGACATCAATATGAATCGCTTTATTGAAGCTTGATCCAAGGGTTACTAGTCAATATCATCGATAATTTCAACTAAATACAATCAATAGAACTGCAATTCAGAATGAAGGGTCAATATCGCGATCCGTATTGAACGTTCAAGGTTTGCCATTGTACTTTTTGGGCCAAGTCTACAAACCCAGTCAGCTCACAAAACTACAGTTATTAAATAAATAAATAAATAATATTTTATTGTCATTAAACTTGAACAAGCAATAGACAACGTCACAATAATAATTTGGTATATGTCAATAGGTAGCCTACATAACTACGCGTAATTACAACTACTCCTAAACTTAAAAAAAGATTGATCCATCATTTAATGCCAGAAATTCGGTTATAACATAGAAAGAATGCCCAACCAACCACTCCTCAAGCTTACGCCTGAGTATGCCGGAGGGGTAATCCTTCACATACCTCGATAACTTGTTGTAACATTTGATACCAACAACCTCATAGCTCTTTGTTGATTTTGTCAATCTGTTAAAAGGTACATTGATCATATCACGGTGCCGAGTATAATGATTATGTATGTTCTGCCTACGCTCAAGGTGAGGCATATGGTCAATAGTATACAGTATAACCTTAAATATATATAGATTTATTACTGTCATTATTTTCAGCTTATCAAACAATGGTCTACAGTGGGCATGGAAGTCTGCACTAGAAATTATTCTAATAGCTTTTTTTTGCAGTAGTAGCACACTCTGCACATCACTACAGTTTCCCCATAATAGAATCCCATATGAAAGCAAACTATGGAAAAAAGCAAAGTAAGCTGATCTCAAATACCTGTCAGTCACATGTTCCTTTAAATTATTTAAAAGATATATAACTCTGGAGAGTTTACTAGACAAATACCCAATATGCGGCCCCCACGACAGCTTCTCATCTAAATGAATACCCAAAAATTTTATGCTTGCAGAGGTGTTTAACAAGCTAGCCTCCCTCAAACCAAACAGCAGTGACTGGGTCTTGCTGTCATTCAACAGAAAACCATTTGCCCTAAACCAAGCCGATGCTTTAGACATTGATGTTGCCGTCAAAGTTTCAAGTTGGTCAATGTCAACATTTTCATTTACAAAAGTAGTGTCATCAGCATACAATATTGTTTGATTTTTCACAAAACTTGGTAGGTCATTGATCATGAGGATAAATAGGAGCGGCCCGAGCACCGAACCTTGGGGCACACCATATTTGATTTCAGATACATTGGATTTTAATCCCTTTATACACACAATTTGTTTGCGCTTTTCCAGATAAGATTTCAGTAATCCAATAGGATTAAATCCCAATATTGCTAACTTATCCAGAAGGACAGCATGGTCAATGCAATCGAAAGCTTTGCTCAGGTCACAGAAGGTAGCCTGTACAAAACTTCTACCCTCAAATGCCTGAAGGACCTTCTTGATTAGTGAATCAACCGCCTGTGTGGTTGACCTATTCTTTATAAAACCAAACTGTTCACTACAGATAATTTTATGCTGTTCTAAATATTTACACATTTGCTTGTGTATTATAATTTCAAAAATTTTAGCAAAAATTGGAATTAATGAGATCGGACGATAACTGGAAGGGCAGTTCTTGTCTCCTTTTTTATAAACAGGTATGATTCTGGACAGTTTGAGTGTATCAGGAAAAATACCCTGCTGTATACATTTATTTATACAATATGCTAGTGGGTTGGCTATACAGTCACCTAGTTTTCTAAGAAGATTATTTGTAAGACCATATATATCAACACTGTCAGAGAATTTCAATTTATTGAGAGCATCTAAGATGTCATCTATGGTTACTTCAGAAAACTGAAAACATTGTCTTTCTTCACTACTCAGATAATCTTGCATCATTTCAGTTGCGGTTTCTATGGGTTTAGTAATCTTACTATTTATATCAGCAACTGCGCTAATACAGAAATTATTGAATTTATTAGGTGAGATAGAAATCTCGTCTCTGCGCTTGCTACCATTTACTGAACCTATTATTTTCCAGGCCATCTTACATTTGTTCTGTGCTGTCTCAATACTACTAATGGTGCATGCTTTCTTAGCATTCATAATAGCTTTTTTATATTTACTTTTAGCGTCTATGTATATTAGCCTAGTTACCTCTGTATTAAGTTCCTTGTTTAAATCATAAAATATCATCATCCTGTTTTTCAGATTAGTCAATTCAGGTGTGTACCACTCATTCCTATGTTTATTTACTTTGTATTTACTGAGCTGTCTATTTACTTTACATTTCCTTTGTGGTATAGTATTATTCAGAATTTTCATAAATAAGTTGACAAAATTATCAAATATCTGACCTGCTGGGCAGTGCTCTATACCACTAAAAAACCTCACCCAATTATAATTTACAAGAGACTCTCTCTCTGCATATGGCCAATTTTAAGGTATCTATTGGTCTAGAAGTTACAACTCTAGCCTGGTATTTAGTGTTGGATTCATCCAGATCAAAATTCTTAGCGATAAGACATACAGAGGTCGAGAAGATCGAGGTAGCAGTGGTACTGTGCATACGTTGTCAGAACAGGCTCTGCGAGTTTTGAAGCATAGAATATTAATTCGAACGGATAAGTAGTATTTTTGTTTATTATTATTAGTATTTATAATATCTTAATAATTTACATCATTAACTTGTCTAATATAAGTTAAAGTATTTAAATAAAAAGTCAAATTCTATTTTCGAGGTTAGGTGTACCGATATTGATCAATTTTCTTGTAATTAAATAGTCTCAAGTTGACAATTGTAATAAATTAAGTAATATTTCATTAAACATTTAACTAAAATCAATTGAAAACAATTTTTAGCTAGGAAAATGAGTCCAAACAAGGCATCTAAATCTAATTGTTTAACTAAAACTCAGGTAGCTACGCGATCTCAGCAATTATTAACAAAAAAATCTCCAACAGCTCTTAAAGCTACTGTAGATGTAGAAGAAAAGGTTGCTAAACTATTGAGTGATCACACCAAATTGAAAACAAAATTAGAAACATCACAAAAAAATTCTGAGGAAGAACGAATAGGGTTAGTGGATCACATAAAATCTCTGGAAGTTATTGTAAAATTGCAGCAGGAAGACCATAAAACTGAAATACTAAATCTCACGAGTCAATGTAGGTCTATGTCAGAGGAAATCGAAATATTAAAATCAAAAATAAACTTGGCTAATGTAAGATCTGAACCTCTGATCAATACAAAAAAAGTAGAACCTAAATCAAATGGGGAAAAAATAAATAGAAATGGTCAAACAAAAACGTATAGTCAGGTTTTGCAAACAGCAACCAAAACTAAAGTAAGGGCAAATAACGATAGGAAAGGTAGAGTACTGCTCTTGACATCCAGTCATGGACGAGACTGTAGTGACCTACTAAATAAAAGATTAAAAAATAAGTATGAAGTTCAGAGCTTTTTCAAACCAAGTGCCCCTATAAACGCAATCGTAGAGTCAGCACAGGAACAAACTAAAGATTTTGGAAAAAACGATTTTCTAATAGTACTGGGTGGCTCAAACAATATAAATGAACCTAATCTAAAACATCTTCCTGAAATAAATGAAAAAATTAAAGAGATTGTGCCACTCAGCCAAAAAACTAATGTAATAATAAGTACAATTCCGTATAGGTTTGATAGGCCAGAGCTAAATGAAGCCATTAAGTCAACAAATAAATCAATTCATAATACAATCAACAGCCTAAAAAATAAGAATTCTAAGCAGTTGGGGATTTGTTTTCTAAATGAAAGGCTGAAAAAACAAAACTTCACTAATCATGGTCTACATCTAAATAAATCTGGCAAAGTAATATTTTGTAATAGGCTGGCAGAGCTGATTGAAAGTCGTTTGCAATCTACTGTCAATAATTCTCCTAAACAATCATCTAACGAACCTTTTTTAGTAAAGTGGCTCAAAACCGGGAAGGGAAACTAGTTTCAGATGATAAATTCATATCTTCAATTGTATTGAAAGACGTTAATCGATCAAAAAATCAGGATAGCATTAGTGGAAGGAACTCTTGTAGCAATCTGATAGGCTCCCAAGATTCTAAGAGATTAAGTAAATCTACTTCAATATGCAAAAGCAACAATAAAGTAATAAGGGATGATAGGGAAGTACCGGTACTCACTGTGTTCCATCAGAATATTCAATACATTCGTAACAAAATAGATAGAATCGAAGTATTTTTTAAAGAAGAGGCTCCTGATATAGCTATTTTCACAGAGCATGGTTTAAAAGAAGATGAATTGTCACAACTTAATATTCCAAACTATTCATTGAAAACGTCGTATTGCAGGACATCTCATCGAAGTGGGGGAGTAGCTATCTTCACTAAAAATGCTAAGAATATGCAAACATTCAATTTAGAATATGTAGAGAAATTTGCTGTGGAAATGGATTTAGAAGTTACTGGTTTGAGAGTAAAAATCGACAATAATTTCGAAGTAGCGGTGTTAGGTATTTACAGGTCACCAAATGGGGAATGGAACAATCTTTGTGAACTATTCAATAGGCTTTTAGAGATTACTACTACTCGTTTTACAAACGTTATTGTTGCGGGAGATTTCAATACAGACTTTGCAACACAGAATAAAATGACAGAAGATTTAAAGGATATTATATGCATGAATAACTTGGAAATAAAAGTTCATGAATATACCAGAGTCACAAGAACATCACAAACAATAATTGATAACATCCTTACTAATATAGATTACTCTAAAACAAGATTAGGCGGCTCGGAACTATCTGATCATGACTATCAAATCTTAGAGGTGGGGTTGCAAGGTCATAAATCAATTAAAAAGAGTAGAGTAATGAAAGAAATTCAACAATGTGAACAGGGGAATATAGATTGTTTGAAGCAGAATCTGCTACAAGAAAACTGGAGTAGGGTTTACAATAGCAATAGTTTAAATGACTAATATGATAGTTTCATTAATATTTTAAGGTTTCATATTACTGTGAGTTGTCCAGTTAAAAAAGTCCCTGTAAAGAACAAATTAGACAAGATTGAAGAGTGGATAACTGATGATATCCTTGCAGAAAGAAATAGGGTTAAAGATGCATATGATGAATTCAAACTATCTAGAGATATGTTAAGTGAAGATAATTACAAAGCTCTAAAGAAAAATTATACAAGAGAAGTGAAAAGAGCGAAATGTAAGAAAACAGCTGAAATTTTGAATAATAGTGTGTACTTTAACACAGCAGTGTGGGATGTAATAAACAAAAATAGGCAAGTAGCTCATGTAGATGCTTATACTAGTGTCCCCAGAATAATTAACGAAAATAACAAATATATTGATGATAGTGTAGACATTTGTGATTTCTTTAACAGATATTATCAACTGGTTGCTAAGGATCTTCAAAAATCTCTTAATACAGGTATTAGTGATGCAAACATGAGGAATACTGAGGGGATTCAGAACGAATTAAAATTCCACCCAGTATGCCAAGACGAGTTGTCAAATATCATTGATAGTTTAAATAATAAAAAAACTGTAGGAATGGATGGGGTATCCAGTAAAATTCTGAAAGAATGTAAAGATCAATTGTTAGACCCTTTGATTCATCTGATCAATCATTCATTAGAACAAGGTGTTTTTCCAGATAACTTAAAAGAGGGGAAGATCTTGCCAATCTTCAAAAGTGGTGATAGAGAAAAGGTAGAAAACTATAGGCCCATTAGTATTTTAAATGTAATAAGTAAAATTTTTGAAAGAGTAGTTCTAAATAGGTTACTTCTGCACCTTCAAGAAGCTAACTTTATCTGTGATGAACAGCATGGCTTCCAGAAAGGGAGATCAACAAAGACAGCCATAGTTTCTCTAGTTGAAAAACTAATAGATATAATAGATTCAGGTGATAAAGCTACTGCAATCTTCTTAGATCTGTCAAAGGCATTTGATTGTGTTAATCATAGAACTTTATTGGAAATACTGCAAAATGTAGGTGTAAATGGGGTTGAACTGAAATGGTTTGAATCATATCTTATTGGGAGAAAACAATGTGTAGAACTAACTACAGTAGTTGGTAATAGTATAGTAAAGAATAAATCTAATAAATTAGAGGTGCAAGCTGGAGTGCCTCAGGGGTCAATACTAGGTCCATTGCTTTTTGTGTTATATGTCAACCGTTTACCTAAAGAATTAATTAGTGGTAGAGCCCTCTTATTTGCTGATGATACATCACTCATTTTCAGCAATTCCATTCTAGATAATTTAGAAATAAGTGCCCATATAGGTGTGCAGTCCATTGTCCAATTTTTAAATCAATTGAAATTAACTATAAATTGTAAAAAATGCCAATACCTTCAATTCAAAAACAAACATAATTTAAATGAAGATAGGGCTATAAACGTGTTTGTAAACGATAATCAATTAGAACAGGAAGAAAAAATTGCATTTATAGGAGTTATGTTGGATAGACGATTGACCTGGACTCCATACATTGAGAAAATATGTAGTAAAATTTCATCTGGGGTATTTGTCCTGCGACAGCTCGCTAGATTAAATGACAAAAAGTTACTTTTTACAGCTTACCATGGGCTCTTACTGTCACATATTAGGTATGCTATCTTAGTATGGGGTAATTCATCAAAACAAAATCTTGATAGGGTGTTTAAGATCCAAAAGAAAGCGGTTAGGTGTATAGAAAGAGTAAATAGATTAGATTCATGTAGGCCGTTGTTCAAGAGACTTGGTCTCCTAACTGTACCCTGCTTATATGTGTATGAAGCTACTCTATATGTAAAAACGAATGATATTAACCAAAATCTTGATGTACATGATTATAATACAAGACGCCGAGGAGATTATCACTTGGTGAGTCACAATAGTAGCTTATTCGAACAAAAACCTAGTTATATTGGTAGGAAATTCTACAACAAGCTACCGCAGTTTTTGAAGAGTCTTGAAAATATAGAAATATTTAAAAAACAATTGAAGAAATATTTAGTTGATAAAGCTTTTTATAGTGTACAAGAGTTCCTTTCACATCAAAATAATTAAGCCTCACCTCAACTAATTGAAGTAATTATGGTATCTAGTGTATAATATTGTTGATCTGACTTGTCTTATACTCCTTAACTGGAGTCTCCAAGACGTAATCTACAAAAAAAAAAAAAAAAAAAAAGAGTCATGGTCAGAAAAAGTACATTTAATTACTTTGCATAGCTGATTCAATTCTGTGATACAAGCATTTGTGAGTATATTGTCTAGACATGCTTTCCCTCGAGTAGGCATATTATTCTGTGGTTTAAAGTTATATTGCCTAAGTAGGTTCTTGAATTCAGCTACATACCTCTTATTGACAGTAACATCGAAATGCGCATTAAGATCTCCGCCAATTACAATTTTATAGTTTCTCCACTTATGATTAGTGAAAAATTCAAAGAGAGCTTCCAAACTCTCCAAGAATTTTAATGGATCGCCATTAGGAGACCTATACAGAGATATAATTACGACCTTGCTCTTTTCTATGCAAACGCCAGCTATTTCAAAGTCAAGTTCATGACATCTAAATTCAAGTTCTAACTTCTTAACATGGCCTGAAAGTGCTCTCTTCACATAGATTGCAACTCCCCCACGTATGCGGGAATCCCTACAATAAAATTGGATCAATTCAAAATCTTCAATCAGCTTAAATGGTAATTCAGACTCTCTACACCAATGCTCACACATACATAATACATCAAAATCATTGTCTACTGCATATTCATTAACTAATAGGTTTTTACCCTCAAGGCCTTGTACATTTAAGTATCCTATCCTAAATTCATTATTATTAGCTAACTTATTTTTAGGCTGTCTATTTTTATCAGTAACACTTGTTGATCTGCCTTGAGAGCTCACTGTGTTTAGGTTTGAGACAGTCGCAAGGGAATGTTGTCGTTTCCCGAGGTAAAAGAGTTGTCTGCAACCAGTGATCCACCTCTGATTGATCCTCCAAATAGGGCTGTTGGAATGAGTACACCTTCCACAGTTGGTGATCCTGATCTGCTGCAAAGTGGGCCCACTGCTGGCGACTGAAGTGGAGTAGTGAAATTGGGAGAACCCCTATTTGATGGTGTGCTGATACTGGTCAAAATATTTTGCAATCTGAGTTTCTCCGCGCCTCTCTCCTCTCCAACTACCTGGCAAATCATTCTGGCTAGCCACTTCTTACCCCAGTAGTTGAGGTGCATACCGTGTCTAGTGTGGAGGTATCTGTCAGCTACCCGTAAGGGTCTCCCCACCACGAAAAGCCATACGAATTTACTTTATTTACTTTATCTCTCAGCTTGACTAACTTCAACAAGAGATACATGCTGATGCTTCTTGCTGAGTTCTTTCAGACACTTGTTTGTCTTTCTGACCTCTTCATTCACGCACGACCAATCAGCCAGATCATATCTATTAGGTAGCTCTACTATGACAATTCTATTCTCGTGAAATCTTTCTACAGTCTCCGTAATGCCAGTTAGAACTTTATCTGCTTCATTTCTGGCTACATCATTTGTCCCACATATAATAACAATTATGTCATTTTTATTCTTGATTTCGCCCATAATATTCGTGTTGTTTAAAACCTGCTCAGTTCTAGCACCCGGTCGAACAAAACCTAGACATTCATGTACAGTCTGCAATTTATTTAATTAGAAGCATTAGAATTTACTGCAATAATCGTTATTTTTTTTTTTTTTTTTTGTACCCAATGGAGCCAGATACGTTAAAAGCGTTATTATTAGATTTTAAAAACGAGCTCAAAAGTGAAATAAAAGATCTAAATGGAAAATTTGAAACTTTTTCTCAGCATGTATCAGATCAATTGAAAAATTCCTTAGGAGAGGTCTCTGGAAAAATTAAGGAACATGAAGAAAAGATTCATCGAATTGACAGAGAGATAAGGAGGAAGAATGTGGTTATCCATGGGATAGAAGACAAGAATGAGAGAAGGAAGGATTTAGAGGTCATAATTTTCCGTTTGATAAGAGAAAAACTTATGCTATCAATGGAGGACTTTGAGCTAGATTTTGTAAAACGATTAGGCTCTTTCCAGGATCAAAGGAGTAGGCCAATTCTAGTGGGCCTGACTACGTGGAGGAAAAAAATGGATATCCTAGAAAACAAAAATCTTCTCAAAGGCACGAATATATACATTTCAGATGATCTTCCAAAAGACATAGTTCAAATCCGAAAAGAGTTGAAACCAAAATTAGTGAAAGCTAGAGAAGAGGGAAAATTCGCTATTATAAAATACAACAAACTAATTATTATGGATGACAAGACAAGAAATAAAAAGCGAGGATTGAGCATAACTCCACAAAGGGAAAATACAAATTCAACAGGCTGTTCACAGGCGGAAAAAAAGAAGAAAAACCTTGAACTGAGAAAAAGTTCGCTTGATGATTACTTTAAGGAGAGAGATGTAGCAACTAGGACTAATTCGGAGCATTCAAAAGGTAAACAAGTATAGGGCGAAGTGGAAACCAGGGCACCAACCGGCATGAAACAAGGAAATAAAAAAGAAAAATTTAGTCATTCAATTATCGATTATTCCCCAGAAAGACCGGTCATCGAGGGGAATCACGACCACAACCTCCCAGGTTTAATACTCGGATCTCTCAATGTGAGGACTCTACGAACCGAAGACAGACTTGTAGAATTGGAAGAGGCTCTGAAGGATTCTAACATTGGCATTCTTGGATTGGCTGAAGTGAGAAGGAGCACAGAGAGAATTATTCATAGAAATAGTGGGTATATATTCTACCACTTTGGAATATCACAAAGTCAGAAAGGCGTGGGTTTCATGGTTAAAGAGGATCTAAAACCAAGAATCTTGGAATTCAATGGAATAAGCGAAAGAATTGCATTACTCAAGTTTAGAGCTGGCGGAAAAATATTGAATATTTTTCAAATCTACGCTCCAACATCAGTAGCAGATGAAATAGAACGAGAAGCATTCTACTATTCCTTGTCCACTGCTATAAATAAAGAAAAGAAGAATTGGAGAAATATAATGTTAATCATGGGTGACTTCAATAGTCAAGTTGGCAGTCAAGAGGTAGGTGAGAAGTACATTGTTGGTAAATACGGTTACGGTGTGAGGAATGAAGCAGGCCAGAGGTTAATTGATTTTTGTCACGAGCAGGGATTGAGGGTGATAAATACTTTCTTCAAAAAAAGAAAAGGAAAAAAATGGACTTGGATATCACCAAATCAATTAGTGAAGAACGAAATTGATTATGTTCTGACTCGCGATAGGGAAGTTATAAAGCAATTAGAAATAACAGCTAGTCTACACTTCACCACTGACCACAGGCTAATTAAAATCGAGCTGTCAAAAGAATATTTCAATAGAAGACCTAGACGATCATGGAACGAACAATTCAACAGAGTAAATAAATTTAAATTTAATGAAATACACGAATTTGAAACAAAGTTACAGAGTTGGCAGGGGCAACAAGAGATATGCTTGCAAGAGAGCTACAATCAATTGGAACAAATTATTAAAGAAATGACTGAATTTGAATTACAAATAAAAGCAAAGAAAATATCAGATCAAACAAAAAGATTGATTGAGCAAAGAGAAAGCTTAAAAAATAAAAAGAATAAAAGTCATCAAGATAGGATTGAGTTTAATGTAATTTGTAAATTAGTCAAATATCATATTAGGAAAGATCTCAAAGCATACGAAGACAGGCTGATCAATAATGTTCTAGACACCAAGGGTTCCATGAAGAAAATGAAGCAGCAGCTATTTGATGGCAAGGATTGGAAAGTGGGAGTGAGAGACAAGCGAGGCAATATAGAGAGAAATAGGCTGGGCATTGTTAGAAGTGCTACCAAATTCTTCAAGGAGCTGTATAGTACTACATCAGAAGAGAGAGATTCACTACTTATGTATGAATATGCAGGAGAATCCAACGAAATTCTTCCATTGGAAGTAAATGAACTAAAGGCTGCATTAAAAACATTAAAGAATAACACAATGGCTGGCAATGATAAAATTACGAATGAGATGTTAAAAACACTAGGTTCGTTATCCATAGGTACTTCATTGTTGCTGTTCAATAGGATTTTCAGAGAGCAAACTGTACCTTTGCAGTGGAAGAAAGCGGATATAATCTTATTGTTCAAGAAAGGGGATCGGTATGACATAAATAACTTTCGGCCAATTAGTATTGCATCATGCTTCAGTAAATTCTTTATGAAAATCATGCAGATCCGCCTACAACCAATACTTAATCGGCATCAACCAGTTGAACAAGCTGGATTTAGAAGTGGATTTTCAACTTTAGATAACCTTCAAAGCATGAACCAGCTCATACAAAAGTGTGAAGAATACCAGATTGGGGTCTACTTAGCCTTCATCGATTACAAGAAGGCATTTGACTCCTTGAAGCACTCATTTTTGTTCACATCTCTGCATGAGCAACATGTTCCATCAACTTACATAAACATAATTCGAAATTTCTACAATAATAGCACAGCTAGAGTATTGTTGGATAAGCCAGGAGAGAGTTTCAAAGTACAAAAGGGAGTCAAGCAAGGGGATCCTCTCTCCCCAATTCTGTTCAATGCTGCCCTGGAAGAGATCTTCAAACATTTGGAATGGGATAAGTATGGCATCTGCATTCAAGGAAATTATATAAATCATTTACGCTTTGCAGATGACATTGTACTCATTGCAAAATCTTTAGCACAACTGAAAGTCATGCTCATCAGTCTAGCGGAGAAGAGTCGGCAAGCTGGCCTCACCATAAATCCATCAAAAACTTATCTGATGACAAATAGAGGAACTGGAGACATTGTATTGGATGGAAGTTTACTGAAATGGTCCAATGAAACGATTTATTTGGGGCAGATTCTTTCTTTCAAAGACAGAACTGTGAAAGAAGTTAAATGTAGATGCGCAATAGCTTGGAATAAATTTTGGTCTTTGAAGTTTATTCTGAAAAATAAAGAGATCAGCACAGGAAGAAAGATGGAAGTACTGAGGTGTTGTGTCTTTCCTACGCTCATCTATGGTTCACAAACTTGGACATGTAAACAAAGTGTGTTGAACAAGATAAGATCAACTCAGATGGCAATGGAAAGAATTGTATTGGACATCAAAAGATCAGACAGAGTAAGGAACACAACCATCAAGTCGATAACAAAATCAGAGGATATGGTAAAATCAATAAAAATCCTGAAATGGAAGTGGGCAGGACACATTATCAGACTTGAAGACAATAGATGGACGAAAAAACTGACACTATGGGAGCCAAACTGGAGAGCAAGGAAAGTGGGAAGACCACGAGTTAGATGGGATGATGACATCGTGAAGGTAGCGGGTACAAGGTGGTCAACCTATGCAAGAGACAGGAGCAAATGGCGAAACCTGGGAGAGGCCTATGCCCATTAAGGGGCCTGGTTTCCACAATTATGAAATTATGTATAATTGTTGAAAATGAGAGGAAAAGATATAATTCTGCATTGTTTTTTTTTTTCTAGAAGATTTAAGTTTTATATTTTGTCATGTGTTGGAAACAATAAAGGCTTTATTTATTTATTTATTTATTTACTTTATCTCTCAGCTTGACTAACTTCAACAAGAGATACATGCTGATGCTTCTTGCTGAGTTCTTTCAGACACTTGTTTGTCTTTCTGACCTCTTCATTCACGCACGACCAATCAGCCAGATCATATCTATTAGGTAGCTCTACTATGACAATTCTATTCTCGTGAAATCTTTCTACAGTCTCCGTAATGCCAGTTAGAACTTTATCTGCTTCATTTCTGGCTACATCATTTGTCCCACATATAATAACAATTATGTCATTTTTATTCTTGATTTCGCCCATAATATTCGTGTTGTTTAAAACCTGCTCAGTTCTAGCACCCGGTCGAACAAAACCTAGACATTCATGTACAGTCTGCAATTTATTTAGATGCCACACTAAATTTCTCCCATGACTATCCGCACACAAAAGCAGTTCATTATCTTTAGGAGTATTTGGCTTGTAGCTCGTTGGTTTCTTATTTGTTTGTGTATGTTGTTTTCTGTGAGGCTGACAAAGATTCCAAGTAGACAGTTCTTTATTGACTTCTTCATTATCTTCTTCTATATCTTCATTTATCTGAAGTGATTGGTAGTAGTTTTTAGATTGAAAATTGATTTCGCTTGGTAAACTTCTTCTTATTCTTTTATTATTAGCTAGGATGACCTCATGTATGGGATTATTATGCTTAAGTTTGATTATTTCTTCTTCTCTTTCTAGAACCAGCTTTTTCAAACTAGTTATTTCTCTCCTAGCATGTTCTAAGTCATCTCTAAGTATTTTCAAAATAGCTTCCTGATTTTCAACTTCCTCTGTAAGAAGTTTATTTAATTCACTATCTAGTTCTACATCCTCTTCATTATGTCCATCACCGCAGCCCGACTTATCTGTGTCTACCTTCTTATCACGATTTTTATTTACTTCGATCCCACAACATTCTGAACAAGCTCATGAAAAATCCGATTTTTTTTATTTGTTCAAATTCATCATTGGTGAGATTAGTGCATTCCTTGAAGTGAAACCATTTGGAGCAAATACCCATGCACAATACCGCCTTGCTACTTTTATTCACATTTTTGTTACACTTCCCACACAAAAACTTCCTTGATCGCCTGGACATATTGCTTTTTCTTAAACAACTACTAGCCAGTACTTTGTATCAATGGTTGACTCTTAATGCAAACTATGCCTACAGCTTATAGGTCTTTAATTCAGGATAAGGAGACAAAGGATTATCCAAGGAATACCAAGAGAGCTATCATGGTTTAGGTATGAAAGAGGAAGCTCCTGAGGTCAAAAAGCACACATAACATAGGTTGACAGAGTGGAAGGATCTCATGTGTTGTTCACATTCATTAATATCTATTTAACCAGAATCTCCACTTTAAAATGCCGGTAGAAAAAACTATTTACAGTTAGTTACAATCACCACAATTATAGAAGTGTAAATAAAAGATAAGAACTCCACCCATTAATTAGAGAGCAGGGCAAGATTTTCGTCTTATCTGGTCGAAGATAACATTCCAATGAAATCGTAAATCGAAACTGGGAAAATCCTTTATTTGCGGTAAATTATCTGAGCTGCAACAGAAGTTACAAGCCTGCTCAGCTAGCTCCAACCACTGTCATATTTACCTCAAATTCAGGCTACTCAGGATACACGAAAACAACCAATCTAATAATTTGTCAAAACTCTGTTTTAGATTCTGATGTGCTTTTCCCTAGCATACGTCATAGCAATGGAGCAGTCAGAACCAGCTTGAGGCCCGGGCTGCTGTGACTTAGAGCGTCAAACACTGAACAAACTTTAGGATTTTTTACTTTTCTCAAGATTTTTGATTGAAACAACATCAGAATAGACATGGGATCAACACATTTCATTTGTTAATGTTGACCAAGAGACACTACTTTTTTTAAGCTGCCAGTTTTGGGCGTAAACTCGAGAGTATTTTAAAACCTCTCTTGAGATTGATTTAATTCATCAATGTAGAACGCTTCATTGATGCGTTCTTTAATGTATTGGAATGTGTAAATTATTCAAATAGAATCAAGTTGGTGTAGTTTTTCTCAAAATCATAACTGTATATTAAAATCTTGTGGGATTTGAACAATGCAATAAATTTATTTAAATACAATCAAGTTAGATTCAATTATTTTATGTCATAACTGTAATTATTATTATGATGATGTTGAAGATCCATCTTGTTTCCACTAATATGTAATATAAACTTGAAAAAAACACTTTTAAATGGAAATTAACTCACGTTATGGCGTGACGGCCGTTTCGCTCTGTTGTCTAGAGCATCGTCAGACGACCCACAGTACACTGACTTAAGGTATGAGTTTGAGGGTTATGTATGTTGGAATGGTGATGGGGTGGGGGGATGAGTAGGCGAGAGGTTTGAAATTGGGATTATTTTTTTATTACACAAAATAATCCCAATTTCAAACCTCCCGCCTACTCATCCCCCTACCCCATCACCATCAGTGTACTGTGGGTCGTCTGACGATGCTCTAGACAACAGAGCGAAACGGCCGTCACGCCATAACGTGAGTTAATTTCCATTTAAAAGTGTTTTTTTCAAGTTTATATTATATATATTATTATGAAGGTAATATTTATTTAATTGATGATTTATTATTTTAAATTCAAGGTATATAATGTATTATATTAAATATGTATATGATAATTTTTTGAAGAATCTGGGATTTGTCCGTGTGTTATAAGGTCAATGATTTCACATAAAATCGCCACTGATTTTCATTCTGGTGTACTGGATAAACAATTATTTGTCTCTGTAGAGCTGATTTCATAAATGATGGAATTTTTCAAAGATTAACCTAGCACAAAATATGCAGTTCACTTTATTTCAATGTCGGTTTTGCTTTTTATTCAATTATTTCTATACAACTAGATATTTCAAAGTAGTGCTTTATAGCAAGAGGGTACAATGCAACTTACTCGAGTTCATGTTTGGTACTGAATTTAGACGCAACAGTAAACAATAATTTAGTCGTGGCGGAGAAGAGTAGTCGCAACGCTCGTCGTTCGCGTAGACGCATCAGCACGGCCACTGTCTGGTCGCACGCTATGATGCGACTTGAATTCGTACGCATCGCTCGCTCGCACTAGACGCGCCAGTTAGGACACAGCCTAACTACCAATACTCGTTTGGAAATATCTGAGGTCTCTTTGTAGCTGATAAATAGAAATAGCTTTTATGTAAAAAGCGATGAAGAATCGAATAAAGCATGTTGCTATCTGTAACTTATTTATTTACAAATGCAACTTTGAACAAGTATTTTAAGCCTTGGTGATGGTGAGGGGGTGAGTGATAATACAGACTTATTTATTTATGATGTTCTGATGGATGAAGAAGAGAGTGATAAGTCAGAGACGGGATAGAAGTGCAGTGTGATAGTACAACTAAAATATAATGTTTATTCTATTCTAACAACCTACTAGCTATACTCATACATACAGTGTAGTTAATATAAATATTACTTATACTGTACTTACAACTATAAACATCTATTTTCATGAGAATTGTAAATTCACTATATCTGAGCTTTGAAACTCTTCAATAGTGTAAAAGGTTTTGTTTTTCAACCATTGTTCTAATATAATTTTGAATTTATTTAAAGGGATGGTGTGGAAACTAGGGTTCAATTTATTAAATAGGTCCGGGCTTAGATGAATGTGGCTATTGTGTGTCTTGGAAAGTCTTGAGTAGGGAATATCAATCTTTTGCTTATTCTAGTAGCCTATCATGGGAATGTATTGTAAGTCTTTGGGGTAGAGTGGGGAGATTTTCTTTGACAAATATTAGGCTGTAGAGGATGTATAGTCCAGGGGAAGTAATGATGTTTAACTTAATAAAATTTATTATAAACTTGAAAAACACTTTTAAATAGAAATTGACTCACGTTATGGCGTGACGGCCGTTTCGCTCTGTTGTCTAGAGCATCATCAGACGACCCACAGTACACAGTGTACTAGAGCATCATCAGACGACCCACAGTACACAGTGTATTGTGGGTCGTCTGATGATGCTCTAGACAACAGAGCGAAACGGCCGTCACGCCATAACGTGAGTCAATTTCTATTTAAAAGTGTTTTTTAAGTTTATAATACATATTAGTGGAAACAAGATGGATCTTCAACATCTTAATAAAATTCTAATCCCACTGAATTGTTCACTCTTTTTTTTTAGTACAGAAATTGTCAATACTGCTTGATGTTTTTTTAACCTTTGTCTTTTGAATAATGTGTGGACTGACAATTATATTTTGCTATTAAACATACTCATAGATTATTTACTTTAAGCATCATATTATATTTAAATTCCAATAATGAGATCCTGTATCTCTTTCATGTTCAATGCCTTTCTCATGGCTAAATTAATTTTTTTGTATCAAATTCACATTATTTCTCACTGATTGTTATGTGCAAACTTTATAGTATTCACATTTTATGCAATTATAATTTTTTCAAAGCATCAATTTGAATCTTTTACTTCACATCAATATGAACACTCATTCAAATGCAATCACAAAACCCAACCCCTTCACAGTTCATTTTTATGTTTCATTGAATGTTATCTAGTATATATTCCTCCTTTCAATAAATCGTAATCATTGATCTCTAATTATTATGAGTTATGCAAAGCTTAATGACTTTCAGTCAATTTTAATATTATGAATAAATAATATTTCTACTCACTCAGGCCAAACGTTTTCGAGTCATGGAGACTCATCTTCAAAATAGAATTATTATTTATTCACAATTAAAATTGACTGTGTCATTAAATTTACAATAAAAAGTCAAGTTATGGGGAAAAAAGGAATCCATGAATTTATGAAACACTATCAGAAGCTGGGCCTGCGACAACTTATATAATGATTATAATTATAAAATCGTTTTTCTTATGTTGGACGTTTGTTTACCAAAAACGACTGGAAAATGTCAACAGGTAGGCCTACTGATAATTTATTGCTAAAAATTAGTCTGATTACTTGTGTGTATGTGGCTGATGCACGATTTCTGAGTCGTTCATTAAGTTTAATGGATCATTAACTCACAGCTGGAGCAATGTTAACTCAGAAACCGGGCATTAGTGTGACATTTTAACACTAACATATCTTAGTTTATATTACTTCCTGAATGGAAAAAAATTCTGGTCTGAGAAACCGGATGAGTTGAATCGATGAAAATTCCTGATAGCCTACGGTTACAATAATTCCTAACAATAAGGTTACTGAATCACTGTTCCTTTTTTCTCTTCATTTTCACTACACTAACAAAGTGTATTTAAGCGCCTAGCTGTTCCATGCATTGCAGACGTTCTACAAGAGTGAGAAATGATAAGGATTATCTTAGTCTAAAGAATCAGAACTAATTTGAAACTACAGTATGAATAAATTTGAAGGAGTCTGCTGAAAATTGTCAATCTAACAGCGTAGCAACGATCTTGACTTTATCAACACATATTAAAGTAGTGTTAGCTTGAGCAGGCTCTTAATATAATGTTTTTGAGATTATGTTATTGAGCAAATGAGGAATGCAATTTTTTAGTGTGTGAGTAAATATTTTTCCTCACATTCAACTACAGTTTATGTAGAAACTTATTGCAAAAGTAACCATTAGTTTTCTTCTGCATTTTATGGAAGAGTATACTCCACTGTGATTTGAAAGACGCGCCACTTCACCGCTATTTACTATCTTTAATGGCGGAGTTTTGGCATATGGTGAAATTCGGAGATTGGCTGTGAGTTTCCCTTCTGCTTCTTCCCTACCCTTCTGCTGTGGTGGTAGTATCCTGAACGGAACACCTGATTTTTAATTCGATCAGATAACAAAATTTGTTAGTAAAAATTTAAAAATTATCTTCAATTATTAAAAAAATTAAGGAATTTGATTATTTTTGGGACTTTCTAACAAAAATATTTGAATACTCTTTCAGTTTCCGATAACTACAGAATGTTTCTGTTCCTATCCATTTACTATCGACCTTGAAAACCAGGTGGAACAGAGATGGACGATATATAAAAGGCAGTGATTGTTCAATTTTCCTTCTGCTTTTGTCTAACATGGCCGGTGGTTACTGTGTGCTGAGTCTTTACGTCTCGCAGTGTTTTACGATATGTTTTGTAATTATTTGACTAGTGTTTACATTTCCAAAGTGTTGAAGAGTCAAATTTCTGTTCACCTATTTTGAAAGGATAATCAAGATGGAGAAACAAAAACGTTTGTATAAAATCGTCCTCACTGGAGGTGAGTTTCATTGTAGACATGTGTTTTTTTAAAGAAATTCAGATCTCTCTCTCGGATGTTTGTTACTTTTTCGAAATGTGAAGGAAAATATATTCCTCTCAAAGTATATGTTAATCTGATTATTGATCTAGGTTTCTCTCCGGTATTCAAGTTTCATTGTCCTTGTAAATCTATTTAAAACGTTGTATTCTCATCTCAATACAGTCTGCCATTATGTAATTCTGTCTTTTTGTTTTATTCATTCAAATAAAAATATCAAGGCCAACATTATTCATGATTTATTTCTTTTTCGGTAGCGGCACCAGTTTGTGAGCTTGATTTGAAAAGAGAACATATTCTGATGATATCGCCATTACTAGCTAGTTGATGAATTCAATCAAAATCTTCCATAGAAAGTAGATTCAAACAAATCCTAATTACGTTGTGTTTTTGTGAAAGAAACTTAGGCAACTTGAAAATTATAAAATAAACTGATCGACAAAATTTTTCATTTTTTTTGTAGATTACGTTTTGGAGACCAGTTGAGGAGTATAAGACAAGTCTAGTAACAATATTATACTCTGTTATACACTAGTTATACCGGTAATTACTGTATTAATTAATTGAGGTGAGGCTTAATTTTGATGTGAAAGGAACTCTTGTACACTATAAAAAGCTTTATCAACTAAAAATTCTTTCAATTGTTTTTTAATATTTAGATATTTTAAAGACTCTTTAAAAACTACGGTAGCTTGTTGTAGTTTCCTGCCAATATTACAAGTTTTGTTTGATTAAGCTACTGTTTTGACTCACTAAGTGATAATCTCCTCTGCTTCTTGTATTATAATCGTGTACGTCAAGATTTTGGTTAATATCACTCTTTTTCACATACAAAGTAGCTTCATACACATATAAGCAGGGTACAGTTAGGAGACCAAGTCTCTTGAACAACGGCATCTAATCTATTTACTCTCCATACACCTAACAGCTTTCTTTTGGATCTCAAACACTATCAAGGTTTTGTTTTGATGAATTACCCCATACTACGATAGCATACCTAATAAGTTATGTGACATTAATAGCCCATAGTAAGCTGTGAAAAGAAACTCTTTGTCATCTAATCTAGCGAGCAGTCGCAGGACAAATACCCGAGATGAACATATTTTCTCAATGTATGGAGCCTAGGTCAATCGTCTATCCAACCCCGTTTACAAACACGTCTATAGCCTTACTTTCATTTGAATTATGTTTGTTTTTGAATTGAAGGTATTGACAATCTCTAATATTTATTGTTATTTTCAATTGATTTAAGAATTGGGCAATGGACTGCACATCGATATGGGCAATAATTCTCCCAATAAGATATGATTCAGTTCAACCCCATTTACGCCTACATTTTGCAGTATCTCCAATAAAGTTCTATGATTAACACAATCAAATGCCTTTGACAGATCTAAGAAGATTGCAGTAGCTTTATCACCTGAATTTATTATATCTATTAGTTTTTCAACTGGAGAAACTATGGCTGTCTTTGTTGATCTTCCTTTCTGGAAGCCCATCACAGATGAAGATGAGCTTCTTGAAGGTGAAGAAGTACCCTATTTAGAACTAGTCTTTCAGAAATTTTACTTAACACATTTAAAATACTAATGGGCCTATATTTTTCCACCTTTTTTCTATCACCACTTTTGAAGATTGGCAAGATCTTCCCCTCAATAATGATATTTGACAGCTCATCCTTGGGATACTGGATGGAATTTTAATTCATTCTGAATCGCTTCAGTATTTCGTATGTTTGAATTACTAGTATCTGTATTAAGAGGTTTTTGAAGATTCTTAGCAACCAGTTGATAATATCTTTTGAAGAAATTACGAAAATCTCTACACTATCATCAATACATTTGTTATTTTCGTTAATTATTCTGGCGACACGAGTATAAACATCTACATGAGCTGTTTGTGATGTTCTTGTGACTCTTGTATATTCATGAATGTTTATTTCCAAGCTATTCATGTATATAATATCCTTTACTGCCATTTTATTCTGTGATGCAAAGTCTGTATTAAAATCTCCCGCTACAATAACGTTTGTAAAACGAGTAGTAGTAATCTCTAAAAGCCTGCAGAATAGTTCGCAAAAATTGTTCCATTCCCCGTTTGGTGACCTGTAAATACCTAACACCGCTACTTCGAAATTATTGTTGATTTTAACTTTCAAACCAGTAACTTCTAAATCCATTTCCACAGCAAATTTTTCTACCTAGTCTAAATGAAGTTTGCATATTTTTAGTGGAGATAACTCCCTCACTTTGCCCTACAATACGATGCTTTGGAAGTTGTGACAGTACTGTCCACCGCTGGTAACTTTGCCTCTAGGAGGAATACATTCAATATATTTTTTCCTGTTACTGATTCCTGTGTAATCGCTCTTCCTGTTTTACTGGCTACAATCAATATTGTACTGGCTAATAGGTGAGACACAGTTGTAGTCACACTACCAAGTTGTTCACCATTTATACATTTCTCTTCTCCGTCTCATACTTCAGAGGCCAATCTTCTTTTAAACCGTGCTCTTTGAAAATAACTATATCTATATCAGGAGCCTCTTGTTTCAAAAATAATCCGCTTCTATCTATTTTTTACAAATATATTGAATATTCTGATGGAGCACAATGAATACTTCCCCATCATCCCTTAGTACTTATCATTGCTTTTGCATATTGAAATAGATCTACTTAATCTCTTAGAATCTTGTGAACTTATCAGATTGTTACAAGAGTTCGTTCCACTAATGCTATCCTGATTTTTTGATCGATTAACGTTTTTTAATTCAATTGAAGATACGAATTGATCATTTGAAACTAGTTTTCCTTCCCGGTTTTCAGTCACTTAGGTTCGGTAGATGATTGTTTAGGAGAATTATTGACAGCAAAAGACTTTCAATTAGCTCTGCCAGCCTATTACAAAATATTACTTTGCCAGATTGATTTAGATGTAGACCATGGTTAGTGAAATTTTGTTTTTTCAGCCTTTCATTTAGAAAACAAATCTCCAATTGCTCAGAATTCTTGTTTTTTAGGCTCTTGATTGTATTATGAATTGATTTATTTGTTGACTTGATGGTTCCACTTAGCGCTCTGACCTATCAATCCTATACGGAATTGTACATATTATTAGTTTTTTGGCTGAGTGGCACAATCTCTTTTATTTTTTCATTTATTTCAGGAAGACTAGCTTCATTTATATTGTAGAGCCTATTAGAAAATCGTTTTCACCAAAATCTGTTGTATTTTCCTTAGCTGACTACGATTGCGTTTATAGGGGCACTTAGCTTGAAAAAACTCTGAACTTCATATTCTTTTTTTAATATTTTATCTAGTAGATCACTGCTGTCTCGTACATGACTGGATGTCAAGAGCAGTACTCTATCTTTCCTATCGTTATTTCCCCTCACTTTATTTTTGGTTGCTGTTTGCAAAACCTGACTATAACTTTTAGTTTAACCATTTTCCATTTTTCCGCCATTTTTTATGTTCTACGGTTTTTGTATTGATCAGAGGTTGAGATCTTACATTAGTTTCATTTATTTTTGATTTTAATAATTCAATTTCCTCTGACATTGACCTACATTGACTCAATTTAGAATCTTGATTTTATGGTCTTCCTGCTGCATTCTTACAATAGCCTCCAGAGATTTTATGTGATTCACCAACTCTATCCGTTCTTCCTCATAATTTTTTAATTGATGATTCTAATGTATGATGTTGAAGATCCATCTTGTTTCCACTAATATGTAATATAAGTGTACTGTGTATACATACATATGTATATATGAGTGTACTGTGGGTCGTCTGACGATGCTCTAGACAACAGAGCGAAACGGCCGTCACGCCATAACATGAGTTAATTTCCATTCAAAAGTTGTTTTATTAAGTTTATATTATGATGATTCTAATTTTGTTTACAATTCGGTGTGATCACTCAATTTCATTTCATTTCATTTCATTTTCCATCATCCATTGACCACCTATAAAAGGGGCATGCGGATTCGTCAAAATTATTATTCTCGTCTTTAAAAAAAAAAAAACAATTAAAAAATAATAACAACAATAATAGACATAACGTATTGATGAATACGGTGAACAACCGTAATCTGTATACACTAATATGATCGGTGGTCATAATGAGCACCAAATTCCTCAGTTGAGTACGCACATATATCTATTAATTCTTTTTTCAATTGTACTCTAAACTGCCTTCCCATTAGCTGTTTTAAACGAACCGGTAATATGTTGTACAACCGTATTCCTGAGCTTTTAACGCCTTTTGCATATAGATTTGTATGGTGAGCATCATCCCTCAAGAGGTGTCTGTACCTTGTTTCATAATTATGAACTAAGTCACCTGTGTTGAATCTATTTTCGTGCTTTTTTATAAAACAAAGTATTTCGAGGATATATAGTTTAGCAACCTTTTCTTCTACATCTACTGTAGCTTTAAGAGCTGATGGTGAGTTTTTGATTAATACTTGAGATCGCGTTGTTACCTCAGTTTTAGTTAAACAATTAGATTTAGGTGACTTGTTTTAACTAATTTTCCTAGCTAAAAATTGTTTTGAATTGAATTAAGTAAAATGTTAGGCTAAATGAAATATTACTTAATTTATCATAATTGTCAACTTGAGACTTTTCAATTACAATAAAATTTATCAATATCCGTTCACCTAACCTCGAAAACAGATCTGATGTGATCAATCAATTTTAAATTGTTTGAATTCAGTGTTTTTCTTTGACAAGAATTTTTTTAACTAGAATTATTGAAGGCATGATTTAATTTTATCAAGTTTGTCAAGCTCACTCAAGTTCAAACTCAATTCTTTATGTCCATAGTTCCTAAACAATTATCATTGTCACATTTTTGAATACTCAACTGATTTTTGTTTACTTTTATAATTTTGTGCAACTCCCACCACCGGGCAAAGTTGTATCTTTTTGCTAGCTGTGCCCAAATATGAAATTAAAATAATTGGCACTTCTATAAAACGTGAGTTGTACATTCAATTTCCACAGCTACGGTATTTTAACTTTTTATGGCAATAAAAATATTGATTTGAATAAATAATAGCCTTTGTCTCAATTTTTAACTCTTATTGCGAATATTGTAGAGCAATGGGTATAAAATTAGGGACAATAAACTATTTTGGAATAAAACTACGGTTTTGTCACTTCGTTCGTATTATCGTAACTGATAGCTTTTATCAACAAATTAAATTGCTATGATATTACGCTATGGCTTATCGTGGACGTAATAAATTCTCAATAATATTACCTCATCTCGATTGTTGTGTAATAAATTTCTACGTTCTTATTGTATATTCTAAAGCAAAAAAACGAAGCTCCGAATAATAATTAATTAGTTACTCGTGCTCATGTCTAAAACCTGCTCTCAAGATTTCAATTATGATGCACAGTTTTGATTGTCAACACCGAAAGCACAGACTATTTGAGAAAATGTGGAATTGAGGCATCAATAGCAGTGGCTAGTTTGAGATATTTAGTATAATGTCAATAAAACTTTGGTAATAAATTCTTCCACTGGGCCAAAATTTAATATTTTTATATTTCATTCTTTAGCGTGGGTGTGTTAGTTTTTGTAAATTCTAAATACATTTATTAGCACAGGTAACATTTTTTTAACGCTGCTTAATAATTATAAATACTTTCGTCGATTTTATTCCAGTTGGGCGTAGTCAAATTAGAGGAGTACTGGGTAAATCTGTGAAATTTCTTTGAAAATTTAGGATGTAGCATTTGTAATTTACTCGTAGTCATAATAATTTCAATCTTTTTTTCATCAAATATAACATTTATAGTCGATGGAAACACTTGGCTTCTAAGAAGCTCAGTTATATAGGTTAGTTCTGCATATTGACAAATCATCTATACATTAATCAACTAATCAGTGTTTCTTACTTTTTTAGGACCGTGTGGAGGAAAAACAACTGGTCAATCTAGGCTGTGTACTTTTTTTGAAAATTTAGGCTGGAAGGTGAGTGATTTGAAAATGTATTTACTATAATTCACGATAACTAATTAATTAGGACTAGTGAAAAGTAGTCAGTTACTAGTGAATGCTAATGAATTAAAATTAGTGATTACAACTTGTCTTTATTCTTTTGAACAAATTTTTGTAAAATAGAAGTGGAACTTGACTTGGAGAAGATCAATTCTCAAGAACTCAAGTTTTCCATTACTAGTATTAGTATTATTAGTAGTATGCTGTGCTTACTATTATACGGTATGATTACAGCTGTGCATGATCACTTTATAACCAAATATTATAATATTTGTATTATCTATCAGGTCATTAATCAAGTCTATACATAAATGAGCTTACTATTAAGCAATTATTACTCATAAATTAGTAAAACTTATGAGATTGGTAACTTTCATAGTTCTTTCTTGTCGGCATGTAGTATCTAAAGATCGAAACTCTATATCAAAATTCAAGTGCATATTTGTTCGTTAGAATTTACGTTGTTTGAAATGAGGCACGTAATAGTGTTCCTCCCATGTAACCAGCGGCGCCGACTTCATGGACATATTGGGGGGGGGGCAAAGTCCACCAGAAAGGTCTGTAGGGGGTGTCATCTGAAGAGAGGGGGGCCCCCAGAATAATTATTGGGGGGGGGGGGGCAGAAAGTGCCTTGCCCCCCCAAAGTCGGCGCCACTGCATGTAACGCAGTGGATTTCTTATGGAACGTACAGTACCAACACGGTGTATACTCAGATTGCTTTTAGCTAGGTACCTTTTTTATACACGATAATCAGATTATACGCGAAATTTCAAACAACTCACCGATGTAATAAATAACCTGTTGTTATTAAAGTAGAATTAAAACCAGAAGCGTATTGGAAAGTCGACGAGGACTATAGTCTTTGGGGCGTATTGCCGGTCCGGCAATACGCTTCTGGTTTTAATTCGAGATTAGTTCTTTTGTTAGTTTTCACATTAACATGTATCCTGCTGTTTGTCTCCAAAGAGAATAATGCAAATCTTTATTTGAAAAATTGAGGTGTTAGACTAATATAAATAATATGAAAGACCGATTTCAGATACTGAAAAATAACTGACTGATTTCATATAATAGGCGAAGTTTGGACAAAATTAACCCAATCATGAAACACAGTTGAGTTAAGTGTGAAATTTGCTCAGCTTCTGAGTGTGGCTAACAAGTATAGCTTACAATATATAGAAGATGAGTAGGCTACAAGAAGACCTGCTCTGAAGTAGTGTGAGATCTACCAGGCGAATCCAATTTTTTTCGGAGGATGAAGCCCACATAGGTCTGAAACATGTGCGTGGGTAATGAATTGGAGAATGGTGATTGATGAGTTGGACCAACAGGTTTAGGTGTGTTCCGAACCACCGGAAAGTGATTTTACAGCAGATAACAGAGTCGGAGGTACTAATAATTGTCGTTTTAGCCAGTACTTTTTTATGTTCGAGTGTGTGACACAGCGCCCATAAAGGAATTTCCAGGCCAAAACAAGGAAGGAATATGTTTTTTTTCAGTTGATTAAATCTGAATCTAAATTGATAAATATTAATGCATGTCCTAAATTATCACTTATCAACCGTGTCAAATTTATAAATCATTTCTAAGTGGATGAAAACTTTACAGCTCAAATTTATCGTCAGTTATCATCTGCATGCTATTATTGTATAACTCCATGCACAAATGCGAAATAGTATTTTTCATATCCAACATTTAATTCATTCTTTAAAGTCAAATTCGAATGTAAACCTAAAATGTATCAAAATAGAGTAATTATAAAATATGAATGGAAAATATAATTTTAAAACATGTAAATAAAATCATAAACAATAATTGCCACTAGGCTTTAAACGTCTATAGTGACACATCCATTATTTAATCCAATTTAACTTATAATATTAGGCTTCTTACTGTCAAGGAAATGGCTAATTATTCCCAATGCTCACTTCATGACCATCTTGAATCAGTATTATTAATTATTAGGCCTATAGAAATAAAATTATCCAGAAAAATGAGCTTCATCAATAATTACCATAATTAATTTGTATCTTTATAATTAAACGTCATCATGTATCAGTTTGTCATAATGTTGCATATCATTGCAATTGTTTTGTCGAAAATAACCTATGCACATTGCAAATCAGCCATACGATAAATAAAATAAATATCATTGCAGAAATAATAAGGAATAAATTCAGGAAATTTTTTTAGTTATCAAAATTAAAGAAAGATATAAAAGTTGATATATATATATATCCAGTGGCGGTCCCAGGATTTCATTTCGGGGGGGGGGGGATGACCACCGGGGTTTGGGTCCCTCCACCCCCCGGAAAAAAATGTGGAATTTAAAGCCTAAAAACGTATTTTTATACCTATTTGAGCTCTAAAATATGCTCACGCTAATAGTATTTATGTTAGCTAATAAAATAGTTTTTCATTTAAAGTTTATTGTACCTGGGTGAAATAGGACCTAACCATAGTATGTGTTTTTCCTTTGATTTCCTTTAGCTACACAAAGAAAATTTATTAAAAGTCAATGTTGATTATTTAATGAGCTAATGAGCATGATGACAAAGTTCTGTTAAATAAACGTATAATGAAATCAAAAATAAATCAAGTGTTCACTGCGAATTTTGTTAATGTTTAGGCCCTATTTTTAACATGTAAGTTACGAAGGAACAGCCAAAAAATACTCAGATTGTTACACAACAATGTAATGGATGTAAGGATGTACACATCCTTCTTGTTTATTCTTCTAGCTAACAAGTAACAATGACAAAGATTAAATTTATTTCTCGTAAAAACTATACATACATAATTATGAATTAATTTTTTTTTAGGGGGGATCCATCTTGATATTTCGGGGGGATATATACCTCCCACCCCCCCCCCCCCCTGGGACCGCCACTGTATATATATATATATATATTTAAAAGCATGTTTTCCCTGAGTACAAGTAACAATTTTTTATAATAAAAAATAGAAATAAATTATTTACTTAGTACAATCAGTTTATTAAGAACTTACCCGTGCTACGGAATGTTTGAAATAAAAACATGTGATATACATGTATATGGATTTCAACCGCTAATGCCAATACAATTCCAGAAAAAGGGAATTAGCAGCTGCAATATTGATACAGAGCAATTGCTCTGCTTTGGCTTGTGACGAAGCTTTTTTGCATCTTAATGACGTATCAAGTATCAGCTGTTCTATGAACTCTCTGCATCTGAACACTTTTAAAACACTAATAGTGCCCGTAAGTGAAATTTGAACATTTATTTTGAAAAGTCCGAAAGGAAAATGAAAACCTGGTTTTGAGGTGCACTGAATCGAGTTTAGAGGAAACTTAGCGCCAAATTTAGTGTTCCAAATCCTTGCCGCTTTTCCGTGGGACTGATATTCTCTCTCTCTCTCTCTCTCTCTCTCTCTCTCTCTCTCTCTCATTATATTGATTGACTTTTTAAAAATGCTATTTCTATCCAAAAGCTTGTTTTGCTTGAATACAAACAAGTAGGAAGTTACTTTGCCAATTACAAATGTTCAGAGTTGATCAGTCTGTTCAACTAAAACCTTTATTGTTTGTCGAAACTCATTGTGAATTTAAATTCGATTTCATCAAATGACTGATGACAGCCATTGACCCACTTGTTGCACTTAGGCTTCCTCTATTCGACCTTGAGCTCTGATTGATTTTGGTGTCTTCAACATTCTAATATTTTTGGCACCTTGTTTTCGTAAGATGTCAGGCACGAATGAGAACAAATCATTCGCTAAGTGACAGCTCGGTCAAGCTTTACTTGTTTTTAGAAACTCACGTGCCACTCTTCGCTAATTTACAAGTGCTCATTGATTTATTTCGGCAAATCTAAAAGTATTCATTCATAATTATCGGGGAAGGTACACCGAATTGGAATTATGAATGGCCAGCGCGCATTCATAACTTTGGCGAGTTTAAGAATGTTTATGTAACGTTTGCGAATTCCAAATTCTTTTCATTATTGCTGTAATATTTCAGCCGTAAAAAAGCTCCTTAAAAGTTATAATATTTATTTCATGATTCATTTACACGTCGGATTTTTATTCATTGTTTATTTCACTACTAATAAATGTTTAATTATCTATCTAAGGATGAAGCCCACATAGGTCTGAGACCTGTGCGTGGGTAATGAGTTGGATGATAGTGATTGATGAGTTGGACCTACAGTTTTAGGTGGGTTCCGAGCTACCGGTTCTCTGAAGGATTCACAACCTTAATTTTCACTTGGAAAAGAAACATAATTGGTTTTAATTGGAAAGAATCCAATTAATCACATCCTAGTGTGATTAAAATAGATTCTCCTTCAACCCAAAATCAATTCAAGTTGTGGAATTTTGTAATCAAACAATTTATGATGAATAAAATGTGTTATTCTTACCAATCAAATAAATACCGATTAATTATCTTCAAACGCTACGCTAATATTATTCACCACTATTTTTGTTTACAATCACTCAAAATTAATATTACATTCTAACTTGAACAATTCGTTTCCAAAATAGCTAAGTTTTATCCTCTATTTGGTTTGGTTTTCAATCTTGATTCTATATTAATTTTAGGAACCTTGCTACCTTCCTCCTCTCAATATATGATGGCCAATTGCTTCCATTACCTGAAATAATTGAAGATAAAACCTGTTTGATCTTCAAAGAATTTAGTTTTGGAATTTTGAAGTTCATGACCAATCAATCAAAGAGTCGATCAAAGTTGACTTTGTCAACTTTTTGGTTAGCAAACAATGTTTGGCAATGTTGAGCCTTACCCTCTCTCCAAAAAAATTGTTGAGGAAATGAAAATTTGTTAAAAATTTTATCATTTTTTTCAGAGGTGGTATTATTGAATACCCATGTAAAAATCATCTATTGTTTAGTTATTTTGATCTGATCAATTCAACTTCAACATTCATCTCATTTTCTGAGCCAGTCTATTGAGTTCTCGCGCATGCGTCTATACTTTCGAAGTCGTTCAACAAAAAGAGATTTGGCAAACTAGCAATAGAGTCGAAACGCTAACCACGAGATAGGTCAAGAGATTGTTACCCCTTTAGTAGGCAGTTGTTTCATTAGGATAAATCCATCTCTTATTTTAGCATCGCCATCTGATCAGCTGCCAGGTTCTATTCTTTCAGTCTCGTACGTAATACACTCTCAAGCAAAACGCCAAGTAATAATTGGATTAGTCTCTGGCAATAGCAAAAATTAGTATAATAAAGTTGAATTTATTGAACTCTTTGCCTGGTGAACTACGTGTGTCGTTATCACATAATATATGCAGTTTTTTTTTTTTTAGGATGAAGCCCACATAGGTCTGAGACCTGTGCGTGGGTAATGAGTTGGATGATGGTGATTGATGAGTTGGACCTACAGTTTTAGGTGGGTTCCGAACCACCGGGAAGTGATTTTACAGCAGAGAACAGTGTCTTTTTTGCTGGTCAATCTAATCGGTCACCGTTACGAACAGGACCTACGAGAACGCAGCTTATCTATCTGATTGAACAGATACCTGCTACGGCTCGCGGCTTCATTTGATTCAATGTTAAAACTCGTTCAAACGGAGACACTTCTTGCTTTAGAGCGCTCTCGTAGAGCAATCTTTGCTTGTAGATTCTAGATAAGTCAGATTGGAGTCTAGAGATCTCTTCGAGAGCGCCCTAAAGTGTCTCGTTTAGACTACTCTGGCAAATTGATCAAAGAAGATGTGCATTCGACAAGTAATATCAAATATTTATTGTTTTTTTTTTAGCTTAAAAAATAATTTTCAACAGTAATGCAATATTTTCTAATCAATGTTTTAATTTTGTTAACATTTTTATGAGTAATATTTTATAGCACATTAGTAGATTAATAATTATGAAAACCTTTGAACAAATATAATTTTGAAAGAAAAACTAAACGAGCTTGTCCAAAACAGAAAAATTGGAAAGCACAAATAATGTGAAGACATACCTCAAGATAGAACGCATTGATGGGACAATACATATATTTTTTTTAAATCATGAATCTTTCACTATAACGTCAATAAATTACAGAATTCGTTGAAGTCTCACCAGAACTGGGTGGTTCGAAGAAGCATATTGGAAAGTTGGCAACTCTTCTTGATAAACTTGAATGTATGAAATATGCTATAGAACTGGAAAAAACAATGTTTACCGCTGTTTTTCAAGTTCAAAAAAATAATTTCAACTGAAAAGATGTTCTTGAGGTGTTATCACTGTTGGAAAATGTCAAGGCCAGTGTTGTTCGAGTTCGAGTCATTAACGATCAAATTAATGTCTGATTTATTGAGTGCAACTTTAATATTCAATTGTCTGTTATCAATGTCTAACAAAAGAAGCTTAACACATCACACAAATGTCATAACTTCATATGAATGTATTGTTTGGTTTCCCTGATTATCTCTTATAATTCCGGGTTGGGAGGAATAATGATAATTGATTATTGAATTCACTTCTATTTAGTAAGTGCTGGCTTTTTCAATAATAATTAATGCAGCGTTTGTTCAAAATTTGTTCTATAATATTGAAGTATCGTATATTTAATTAAGTATTCATGCACTTTGTGCATTCAATTCCTTTTCCAATTTGTTTTTAATTTGATTCTCCTTAATTTTTAATCCATGAGTTTGTCTTTTTGTTTACCATCTTGAGTGCGAATTTTCGTACATCAACTGTAAAAATGTATTTTTCTATCCAATTGTGAAGAAAGAAATTTATTGAACATGTGATTCTCAGCAACTGAATAAGGTTCCATGACCGGGCAATTAAGAGATTTATTAGATCAAAACAAAAAACAAAATGAACAATGATCATTCAAAGGTTTGAAATTGATTACGTAGCTTCAGTTTCCCTCGCACAGGTCTCAGACCTATGTGGACTTCATCCTACAAAAAGTTGATACTTTTAGTACATAATAGTTTCAACATTATACTACAGAATTGTTGAAACATTCATTCATTATTTTTTTATTCAGATAGACTAAGTAATCACAATTTCATTATCAACCCTTGATTTTTAAAATTCATCTTTCTATTCCATTAATCTCCTCGTTTTTCATGAATTTTCATTATTCTCTATTAGAAATTTCGTCAAACAAAAATATCAAATAATAATTGTAATATCTTTATAATATAATTAAATACAATATCAAATAATACAATAGACACTATGGCCCTAACAGGTCGGAGCTTTCTAAATTGTCAGTCTCATATCTATATACATACCGTACGGATTCCACCTGAATATTGAATTTTACCGGTTTACTATAATTGTTCCATGTCCATGTACCCAAAGATATGGCTCAATCGGAATGTATACCTGCCAGATTGTGTAGACTAATTTTTTTATGAATCTAATGAATTTTATTTATTAATGTTGATGTAGATTTGTAGATCGACCTTCTCCACATTAAAATAACATGGCGTTATCTGCTTTTTATCACTTACCTAGTGATTCGGAATTCACCCAAAGCTGTAGGTCCATCTCATGGTGGAATGATACATAATGTATCATTCCACCATGGGTCCATCCATAACATTATTATCATCCACTCATCACCCTCATACAAGTCTCGGACTCATGTGGGCATCATAGCACGACAAAATGTCTAGTTGAACTAAAGTTCGGAACTATCTTTTTAATTATTACTTTTGTCCTCGTTTTGACTCATTGAATCCGATTCCAAATCTATAGAACAATCTGGAACAAATCAATTATTCTCCATTAATTTTTGATAAATAATCTAGACTTTCACATTATTTGTTTATTTACTAAGTGGCTACTGACAGTAACCTTGATGTTCACTCTAATTTATGTGATGGCTGGTAATGGCTGATATCACTAAACGAAATGGATTTCGTAGACGGACGCAATCTCTAATAAAATGTAAACAATAGTTTCACTTGTCAGAGTTGATACCCTCTAATCAATGCTTTTACGTTTGTAATAGTTCAAATTTCATAATTCCATTTCACTAATACACTAATCGATTTTTTATTCCATGCACTTGTTTAGAATCAGGGTAAATCTTTGTATGACCACTAAAAAATTAAGTGCCCTTTTAATCTGAATTTACAAATTATGTCCGTAGTTATCTAGTTAATAAGATTGTCTGTAATTTAAAGTCAATTATGTAACAGTGCTTATTAAGTTGACACACCTACATTAATTAAATGCATTACCTTGATTAGTAGCACTATTTTTATTTTATTTTTTTCAATGGAATGGCAGGTGTTTGGAATATACAGATATTTAGAGTACACTTAAGGGATAACAAGTATTGGTTTATCCGATATCACTGTTTAACAAGGTTACCATGTGAGCTTACATAATTAATTATTATCACATAATTAATTCAGTAAGCCCAACCCATATAGGTTTTAAAAGGTTCTTTAGAAATCAGGAATGTGCATTTTTTAAATACAGTAGCTCAAATGGTCAGGTGCACACTAGCAAGACGAGGTTCTATTTTAATATTGTTATGAAATGCTAGGAAGAAAGGAGAAGTATTTTCAGTGTTAACTGCCTGTGTCAATAAATGCTCCAGTGAAGCTATAATGAGCTGTTTTGTTTACTCCCCCCCCTTGCAATCCATCCAGAATGTTCCAGTCGGCTCTTATCTGTAAGCACTGTTCCCACCATGACCGCAAGGAAGGCATCTTGACAAGAACTACTGTGATTGCTTATCTTTGGGAAAGTAACAAACTGTAGGAAGATCAGAAAAGAGATTCTGACTGGACCTCTGGTATTGGAAACATTCAGGACATGGAAGACCAACTTGGCAGGAAGTAGCACCTCTTATCTCAAAGTGTCAAGACCTATTGGGCACACTGGGACTCCATTATTGAAAATTATGGAGTACTTGAGAGGGTGATTTATAATGCAACAGGGGACCAGAAGAGGCAACAAGTGATTGTCCCAAACAACTGCATACCTTAAGTACTGAATAGTTTGCATGATGGCAGTTTGGGTGGTCATCTTGGTCTTCACAATACATTAGAAAGTCTGTGAAAGATTCTACCGGCCTAACTTGAAGGAGGACGTGAGAGATTAGTGTAGGAAGTGTACAACTTGTGCAGCAGCCAATGGCCCACAAAGGAAGAAAAGGGCAACAATGAAGACCTACAATGTTGGGGCACCATTTGAGCATGTGGCTAGGCCTATTGATATTGCTGGACCAATTCCCCACAACCAATTATGGAAACAAATACATATTAGTAGCCATGGACTATTTTAGTTAAAGGGTTGAAGCATATGCCTTACCTAACCAGGAAGCAATAACAGTGGCTGATGTGTTGATAAAGCAGTTCTTTGGTCGTTTTGGCATTCCATTAGAGCTACACTCAGATCAAGGAAGAAACTTTGAGTCAGAAGTGTTCAGCAGAGTGTGTGAGTTGATGGGCATCTGGAAGACACAGACCACTCCATTGCACCCACAGTCAGATGGCATGGTAGAGAGAATGAACAGCAATATCTGAGAAAAGTGGGTTCTGGCAATCAGCATGATTGGGATCAACATCTCCATTTCTTCCTGATAGCATATTGTAGCTCCAGCAATGAATCCACAAAAGAAACAGCTGCTCACATCATCTTTGGTAGAGATCTACATCTACCCTGTGATCTTCAGTTTGGAAGCAAGCCTGGTGAAACATTTGAGGGGGAAGACTATATCACCCAACTGAGGAAGCATATGGATGAGACTCATGAGAAAGTATGCATCAATCTTGATGAAGCAAGCCTGAAGATGAAGGAGAGGTATGACATCAAGGCTGACCAAGGTATCCCAAGCAGGAGACCTAGTCTGATTACATAAACTCCAAGGAGGATTTGTGGCTACTCTCCAAAACCCCAAAATTAGTGGGATGGGCCTTATGAGGTTGTGACTAGGATCAACAATGTGGTATACCAGATAAGGAAACCTCCAAGAAGGAAGCCAAAAATTGGTAATTTCAATTGCTTGACTATTTCATGGAAGTAGCAGTGCTGGGGAAGGGTGAGCAGCTCAGGTTCAGTGCACTATGTCCCCAGTGGAGCCTATTGATGATTGAAGTCCAGTACCAGATGGGAAAATGATCCAGGCAAGTGAAATGGATCTGTTACCATGCCCAAAGAGCATGCACTGGCACACTTTGTCACCAGCAACTTAGCAGAATCTTGAGGCATTGCTACAGTCTTCAGGAAGAAGTTTGGTGGTCTCAAGAGACCTGAAACAAGAAGGACCAACAGAAAGAAGGTCCTGGTTGTTCATCTGCAGTGGCATGGTCAACATCTCTTCTACTTAGTGACTAAGGGACAACTAAGATGAAGTCATCATATGACTCATTGTGGACTTGCTTGGTCTAGCCGAGTGCTTTTGCTCTTTGACAGAACAATCTCTTGAGGTGAGGGTAGTGTTACAAAATGCTAGGAGAAAGGAAACTTGAAATACCAAGGCTTGGAAGTGGATATGATGGCCTAGACTGGACATTTGTAAAGCTAATTTTTGAAGAGGTTGTCAAATCCACTGGTATCCAGGTTACTATCTGCATCTACAACCCTTGGAGAATCAACAAGGAGCCAGCCAGTGACCAGAACAGACCCAAACCAACATAAGTGCTTTTGTTCTTCAACAGAACAATCTCTTAAGGTGGGGGTAGTGCTATGAAATGCTAGGAAGAAAGGAGAAATATTTTCAGTGTTATCTGACTGTGTCAATTAGTGCTCCAGTGAAGCTATAATGAGCTTGTTTTGTTCACTACCCCTGTTAACCCCTTGCCTTGCAATCCATCCAGAATGTTCTAGTCAGCTCTTATCTGGGTAATTAGATTTTTATAGAAAAATAGAGAACCCTCTCGTTTTTTCTGAAATGTTAAAAACTTATATAAAGCGGATGCTCATGTAAACACCAGTTCATTCAAACTTCGTTGACATAACAAGTGGCAGTGTGAAAGTGATAAATACAGTATATTGTGACTGTATTATTCGGACTTCCTTACAGTTTTCGCAAGTGTACAAATACACATTATTGTAATATGGCAACAGACTTGTGCTACATGAGTGTTTCAACTGTTATGTTTTAGACGTTTCGTCTTGAATTATTGAACAGTTATTATTTAATATTTGATCGGCCTATTAACAGTTAGTGATTAGATTTTGGAACAGTAATATAGCAAATTCATTTTTTGCTAAACATTATTGATTTATTCGTTTCTGATTTATTTTGTGTGACAACTGATTAGTGCGAGTTGTATAAATAAAGTGCGAGTGTTAATTTAAAGTGTTGCCAGCAATATTTTAGAGATAAAACCCGTTACAATATACATACTTATACAAGGTACAGGAATCCCTTGGCATTTCCTCAGTTTTTAAAACGATTTGAATAATAATTGGGATTTGGATTTTCTCGGTTATTCTTTACTGCCATTAAGTGCATTTATTTTTACATAACGCGGTTGGATAGTGGAAGTAAACTACTAACCTATATAAAGCGCGGTTTTGATTTACTGAGTTTTTGCACAGAGAAACATCAATACTCGATTATAATCACTATAAAAATGAAACATGCTATGGAATTGTGTATGACAGCGTGACTACCACCATTCCACAGCATGTATTTAATTTTGCAATGGTGATTTTCCTCTAGTAGCCTAATTAGATGCTCCTTTCTGCAAGCAACCTAAACCTGACGAATCAAGGAATTTCTTGCCTATGCTGAGTTTTTGTGCCAGTGTTCGCTGAGCCTTTTCAACGTAGTAATAACTCATTGAAATGTGATCAAGTGACAGATGAAGCAATCCATTTATTTTTATAAAATTAGGAGGACAAATTCTCATTTGGTTTGTGCAAGTATACAGAATGAAAAAAACAGAATGTTTTGTTTTTTTTTTGAGGATGAAGCCCACATAGGTCTAAGACCTGTGCGTGGGTAATGAGTTGGATGATGGTGATTGATGAGTTGGACCTACAGTTTTAGGTGGGTTCCGAACCACCGGGAAGTGATTTTACAGCAGAGAACAGTGTATTTTTTGCTGGCCAATCTTAATCGGTCACCGTTACAAACAGGACCTACGAGAACGCAGCTTATCTCTGATTGAACAGATAGACAGGCTTAGTATAATATGGAAGGATAAAGTGAGGATCTCCCAAATCTGGGCTATTGGTGATGAAAAAGGATAGTCAACGATAGAAAGGGTTGGAGGGCTGTAATCTAGGAGGTCAAAGCCCTTATTAGAGGTCAAAAAAATTAATAAACTGGAATGAAAAGTTAACTTGCAATAAATTGAAACACTTATTCAACTCGAGTCTATAGTAAATTTTTACTGTTTAGAATATTTTCTCACTATTATTCAACCTTACAAATATCTATCTACAACAGCAACCGAAAATATTTTATAAATTATTACAATAATCTCTTATTTTGATTGATTTTTTAATAGGTTTGATTATTATGTAAAATATTGAAAGTGTTTGCTTTTTCAGTCCTGATTTAGATATTTTTCAATAAATGATTAGTTTCTAGGTGGTTGAAGATTTAAAGTTCCCCATAGATTGTAACTATAATATTGAATTATTACTTTATTCAAAGTTCGATGTCTGTTATTTCGATGTTTTGGTATCCTTGTGTAATGTTTTCAGGTTTTTCGAGTTCCTGAAACGGCAACAGTACTTCTCAGGTACTTATCGAGCATAATTTTTATCACTTTTTGTATGATCAATGTTCAATTGGGATTTTGCTTTTTTATTTATTGCTGTATGATATTTTTATTGTCATGTTGGTTAATTTTTACCATTCAGTAGCCTACTCTCCATGATGTTATGGGACTCATTCATTGACTTACAATATTAATCATTTAGATTATAAGGCACCATTATTCAATTAATTTCACAAAGTAGAATTTTTCACTAATTTTTTCCCCAAGAAATAATTTTAGCCTTTTCTTGGCAATTTTCAAGGTCTGGAATCCTTCTCTCTGGACTTTTGAAAGAAAATGTTTACCAATTTTTTTCATAACCACAAATACTTTAAGTGGTGTTGAAAGTGAAATAAATAATTTGCACAGCTTTTGGGCACAATTCTCAATTTTTTGTCTATCATTGATAATACTGTATTAATGATGTTCCCTTCTATGGATTTTTCCACAATTGTTACGTCATATTTTATTATTGCAATCTAATAAGGTCCCTTTATAATCACTTGATTAGTTAGTATTCTATTACTCATTATTCCAAAGTAATTCGTTGACAAATTAACTAGTAATATGACTCATAATCAGGATTGGTGCAAATAAATGTGTCAGTGTTATAGGCCTGTGTGTAAATAGTGTTATACTTCAAATAAACTCTATTTGAGAATGTATTTTGTGTTGGAAAAATAAGAAAAAAAAATTATTAAAAAAGCTTCCAGCTGATTACTCTTTGTGCTTTGTTGTTTTCTATCAATTTTAAAATTTCAATTTTTATTATTTTTTCATTGTAAATGGAACGAACAATAGATAGTACTATTTAAATTTGATTAGATCAACAATATCAGTTAATTAAACTTCAAGAAGCTACAGTATATAAATGAATACAGTAGAACCTTGATAAATCGAATCTCAAGGGGAACGGCAAAAATTCGATTTATCAAGGATTTCGATTTATTGAGGTTCGATTTATCAAGGTCCATCTTAAAATACTTCCATTTATAGAGGTTCAAAACACTTACCTTTTCAGAATCTTATCCAATAAGCATGCAACTTCGATTTACTAAGGTTCTCTTATTACAACTTCGATTTATAAAGGTCCGAAAACTGCAAAACTTCGAATAATAAAGGGTTTTCTGCCAAACCTTCGAATTATAGAGGTTAGTATTAAAGCTCAATAGATCCAAAAACTTCGATTTATCAAGGTAATATCCATGAAATCTTCCATTTATAAAGGTAAAATAACATGGTGGTAGGATAGCAAGTTCTAGGGGAATTGGAAAAATTCGATTTATCAAGGATTTCAATTTATTGAGGTTCGATTTATCAAGGTTCTACTGTATTACATATCTCAATATTACAATCCAGTTTTTTATTCTTATTGTAGTATTTTTAGGTAGACCCAACAGTGTAATTCCTTTTACAAAAATCGCCTCTGACTTCTACTTTCTTCAAGCAAAATGCATGGAAGTTGTCTTCCATCCTCAGAGAGATATTTCCAAAAGTTCAACGACTTGTGACCAAAGAAGTAAACCTTGATTTAGATACAATGATTCATTGCTGCAAAATTAGCTGACCCCACATCTCATGCAAAACATGCAATCCTGGGAGCTTTATGCAGTATCAATTTTTTTCAACTTTTTCTTGTTTTGTTGAATTTTGCTTTCTTCATCCTCTTCTCAGCCAAGGATTAAAGGATCTATAACCTTTTATCTTTCTCTCTCTCTCTCTCTTTCCATCAGTTCCTCGTCCTCCCATAATAATTCACTGTTGTCACCGTTATTCTTCCACAGGACATTCTACTGTACTTGGGTAAATACATTGCTGCTTTTACAGAACGGTACGAATTTGCATAATAAAATAATTTCTAATCTTACTTTAGCATACGTTCATACTGCTCCCCGGGTAGGCACTGGAACTTTGCAATGCCTATTAATTTGTCTTCATTTCACGATTTTCATGTCCCATGTCCTCCGACTTTCCATTTATTCCTTCATTCTTTACACGCTTCCTTAATCTCCTTTGGGAATCGTCTACAACTTAAATTCTCCTCGGGTACTCACTCATTCCAGCTTGATAGCTTCTTGTTAGTGTCTGTCATAAATCGAATCTCAAGGGGAACGGCAAAAATTCGATTTATCAAGGATTTCGATTTATTGAGGTTCGATTTATCAAGGTCCATCTTAAAATACTTCCATTTATAGAGGTTCAAAACACTTACCTTTTCAGAATCTTATCCAATAAGCATGCAACTTCGATTTACTAAGGTTCTCTTATTACAACTTCGATTTATAAAGGTCCGAAAACTTATATTGTCCTGTTATAAACTGAGTCACATTGAGCCGTCCGTATACAGAGCGTTCGCCAAGCTTCACAGGCGTTAGACGTCATGATTGTAAACTGATTCACATTAGGTCGTCCGTATACAGAGCATTCGCCAAGCGTCAAGTAATGCGAATAAATCATGGCCGACATGGTCAATGATATTCAGCCAACGACAGCTTTGTCATTACGCTTGGGGAATTCTCCGTGCTCGAACTACATTACTAATACGCTGAACGCTACAAAGATTCCCTACCCCAGTCCTTAGAATTTTTCCAATGCTTTCAATTATCGTGCCACAGATATATGAAATGAATTTTCTTATGTCTGTTGTAACACTCTCAACTTTTTATTATACCTTTTAACCAGTATACTAACAAACCACTTTCCAATGATATTTTCACACGATTAATGTGTAATTCCTATGCGGCGGCCGATACGGCTCGACCCTTACGACTGCTACGTCATACTGTTTTACATGTAAATCAATGGAACCAATTCCTAAGACACGACTCGAGACGCAAGGCGGCTCTAGCCGTTTGGAGTGATAACAGCCGTGCAATTGAAAAATTTTGTGTAGTCAGCTGGTCTTGATGCAGCTCTATATCTATATATACAGAGTGTTTCGGAACTCTCTACCAATGCTGCTAGGCAGTGTTTCTGGACCACTAACAAAAGTAAATATCATATTGAAAATTTTCTAAAATCCCCAGCTACTCACACAGCCGCCATTTTGTTTTTTCCACTCATTATTTTTTCATTCGAATACCTCTGAATGTATTATTTTGAAATTTTGCATACAGCTTTATAACAGTTAAAACAATCTAAAAATAATTAATCAAAATTTTCCGACATCAAAAAACAAAATGACGGCCATTTAAAATCTTTGAATGGGATTAAATTAATGATATAAAAATTTGACTAGAATAACCTTTTTTAGATATTGTTATTGCAAATCCAACGATACCTCATTTTCCAAGATTGACCTACAATTAACAGAGATATGCTACTTTTTAGGGTGTGTGGTGGTTGGAAGCGAAAAACTGCAACCCGTTCTCAACCACCGCACACCCTAAAAAGTAGCATATCTCTGTTAATTGTTGACCAATCTTGGAAAATGAGGTATCGTTGGATTTGCAATAAAAATATCTAAAAAAAGTTATTCCAGTCAAGTTTTTATATCATTAGCCATTATTAATTTAATCCTGTTCAACGATTTTAAATAACCGCCATTTTGTTTTTTTGTCGGAAAATTTTTATTAATTTTTTTTAGATTGTTTTAATTGTTATAAAGCTGTATGCAAAATTTCAAAATTATACATTCAGAGGTGTTCGAATAAAAAATAATGAGTGGAAAAATAAAATGGCGGCTGTGTGAGTAACTGGGGATTGAAGAAAATTTTCATTATGATATTTACTTTTGTTAGTGGTCCAGAAACACTGCCTAGAAGTATTGGTAGAAAGTTCCGAAACACTCTGTATATATAGATATAGAGCTGCATCAAGACCAGCTGACTACACAAAATTTTTTAATGGCACGGCTGTTATCACTCCAAACGGCTAGAGCCGCCTCGCGTCTCGAGTCGTGTCTTAGGAATTGGTTCCATTGGTTTAATTGTAAAACAGTATGCTTTAATAGTTGTAAGAGTCGAGCCTTATTGGCCGCCACATAGGAATTACACCTTTAGATAAACCATCAATGTACTTTCCTTTCTCTAACATTTTAATTTGTAGTTTGATTCAATATAATTCTTCACTTGCATGAATACAGATACATTACTGTAGGGGTGTCAGGGTGTCATAGCAATTCGTCCGATGATAGTATGGGGTCGTATAGCTTAAGTAGCAGGGGGCGGTAGTGTTTTGGAAATGTTATGTTCACTCGATTTATGTCGTTTTATGGTTTTTAGAAAGTAGGAATACCCGGTCAATGAACTAATATAATAGAAGGGTTTCTGAAGTCGGGTAGAAGACTTAAGGGTCGGACGAGGCAATTCACAGAAGCTTAAAAACCCATCGGACGAAATGCTACACAACCATTGTATGTTGCAATCGGCAATTGTCATATTTTCTTAATAATTATAGAATCATTCTAACTCGACCACTCATCTAAATTTTTCCATCACATTATTAAAAATAGAGTACATCATTTACTTCCCGACTCGATTCACATTAGTTTGCATCTTCGTTACTGGTTAGAAATTGTGATTGAATATCAGATTTAATATATATTAATTTTAGAATAATTTCATTAAATTCATAAAATATTAGTTTTTACCGCTGCAGCAGATAATTTTCATTATTAAAAATAACTATTTAGGATGTTTATTACTATAGCCTTCATATAACTGAACGTAAAGAAGCAACAGATTTATAGTCCAGTTCCAGGAATTTAGTTCTACTAGTGGCTTGTAGGGACAAAATCCCCTAAAGAAAAACACTAATACATAAAATAAACCATTATACTATTATAAATCAAATTTTTTTTAGAAGGATGAAGCCCACATAGGTCTGAGACCTGTGCGTGGGTAATGAGTTGGATGATGGTGATTGATGAGTTTGACCTACAGTTTTAGGTGTGTTCCGAACCACCGGGAAGTGATTTTACAGCAAAGAACAGTGTCTTTTTTGCTGGCCAATCTAATCGGTCACCGTTACAAACGGGTCCTACGAGAACGCAGCTTATCTCTATCTGATTGAACAGATACCTGCTACGGCTCGAGGCTATCACTTCCCAAACTGAACGTGAAGAAGCAACAGGTTTATAGTCCAATTCCAGGAATTTAGTCCTACTAGTGGCTTGTAGGTGCAAAAGCCCCTAAAGAAAAACACTAATACATAAAACAAATCATTATACTATTATAAATCAAATGAACTAACTATCAAATTATCTAGGTATCAGAATTTCCCTGTATGCTATATTTTTTGTGTAAGAACAGTCTTTTTGATTGCTTTGATTGATTGATGTTATTTTCAATAAATAATTTGATTCCTTCCGGAGATTTAACTCTTCTAAATGCAACATAATTGCCCATGAGTAAATACCAGTTTACTTAGGTATATCCCAGCTTTGTTGGAGGTTTGGCCTTTGGACTTATTGATGGTAATACAAAAAGCTAGACTGATTGGAAATTGTTTTCTTCTTGACATATGAAAAGGCATATTAGGGTCTGTTAGATAAGCCTAATTCTTGGTAAAAATATTACATTACCTTTCCCAGACCATGATAGATAGATTTATAAAGCGGCCAATGACCACCTCTCAAAGGGGTATATGGACTTGTCATGTTTTTAAAGTCATAATTTACACAATTTTTATTTTGTGTAGATAAATTATAAAAAAATAGCTTTGCTCGATTTCTGTCAGCAATTTGTGCTCACATATTTGTGGAATACATATGGAATGTACATTCAAGAATAATCACTGTGACCAAAATAATTGATGAATTCCTGTTTTGAATAAAAACAATTAGCTTCTAACTCTGCTTTCAAATAAGTTTTAAATTTTTCAAGTGGAAGAGTGGTTATTCGGGTCGGCAAAAGATTAAACAGATTTATGCCAGAACTTGTCACTCCCTTTGCATACAGAGCCGTGCGATGTGCTTCATCTCTGAGTCCATGCCTATACCTAGTTTCATAAGAGTGAATTGTATAACCTTTTTTAAATTGTGACTCATTCTTCTTAATCAAACAGACAGTTTCTAGAATATATAAACTAGGCAAGGGAAGTATTTTCAATTCCTGAAAATATGGTCTGCAGCTCGTTCTAATACTCTCTCCCACCATCACTCGTATTGCCCATTTTTGCAACTTAAATATCTGGGTAACGTCAGTAGAATTTCCCCAGAATGCAATGCCATAAGTAACGAGGGAGTGAAATAGAGCATAGTAGACTTCTTTCATAATTGTAAGGTTTAAAAAATTCTTCATGCTCCTCAACACAAATACTGCAGAGTTAAACTTCTTTTTTAAATATTCTACATGGGGTTTCCAGGAAAGTTTGCTAGCTATTAATTATTACCCCCAGAATTTTCTCTTCGTCTACACCTTCAATTATTTTATCGTTGGTCTTTAATATTCCACTATCCTCTGCCCTGAATGATATATATTTAGTTTTATTGTAGTTGATTATTTCATGTTATTATTTCTAACTTTATGCACCTTTTGTAAAGGTCCAACACAATTAGTTGTACGCCATTGACCAAACCTGACCCGAGATTCATATAAGTTACTCCTTATTAAAAACATGATAGCGCCAATTTTTAGTGTAAGTTATGTGGTGGCATTCCTGATGGTGTGATTGAGTTTAGATATTCTATTGGAATATTTAAACGTTCAGCGGGTTCATCAGTGATAATTTCGTCCACACTTAGTCCTTTGCTTCTCCTTCTACATTTTCAAGTATAAATCTCTTATACAAGGTAGCATGTAATGATAGTTATGATGATTCAATAATACCGTCTTTGAATTAAATCTATCAAACGTTTTTATAATCTGAAAACTTTTAGGAACTCCGTAATACTCATTAAACAAAATAAATTACTCTAGAGTCTAGACAATTGAGCAAACATCAGACACTGTGGTATCACCACATTACCCAACTTAACCATGAATATCTATAACTTTCATAATGTCAAATCTATTATAATTGCATTGTAAAACTCATGTCGATTTGAGAAAAATAGTTTTCCCGCCAACGCGGAATAGAGACCTCTAATTTGAGACCTCTCCCATCTTTCTATGACTTGTCAGACACCCACAATTTTGAAGCAAAGAATTGCCTTATGAAGTTAAATATATGATGATGATGATGATGATGATTAGGCTACTAAATTTTAAAACTAGAATCCAAATGTTTGTTGGTTATGTTTCATGTGTTAATAGCAATTTTTGTTTAAAAAATATATATTTAAAATCTTTATTTTAAGAAGATTGCCGTTCAATTTAAACTACAGAAATCAATTTGAAAATTTGAACCCAATTTATTGTGAGTGCAAATTCTGAATTTAATTTGAGAAGATTTGTATTTAAGATTTGGGGAAATTTTGGTGACTGAAAGGTTTTTGAACTCTTTAGTTACAAGAAGTTTCATGAAGCATTTTAATTGAGAAAAAGTTTTTAGAATAGCTTCTATTCGTCTGTCGTTCCAATTAAGTTGGTCGTATGCCAATTGAGAAGGAGACACCACTGCTTCTCAGAAGCATTGAGTTATTCTTTGTCTGACTGCTTTGTTTAATTCATCTCTGAAGATGAGTTCATCAATATTGTAAACAGTTTTGGGTCATGATCCTTGAAGTGTTAAAGCAAATGTCACTTTTGATAGAGCATAAAATTTATTTTTCCTATAGTGACCCAAAAAGTGCCTATTTTTGCTCTAACTGTAGGATGCAAAATATTATATTCCTGCAGTGCGGGAAAGTAAATTCCAGTGCGCGAATAGCTATTTTTGTAACTAGAGTGCAAAATAGCGTTTTTCTGCATCGAGAGAAACAGTTTTTTTCACGAGCCGAAGGCGAGCGAAAAAAGTTTCTCGAGTGCAGAAACAATACTTTGCGCTCATATTACACATTAAATTTTTCCTACAGTAATGTATAAAGTAATTTAAACAGAACAAAACAGGACATACATAACCTGACAATTCCTCACATAACCTATCTTCGAATCAAATCTATTTCAACAACAACAACTACAATGACTATTTCGCAGCTGAAGCAGAGTAGCCAACCAATTTTTGAATGCAGAATAGGGAACCTGCGTATTACATGCTCACTATTTTGTGTTGTTAGGTTGCAAATCTGGAATGCGGAAAAGTACTTTCCCGCACTGGTGCAGGAATAGATTATTTTGCATGCTACAGTTAGTGCAAAAATAGGCACTTTTTCGGGTTACTGTAGGAAAAATACTTTTCCGCACTCCAGATTTGCAACCTAACAACACAAAATAGTGAGCATGTAATAAGCAGGTTCCCTATTCTATATTCAAAAATAGGTTGGCTACCCTGCTTCAGCTACGCAAAAACAGTCAGCTATAATTGGTGAAATCGATTTGATTCGAAGATAGATTATGTGAGGAATTGTCAGGTTATGTATGTCGTGTTTTGTTCTGTTTATATTACTTTATACATTACTGTAGGAAAAATGTAATGTGTAATTCGAGCATAAAGTATTGTTTCTCTCAGTGCAGAAATCTCCCACTTTTCGCTCTAGTTACACAAATAGCTATTGGCAACAAGTCTTTTATAAATGTTCTTTTTTTATCAAATGTTGGGTAAATTCGCTACTAAACACTAAAATTTTAAGAACTTTTTCATCTTTTGGGATAAGAAATAAAAAATAATTTTAAAAATTTAAGTTATGGTAATGTTATGTTATGAAATACAAGGTATGGTAATGAATAAAAATTCAACATCTTCCATCTGAATTATTGATTTAATGCAGAGCCTCACGCCCCTGACTTCTCTGGCTCTTGGGTTGTCATCTCCACCCTGCATTTTATTACCGAAAATTCTCATACACAATTACTCTTGAATTATCATTTGTACATTCTTGTTACACCATCCAGTGATGATAATCATTATTTCTCCAATATCTTATATGCAAATTTTTATTCTACTCGTACATGAATAAATGTTTAGATCTAATCTAATTTGTTGAGGTTGAAAACACACGATTGATTATAAGACTAAAATCTCAATCTTAATGTAAAGGCTTGTAATCAATGTTGAATGTATGAAATTATAATCAATGTTGAATGTACGGTATGTAAAAATTCAAGGATGGGGATTTTTAACTATTGAAAATTTTTACCCTAGAACTATTAAATTAAGCATTTCTATCCAAAAAGTCCAAATTATCTTCAATCAAAATGAAAAGATTTTGTTGAATGTGATGTTTAGTCAGCTAGAAAAAAAATCTATGAACTGATGGTTATGCTTAGTTAGTTATAGTTAGTAATTAGTTACTGATAGTTAGTTTAGTTATGCTTTGAATCAAGATTCATAAAATAAATCAATTTCTAGCATTTCTTAAAAACGAAGTTTTTAAATAAGTACTGATTTGAGGAATTTAAGAATTCAGGTTTGAACCTTTTTTAAAAAAACTTAAATATTCTGTTATTTCAAGGTAGAAGTATTAAAAATCAAAGCATTTCTATTTCATACTTAAATGAATCAAAAAAGGATTATGATAATCTCAAATTACATTGATTATCGTAGGTGGTCTCAATTTTCATTGATATAATTGGAGGTGTTATCAGTTCTATCAGAGTTTATATTATAAAACCATTTATGGTTTGACCGTTCATTTATTCTTTCTTTTCATAACTATAATATCTTTTGAATTTATTTTTTTCAGTGGCGGCATAAAATTTTCAGATTTATCGACGGAAGAAGGTGAGTGATTTTCCAATTACTTCTAGTTGTAGCAATGATTTCAAATGTGTGACTCATATCTTCTCCATTTCTCATTTCAAAGAATGTACACTCTATTTTTCTGTATTTTTTCATTTTATAACCCTTTGGCATGCGGGAATTATTTTGCTTGTTTTTGATTTGTGAAACAAACGCATCTGAATGAATGCATGATTTACTGACTCTTCTTTATAGCTATATTCTTATTTCTTATTACATGCAAAATAACTTGAGCAATCATTTTTATGCACTAGTCTACATATCCTAACATATTAAAATAGGCAGACACTATTTGGCAGCCATCATACTCGTTTAGGTCAGTGTTTATGGGAATGTACAATATTTAGAATAGGATAATATCAAAACGTATCGAAACATCGTTTGAAGAGCACCGCATTAATAATAATTAATTTTTTGACAAATTCGCTTCTAAAGCGCTTTTTGTTCATAAGAATATTTTTCTACATTTTCTATTTCAATTTTTTATAATTGTGATTAACTTTGTCAGCTCAGTGCAATCACAACCTACCTCACTCTTTACTTTTAGTCCACTCTTCAGATTGAAACGTTCTCGTGATTTCTGAAGGGTCACTCAAAACGGAAATCTGTTAGAGTTGTAAACAATTTATTTCCTCGATAATTAATTTCAAATTTCCTTTCTATTGTCATTTTGTGAACATTAAGCAATTTAAAAATTGTAACATCTGAAAGGCATAGTATTCGCATTTATGTGTTCAATTATCTGAATTAATAGATAAATTTGATATACAATCGTGAATAGTTACAGTTAATTTAATTTCATCACTAATGTGCTTTTGATAAAAATCGTGTTCCTTACCTCCCGCCTGTCGTATCACCATACGAATTTATCAAATAATAATTAGTTATAAAATGTTATACTATTGAGCTTACGTCTTTGTAAGTCTTTCTTCTCACGGGAACTGTATTTTATTATGTATTTATAGATTAATACTAATTTAGAAAATACTGGTGCAAAGAAATCCATTAAACTCCTAAAACTACTCTACGAGAGCGCTCTAACGCAAGAAGTGTCTCCGTTTGAACGAGTTTTAACATTGAACCAAATGAAGCCGCGAGCCGTAGCAGGTATCTGTTCAATCAGATAGATAAGCTGCGTTCTCGTAGGTCCTGTTCGTAACGGTGACCGATTAGATTGGCCAGCAAAAAAGACACTGTTCTCTGCTGTAAAATCACTTCCCGGTGGTTTGGAACCCACCTAAAACTGTAGGTCCAACTCATCAATCACCATCATCCAATTCATTACCCACGCACAGGTTTCAGACCTATGTGGGCTTCATCCTTCAAAAAAAATTCACTGGTTAAAATACGACAGTTTAAAAGAAGAGTTCAGTGGTTTTGAGTGGTTTTAATACCCCCAAATGTAATCAAGAAATAGCAGAAAATAGGTTCTACAATATGCCAAAAATAGCCTTTAGTTGAACTGGGTAACACATTCGTAGAAAAAAATTGTGATGACATTCAAACCCGCTCCTCTATTACAAGTATGTGAATCTTCATGGATAAAGTAATGTAATCCAAGTCTGATTACTGGATGTGAACAGTCATTTTTGTCCGATGCCACATGACGCAAAATATACGTGGGGTTTTATGATGGTGTACCGTTATTTTTTTATTTTTGTAAAAAGAGGGTCAGGGTTGAGACTTGTTAATTTCTACATGTGTGCGTACTGCAAGGGTTATGATTGTCCGTACATATCCACCCTCGTTGCACAATGGTCATTCTTGTAATTTATGCAAAGGGTGCAAATCAGCACATGCATAGACAGTACACGTGCATGAGATTGAAGCTCATTTTTGCCGAATACTTTAATCTATGCATAGAACGCTACGTTGTGTGGCATACAGTTCATTGAGTCTATGTTACCCTGTAATATTTTGTGCCATCAAAGTATGAACTGCAAACGTGTTCATCTTTCGTTGCGCCAAATGGGGCTCCCCGTCTTTGTTGAAAGAAAAAAGACAGCACCGAAGGTTGTCTATTGTTTCCTAGAACTGTGTGAGAGCCCGATGTCCGAAATGTCAGCTCTTTCATTCAGAACCGAACAAAATGTGATGAAAATGAATGAATGGAGTGTCTGGCGTCTGTTTGTTTCCCACTTTATTTTGTCCTGACGCCTACTGGGAAATGTCCAGGAGCGGCTGGATTCTCTTGTTTGACGTTGCAGACAGGCTTCGTGGTTGGTCGCCACTGATAGTAGGTTTCCGAATTGCGGTTGAACTAGAATTATTTATTCAATACAAAGCTCTCTCTGCCCCTGTATTTTCTGTGCTTTAAAATCACTTCTCGGTGGTTCCGATTCGGAGCCTACAGTTGGGGTCTGACGAGTTGATCCCTGGCCGATTCTCCCCCTTCTCCTCCAACTTTCTGCTACTGTGCGTTGCATTGACATTTATGCAGGCTAGTTGAAACGCAGAAAACCTGTTTGTCTCTGGCCGTAGTTTTCAAATTAGGAATAAAGTATGAATAGAGCATGCGCAGTTTGCTTCCTACTACTGCCGCCCGCTCCCACACCGAAAAACCAGGGATCAACTCGTCAGACCACAACTGTACGTGTTCGGACGTAAGTCAAAATCATCATCATCAAACTCATTACCCACGCGCAGGTCTCAAACCTCTGTCGGCCTCATTCAATGAGAGAAAAAATTCTTAGTATTATTGTAATTACTTGTAATTAGTACTTTGTTATAATTAGTAACTTGAGTACTAATTTATTATTATTATTATTATTATTCCTAGTACTTAAGTGCTTATCCGCCTGTACTAAAGTTTTCGGCCAATGTTTTTTGAATCTTGGTTAATGTTTTTACCTGTCGCCTTTTACTCATTGTGAGACGGCAATCACAAGAACAATAATTATTGTTCGCCAGAAAAAACATTATTGTTTCTACATCATAAACTACTTTAGTGAAGGGTGATGAGTGCTCAAGACTTTGCTACTAGAAGTGATGATTAGTAAATAGTTTACTAATTATTTTAATAAATACTTAATTATTAAGCTACCAAGCACTGATTTCATTGTCTATACACTGAACTAATAACCAGAGTATATTATCATCAGTGTCTGAATAATATTATACCTTATTCTAATGTGTAATGAAGTTCATACTTATGAAATATACATTGTAATTAATTTCATATTTAAATAATAAAAGTTCCCATACTACAGTTATTATTGGTTGGAATAATGTTCTGGTAATTGATGGCAGTAATCAATGAGAAAATTGAAGCTAATAAGAAGTTTTAAAAATAATAGTAATCCTCTGTGTAGGATAGTATATTAAAATTTACAAACTGATGAACTATGAACCGGTGTCGTTAATATCAGGCCTAATCCAGTTTTACCTGCTGATCCAGTCTGTTTCAATAAATAATGTTTACATTGAGCAGCGAACAAAGGTTGAAATTTTCGCTTGATTAAGATTTTTCATTCAGTGAAAATTCAATTTCATCGTTCCCAGCTATCCGCTAGACAGAATAAACGCTTCAGTGTCATTTAAAAATGCGTTTCCTGCACTTGTCTGACTATTTCCTAATTCTATTGTTGCGTACTTGTTTAATGTGACAAGTAATGAGAAATGTTTCATTGTTTCACTGCTATTCCTGTTGGAAAATCTAAATAATATGAGTTTTATAATATTATAAATTATGAAGTTTTATTGCAAATCCCTTGAATGAGTTTTTGTTTTTCGAACATTTGTCAGTTCATGTAGCCTATTAATACATATTTATGATTTTTTCTTATGAGTAGCATTTCAATTCAGGATATTGTTGCATTTGAACGTTTGAATAGGCTACAGAATTGAATATTACAGAAAAATTTATGAATATTTACATGAAAATTCTAATGTTGATTCATGCCAATGTTAATAGTATTGAGTACTGGGCAATGATAGTGACAAAATAATAAGTCATGTAAAAGAAATACTATCATAAGTTAGTTTGAAGTGACTGACAATTGAATAAACTGACAAATATACATAAACAGAATTTATTAATTTCGAATTCCTTTAATTGCTATTACTTTATATTGAAGACTTCCGCAATGGCGGATATTGACAACAGCATTGAACAGCTGATGGGAATCGATGAATGCTACTGTACAAAAATATCAGTCACCACCGGGAATCGAACCACGGACCTCTCAATTGCCGGTTGAGCGCCCTTAACCACTAGACCTTTCTGTACAGCAGCATTCATTTTCAACCTGGCCATATCGGCTCGTATCTCATAAGTTAGTTTGAAGTGACTGACAATTGAATAAACTGACAAATATACATAAACAGAATTTATTAATTTCGAACTCCTTTAATTGCTATTACTTTATACTGAAGGAATACTTATACTAAAGGAATTCGAAATTAATAAATTCTGTTTAAATACTATCAATATTGAAAACTGGATATAGATGTTGGTACTGTTTTTAAGAATAGATCTATAGATGTACTGTAATTGCTAGTACAATTGTAATTAAATAATAATTATTATGGGGAGTCCGGTCCCACAAGATGTCAAATTATCTTAAGATAGAAACTGCAAAACTTCAATAAATAAATGGTGACCAAACATCCAAAACCCATAAATAAATGGTGACCAAACATCCAAAACCAAGAAACTATTTTTAATTTTGTCAAGCTTATCAGTTGAAAGCAAACATTTATCAAATTAATTTTCTGTTTTTATAAATAATGTAGCTAAGATTTTCTTACAAAAAATTTCGAAAAACACGTTTTTCAACCGGTAGATTGTTTTACATGTCGAATAACGACATTATATGAAATCGTTGAAACACAAACTGCCCACTATAAACTATTTGTCCACTACTTTATAAATCGAAACTGCTGTGAATCCTTGTGTATACGTGAGGTTTTCTTTGTACAGTATGTGGGAACAGTTCGGTTGCCAGGTATGCTCTACTCTAAAAGCTTTGAAACTATTCCGTATTATCTTAAACCTGAAATGGTTTCCCCATTTACTTATCTAGAAATTCATCGCCTCTCGCCTAGGTTCCTAGAACTTCGATTTTTGAAAGCTTTTTTTGTAAAATGTAACCATTAGAAGACAGTAGTGTTTCCAAATTTACAAATTATTTCTGAAGACCCGTGAATGGCAATTCTAAAACATCAATTATTCATGCACTCATAAATATAACAAGTTTTATTTATTCATTTTTTTTAAATACATATATAATATATTCAAGGAAAGAAATTATAGAATTAAACTTGTTCAGAGATTTTTTCCAAGTGCTGCTCAAGTGGACGTATTTCTAGCTAAATATTTAAGGAAAGTAAAGGAGTTTTATTATAATTATGTTCTTAATGATGAAGGTGAATTAACCAAATTTTAATGAGTGATGTCTATAGTGAAGTTTAATAATTAATAATTATTTAAAATGTTTTAGCAAAGTTTGTCTCGATTTAATAGAAGTTCAAAGTAAACTATTTGAATAATAAATTCATGATGAAAAATTCTGAATAACCCCAAAATAAGCTAATTATCTTTGAGAAAGTGGGTGATAACAGTACACTGTTTAGTGTTATTTTAGTAGATGTAGTATCTTCCTAAAATCAAATAATATTTTTCCATTTGGGCCAGCTTTCTTCAGAAAAAACATAAAATGTGAAATAAATAATGTTTAAATTATAAATTTTAAAACTATAATGTGAGCATATATTTTCTGTAATATACTGTAGACTTCAAATACTGGTAGATATACTAAAAATATATATTTCAATTTGGGAACAACTTTTACAATATTTTTTGCTCCCTCTATTATTAATTTATGTAATACATGAAGATAATACAAAGTATTATCTGTGATACCTGATACCTGTGGTACTGTGATACCTGAAGGACATAGTATGACCTGTATTTATTTTTTTGGAGTTACATTCGTAGTTTTTCTTTTTAAGCTTACGTTCACTTTCACTTATCAACCTCTGGTAGCTCAGTTGGTAGAGCGGTGGACTGTAGTGGTTCAACTTGTCAGAAATCCATAGGTCGCTGGTTCAAATCCGGCCCGGAGGAAAATTTTTTTGCTATCTCCATCTTAAATTATGAAATAAATTTGAATTATTTCAATAATTGTTGTTTTTAGATTAAAATCATAAATAGTCGGAGCTCTTTTTCTAATGGCAGGTAATTATTTATTTGGAAAGTCCTGTAACATTTTAGTGACATAATGGCCCATTTTTAAACTTTTAGAACTACACCATGTTAATATTCTATGCCACTTGAATATTTTATGATTTAAATAAAAATGTGAAATACTATAAATGTGATATATATATATAATATAAATGTAGACACTATACTATAAATGTAAATACTATTTACCTGTTTAATATATACATTACTTATAACCATTTTTCCCACTGGAGTACCTACATAGATTTACTATTTTCAATCATGTTTGTTTTTACCGCTTTTTCTATTGTATTTATTTTATAATTGTTTCTTTTCTTTTCTGCAACTCACTGCCAACACTCAAGCTGAGCTTTTGTTGGCAGTGCGAGAAATTTTCTTTTTTATACAATTTAGTGTATGTAGGAGTTTTGTATATATGTACTCTACATTGTTACTCTACTGTGCTTTTTTTCAAGATTGTTGTAAGAATTTTTTGGCAATAAATTTCAATTTCAGGCAATAAATTTCAATAATGTAGCCTACAAATAGGCTAAAAATGTGAACCATTAAATGTTTATTAATGGACTATTTTAGGAAAAGTTTTTAGAGGTACCTCTTAATTCAATTCATACTGTTTGCATTTTAGCTAAATCTTCCGATTAGGAAATGGAATTTGTCTTGATAAATTATAAAAATATTTTTGTATCGAGATTAGTAAATTACTTATGATCTGGATTTTCTAGATAACATATTTTGAATTCAGTTTTGGGCTAATAGCCTGTTCTATCTTCACATTCATGTTATTTTAGACATGATAAATTAATAAATAAATGAATATTGAACTTTAATACTGTAATCTATTAATACTGTAATCTATTAGGGTACATATATAAAATAATTACTAAATAAATGTAGAAAAATATAAATTTTACTATCAAAGAGAATAATCTCAATGCTATAATAATTTTGGAATATTATTATCAATTGCTACATTATGTTACTTTCTATCTCATTGTAATAAAACTTACATTATTTTCATTTAATATACATTTGTATAGAATGAACATTATCTATCTCATTAAAATAAAAAATACGTTATTTTTATTAATAAAAGCTCATCAAATACAGTAGTACCTCGATAACTCGGCCCTCAAAAATCCAGACGCTCCATTAATCCGGCCCGATTCTAAAAGTTAAAAGTTATAGATGTTATTTACTTTTTAAATAACGAGTTACTGTACTAAACGAAATGCGTAATTATTAAAACCTCCAACTCTAAGATTTTATTGTAAATGAATGAACAGTGACTTCATTACTCGTGAAATTATTGTATTTAGGTTTTAGTAATTGAAGGAGCCAGTTTCGAGAAGTGCCTTCAAACCCAGTACATAGAACAGCAGTGCTTTGTTAACTTCTTAGAGAAGCTATAAGGGGTCTCAAATTCGACGAAATTGTCGCAACCACATTTATTAAAACTTCGAGAAACTAGTTTCGGTTGTTACACCATTATCAATCTCAATCAAACTCAATCAATCTCAGTTTGATTGAGATTGATAATGGTGTAACAACCGAAACTAGTTTCTCGAAGTTTTAATAAATGTGGTTGTGACAATTTCGTCTTATTTTTCATTATGGATACCTTCCACAATATCACCTTCGCCATTACTAAAAAGGTCTCAAATTCATTACAATTCAAACGGTCTCTCGATGGTCCGGCTTTTTCGTAAATCCGGCCTACCGTCCGCCCATTTAAGCCGGATTATCGAGGTCTTACTATTAACATTTTCTCTTTTCGTCGTTTTTTTTTTTTTACTTTTCAATTCTTACACTAAATACAATTAATGTGATTATCTGCATTTATATGTCAAAAGTGACAGTTGCCACAAAAAATTAAATGTAAATTCTCTTGAGAAAAAGCTGAGTCGTATAAAGAAGTTCGAATAAATTGTTCCATTGACTTCTATAGCCTGTATAAAACGAGCATTATCCTCTTATCGACAGTGGCGTGGACAATTATTATGATTTTTTTCAATCATGTTTTAGTCCTGTCATTTATTCATCATGTTCAATCAAAACACTTCATTATCATTGACTGGTTCTGGTATACTGAAAAAAATATTATTTGGCACTTTTTCATTGTTATTTCAGTGATTTAAAAGGTTACACAATCATGGTTGCAGCATGTGTTTCTAATAAAGAGTCATTTAGACTTGAAAAATAATGATAAACCAAATGAAACAAAAAATAATCGATTTCCAAATACGAATCATAGTATTATTATATATAATTATATATCTTTATACAAAATACAAAAAAATCAAAAGAAAGTTGTGATTAGAGATCTCTTCTGTTCAAAAGGAAAAAATTATTTTTTATCGTAAAACGTATTACTGGAAAATGCATAGCCTAAATACGATTTTTTTTAAAATCATTAAACATACCACATTGAGTTTTTGTAGTTTTAATGCAGCTTCTACTGTGTCGACACATAATACAATTTGTTGCGCTCAATTCAATCAAATTATAACGATTATAAAATTATGAATTTAAAAAAAAAATACGATTGGAAATTGAAGAATTTCAATAATGTGAAACAAGTCTGTTTTCAAAGACTTATTCCGTTTTATAAATTATTTTTTAATATTTTAGAATAGCCTAAGTGTCTTATGATAACTAATTTGGACAAATAAATAAGGAATAATTTCAATTCTTCAATTTTTGAATGCCATATTAATCATCCACTTTTCCACAGGAAGTATTATTTGCTACCATTTCCTGTAATTTTACTTTGAAACATTGTAGGTCTATCATCTTATTGTGCAGTGTGAAAGTTCAATGACAATAATTTTAATTGAAATATTGTCGCTTGGTGAATGATTTTTTACTTGAATAACTTACTGCGTCTAGCATCTTTAATTGAAAACAGTTCTATTTAGTTTAAACTAACTTTTCATCATCTGCATTCTGCAGTAATAGGAAAAACATTCCTAATACAACTCTACTATACTACTTTACACTCTCTAAAATCATAAACTTGATTATCTTTGTAACTTATACTGCAGCTCAGCTTATTTTCTTATTTTATCTGTAATTCATTTTGGTCTTCAACCATTCTTAGTATACTCAATTAATGCGTGCTCCAACCCAAGCTGATAGTGTGTTCACCTTGATTATGATCGTAGCTCATTATTAGCCCAAGCACAAGTCTCAGACTCATGTAGGCTTCATCAACAAGAAACAATCAATGGACATCTTGATCTATTCAGCAATTTTTTTTTTTTCTGAGGATGAAGCCCACATAGGTCTGAGACCTGTGCGCGGGTAATGAGATGGATGATGGTGACTGATGAGTTGGACCTACAGTTTTAGGTGGGTTCCGAACCACCGGGAAGTTATTTTACAGCAGAGAACAGTGTCTTTTTTGCTGGCCAATCTAATTGGTCACCGTTACAAACAGGACCTACGAGAACGCAGCTTATCTCTATCTGATTGAACAGATACCTGCTACGGATACCGGCTATCACTTCCCTATTGTAAAGCAATAGTAGAATTCATTTCCTATATTGTTGAATTCAAACTATTTTTTTTAAATAAACTCCTGTTCAAATTGGGATTTAGTTTTTATATTGAACAGCTTCACTCCTGAAATAAAAATTCTAAATAAATCGTCAGCATGATATTCAGACATTGTAGTCTAATTTTCATACTAGACTAGGGTAATAATAGAGACTAGTAATGTTAGTATAGTCTAGGTTCAATATAGACTAGTTGATACTAGAGATTGCTCAATTTTGAGCATTGTGACGGACCCACTTTATTAGTGTAATATCAACAAAAATTGTGATAAATGATGCTAGCAGGAAGTCTATAACTCTATTAAGATTGTATGTGTGTGATTGGTTGATCTCATTGTGTAATATCAGAATGATCAGTTCCCATTCATCTGTAGGTCAATATTTCGAACACTCTCAAATGAAATTCGTTTACTAATGACTTTGACATTATTATCAACGTTTTTTAATTAAAAATATGCATAATTTTATTCGCCTAGCCCCTAGCGAGATCAGTTTTTTGCAATCTACTTCTGAAGTCGTAGTATTGATTAAAATCTTCCCACCAATAAAAATACTGTATTAGACTAAAGAAGACGTTCTATAAACTGTTCAATCAGATAGGTAAGCTGCGTTCTCGTAGGTCCTGTTTGTAACGGTGACCGATTAGATTGGCCAGCAAAAAAGACTCTGTTCTCTGCTGAAAATTACTTCCCGGTGGTTCAGAACCCACCTAAAACTGTAGGTCCAACTCATAAATCACCATCATCCAACTCATTACCCACGCACAGGTCTCAGACCTATGCGGGCTTCATCATAAAAAAAAAATCTTAATCTTGTGTTGCAGCTTCCCATTTGTTGAACTTGTATTTACTAATTGGCATAGGCGTAACTGTGGGGGGGGGTATTGGGGGCTTAACCCCCCCCCCCCCCCACCATTGCTTAGAAGAAATAGAGAGAAAAATATAAGAAACAATTCGAAAAAATTAAAATTTGAAAGATTATTTATTTAATTTGTAGCTTGGGCAAAGTAAGCAGTAGCTGTCGTCACCTTAGTGAGTCAATTTATGAATATTATGAATTAACTTTGGAGCTATTGTTTGGATTAATAAAAGTGTTTACAATCTATTCATTTTAAAGGGTTAATTGAAATTGGAAATACAAATTCGAACTTGAAACTTTTATTTTAAAATCACGTGACATCTACACCAATAGCTGGCACCCCTATTTTTGGTCACCTCCAGTAGTTGACATACCTTGACACCAGTAGCTGAGACATCCGTGTCAGGTAAAGATTGAGCTCATTTGATTCTATGTATCAAATGGTAATCATACATATACAACACATACTGGAGATAATTTTAAAAAATGATAATATCTAATAGATTAAATAATTAATAATATACTAATAATTAATAAACATAGTAGGGAAAATTTTAAATCAATAATAATAGCTTAGAGTCATTGTAATCAACTAATTTGTTTAGTTTCTTCTTTATAAAACAGACCTATCACATATAGTCCAAGAAATAAAAAACAAATAAATAAAAAATGAAATTTCTCATAAACTCATTCAATAAATTGAATAAAATTTAAATTCTCAAAGCGAATTAAATAAGTTCATCTCATTAATAAGGATTGGATGGAGAAACCATTGAAGTAAAGACTATAATAGTATATTTCGCACCTAGGGCCGAAAATGTGTGTTTGCCGGCTCGAGATCGCGGTTTTCAAGTTCGAGACGAAGTCGAGAACTTGAAGCGTTTGAGAGCCGGCAAAACATTTTTGCCCGTGTTGCGAACGCTATTTTTCGCCACACCACAAAAAAAAGAAAACAACAATGTTAAGTTGGAAATTTTGAAATCGACATTTTAAGGCTATGGTACTTGCAAGAACGGCTATCACCTTTATCCAACCTACAGCGCTCTGGGTGGGCATTTTGTCAACTACTACAACTGTACGCCAAAAGGTTAGTTGGTTAGGTTTTTTGTTCTTATTCCTGTTCCTGATTCGAAACCTGCATAAAACAACCAAAAACCTAACCAACTAACCTTTCTATACCAACAGTAACCTTTACCAACAGTTGCAGTAGTAGACAAAATTCCTAAAAACAAAAAACCTAACCAACCAACCTTTTGGTGAGAGGTTACCAACAGTTGTAGTAGTTCACAAAATTCCCACCCAGAGCTCTGTAGGTTGAATAAAAAGGTTCTATTGTTTGATATCAAAACTACAAAATATTACATATTAAGTTATAAAAAGTGATCATTTTTGACATTTTAAATACTACGTACATATTAAATTATAAAAAATAAACATTTATTGATGGTTTAAATCTTTTTGTTTTACATAAAAGTTGGAAGGATTCATTTTTACAATCATGACTGCTGTATCCAGACACGATCAGCTGTCATTCAAGGTCATTTTCTTTTCCGCCCTAGGGCGGTAAACGTTTACAGACCTCGTCGGAAACAGAATACTTTCGGCCTCCGTATGAAGCACGAAAAACAGGTCATTACGTCCTAGTGTGGCGAAAAAACTGTTTACTATATTAAATTTCAAAATTCCTTCAAATATTTATCTCAGGAAATTGGATTTTCCTTGTTCGTTAACTGGAGAATGCTCAGCAATTTTTTTAATGATATCTTCTTTTGAATACCACATTTTATCTTCATTGCAAACAATGGAAATCAATTATAATAATATGTAATAATTGTATATTCTTATTTATTGATATATTTTACTACTTTCATTATTTTGCATTACTATGGTTGTTATTAGACTCAGTAGAAATTGTGAAATTGCAAGAGGTAAATGGATGTGAATATGAATTATATCTAACAGCCTTGTTTTTCTGAGCGACTGTAGTTGTGGTCGCGCGCCACAATTCAGGCTAACTTATATCAGCCAGGCGTGAGACCGAGTTCAACAATGTCAAAGCACAGAAGGCATACACATGTTTAAAGCTGTTAATGAACTGATTTTTTAATAAAAATTTACCGGGCTGGTATAATTTAGCCCAAAATGGTGGCACGCGACCGCGACTGCAGTATAATAAGGCTCTTACACAATCATTTGCCTGTTTTGACATAGCCTAAAGCCGGCCTTCTACTGCAAGTGGAGCGGACTCTTTTGTGATCAAACTGCAAAAACACAATGCTATTTTATACACTACTAGCTGGCTTGACGCGCATTGCTGCGTTCTAATAAAAATTCTTGGTTTTATTATTTGCCACCTCCCACTGAGGTTACATTTCAAATTTCAACCTTCTAGGACTATTAGGGAAGAAGTTAGTCCTAGGGCTCTTCCAGCTGATCATAGAGGCCTCCTTCGTTGTTTTCTTAATCACCACCTCTGAATTTAAACCTCCTACGACTATAAGGGTAGATGCTAGGTTTTTTATTTTATTATTCGCCACCTCCCGCTGAGGCTGCATTTCAAATTTCTAGCTGCATTGGTTAACAGATGTCATCAACCCGGCATAATTACATTTCATCATACCCAGTCATATGTTTGCAACAAACTGCAAGGCTCCGACTACACGGTACATGCTAAGTCTTTGCGTTCCAGACAGCGTAAATAACGCCACTAAGGGGCCTGCCATATGATTAAAAACTGTTGACTTCTATCAGCTGTTCCTTTAAGCTGTTTGGCCGGCAAGTTCAGTGGGTTAGATCAATAAAATGGATTAATTAATAATAATTATTAGTTCCCCTATTAGAATTTATGGTCAGAAACCATCCCCAATATTCACACAACATATTCCCAAAGTTTCATGCCGATCTGTCAAGTAGTTTTGAAGTCTATAGGGAACATACATACATACAGACAGACATTCATTTATATATATATATATATTAGCAGATAACCCAAAAATAATATGAGAATGAATTTGTGTAGTTTGTCCACAGAAGAGTTCGCTCTGCTTGCAGTGGAAGACCGGCTTAGGGCTTTCAAGTTCTATAGTTCAGTTATGAAATTATTATCATTAACGGCTAAATCTTGTAGGTTAGAATGTAATCCATTCATTGCGACCTAGAATATGCATAAATTAATTTTATGATGGATCTTGCAGTGATATTTTGAGTGTAAAGAAAGAATAGCTACCTTCCACCCTATGGTGTAATCCACATGGTATAATCCATAAGCTGACATGGGGTGTCAGCTACTGGATGAAGTTGATTGAGATCCTTGCAATGAATAAGCATATTAAATTTCGCTTTATTATGATGTGTTATCATGACTGAATCTGGCCCAAACAAAAATTCAGACATCGTCTCCAGTGGCTGACATACCATGTCAGCTACTGGTGAATGTGTTGAAAAATATACCCAATAGATTGGCATCCCCCAATTGACATAAAATATGAAAATCATCCCCTAATAAGTGAACACAGGGTATAATCAACTTATATCTAAGCATTATTTAATTTTAAATGATGGTTATTTTGACAGTATTTGGAGATTTTCAAACACTCTTACTTCGAAATTTCCTAGAGAATTCCACCTAGAAATAAAGGATTCTTGAAGACTGTATGACAGCTAATCCTCAAAGGCTTTTTACCCTTCAAAAATGATGCCCAGCAAATTATTCAATGGTATCAGTTTATGCACAAAATACCAGAGTTTAATTCTCAATGGTTTGAATTTCAAAACTGCCCACTATGGCCTTAATAATAAGAAAAAAATATGAAGATGTTTCAGCTTCTGGTTCCTGTACCCTGCATGAATATGTTCCACTTCTTTCAACTCTTTTCAAAATTGTCGTTATTGTTCTTTTAAGCTCACTGTAATTTATGTCTCCTTTAAGATTCTCGGTAATATAGTCGGCAATTCCTTGTGACAAAGCACTTATATCATTTGAAGATGGCATTTTGATGCCTATTTAATGAATTTAATCATATCTATATTCTGAGAAATGCTTTTGAAGGGAGTAATATGTCATAGTGGTTGACGGGTGGGGGAGTAACCCCCCCCCCCCCCCATAACTCAACTCTAGTTAAGAGAGAATAGAATACTAATGCTATTCTATTCTCTCTGCTCTAGTTACGCCACTGCTCATTGGTAGGAATAATGCAGAGTATCAATACATCAATATTCTGTAATCTAATTACCCTAAAAACCCCTAATATTATTGTCTAATGTTACAAGATTTAGGATACTGATGAATGACTTTAGATTGTAATTCAGAATTAAAATCATATTAAGCGAAAAAATGTAATTAATTACATTTATCAATGAGGTTTTGTTTTTCATCTTTTTGTTTATTTGTATTTTTTAATTACCTCACGATCTCTTTTTCTTAAGCATATTTAAATAGATTTTCACCTGCTGAGAAAAACTTTATTTCTAAATCAATTTCTAAAATCAATTTCAATTTTTTCAATTGATGGTTTTAATCTCATCTTGTTACAAAAGCATTTGATAACTAAACTACGTAGTCAATCGTTCTTTTAGTACATCTCTTTGTACAAAAGTAATCCACAATTAGGGACTTAGGGACTATCTTTCTTGTTGTATAAAAATAGTTAATAATTGTGTACATTGATGTACTACTCGTTATAGCATAAACTAGGCCCAAATCTATTAGACTTGTGTCAACTATTTATATTTTAACAAAATTTGAAATTCGAATGGGCTTTTGAAAAAACGCTGAATTAATTTACTGCGTAATTTGTTAATTTGGGATGGCTAATGACCCGTTTTCTTATCGCTTAGTGAACTCTAATGAAATAATAGTCATTAATCTCCATTTTTTTAGTCAATTAACTTTGTCTCGCCTACTGTCCAAACACTCTTTGTTTTATAACTTGCTATAATATCGTTTAATAGTTTTAAACTAATAGTAATCTGATACTAATCTTTTACCAATGGTAAAAGATTATAGAATATGAAATGTTTTGCCGCGTTTTTCAAAGACTAGATAGAACAGTTTTTGATGAGAGGTCAATTTGTATTCAATGATGACCTTTCACTTGGTTCAAATATTGTGATCTCCCGGTATGCGGACCTTGACTAAGACGATATTTGGTACAACAGGATAGATGTCACTTAATATTTAATTGATTGAAAAAGAATTCATCGAATATTTCAATAATCAAGGATAATTTATAGGTATTTTTGTTAATCGAGCAAGAACAGCACCGGAACAAAATATGATCCCCGATCACTGATCAAACTGATTTAGGATCAGGAGAAATCTGTTGCACAAAAGACAATCCAGAGATGATCCACGATAAAAACTGATCTCTTTGATCTCTGTTCAAGTATTGATCAGAGATTTTTACCGGCTAATTTTCGAGATTCAAACCATTAGTACCCCATCAACTGCTATGCTCTAGTACCGCGTAGCCTGTGGTAACCTCACAGCTCTTGAAACATTTTTTTGCGAACGCGAGATTACATTTTGAAATAAACCAATTTGTGATGTTTTCCATGACGAAATACTTAATGAACAATCTAATATTAAAACTGACACTGTATTTCACTTTTAAATAATGTTTTACTCACATATATTGGAGATGCTTGAGGAATGCATTTCACTTCTGAAAAGAAGCTTCTTTTCAGAAGTGAAATGCATTCCTCAAGCATCTCCAATATATGTGAGTAAAACATTATTTAAAAGTGAAATACAGTGTCAGTTTTAATATTAGATTAAACCACTCTATTATGATTATTTGTAATAATGTATTCTTACAGCTCAGTTATTTAACTTTTAACCATACGCGAATCCAGGTTGCAGAAAGGGTCAACCGACATTTTAAAAAATCGTTTCTTTTATGAAATCTTTAGAAATTATCTTTTTTTGAGGTTGTTTTAAAGATTTTTTGGTAATAAATTTCTATTTATAGGGGTGAGGATTTTTTTTAGGTAGTATCCACCCCAAAACACTTTCTCACTTGATAACCCCCTCCCTAAAAAATTCTGGATTTACCCCTGCTTTCAAACTATAATATTACAATACGAATGCTCTTCTTATATGGGTACCTGAATAGTCGGATAGTCTAGAATCTTAGTTAATTTCTTATTATTTAAATTGATGTATTTTTGTTTGATTGGGAAATAAATCTTAAAGATGACAATAACAACTTTCTTCTTATGTATAATAGTCTAATTACAGTGTTGCCAAATTGATCTTGGTTGGAAACTCACCTAAAACTGTAGCTCATCAATGACTATTAAGGTTTATGGAAGAAGATTCTTCGTCTATATATCGTGATCAACATCATCTAACTCATTACCCACGCATGGGTCTCAGACATATGTGGGCTTCTTCAATATATCGTGATCAACATCATCCAACTCATTACCCACACATGGGTCTCAGCGTGGGCTTCGTACTAAAAAAAAGAGAAAACTTCTCTGGTTACGTAACTGGAGCTTTGGATTGTCGATTTTTAGTTGATATAGTAGTTTATGCAACGATTTTATTTTGACCCTTATTAAGACACGAGTTAGATGTAAGTTATAACACGAGCGAATGCGAGTGTTATAAATATCTCACGAGTGCTTTTTTAATGGCCAAATAAAATCGTTGCATACACTATTTTATCTACGACCACTAGTATACATTTAATTAAAACAATTTCATTTTACCTGTGACTGTCAGAGATACCTAACCTCTCATCTCAAATACGAGAAGTTATAGTAGATTGTTAGGTTAAAGCAGCTGGTGTAGCAGTTTGATCAAATCAGCTGATAGTTTCACAATATTGAATTACGATAGTGATTCCATCAAAAATGCTTCTGATTGGTCCAGAACCCGTGTTATAATGTAGAACCTGTACTATAATGAGCTCATTATGCAACGGGTTTCAAAAAGCATTTCGAAAAGACAGCTGTTTTGGCATCAATTGTGAAACTGTAATGTATACATTATGACATGGTCGTAGATAAAGGCTTTTTATAGTGTATTGGCAGGAAACTACAACAAGCTACCGTAGTTTTTAAAGAGTCTTTAAAATATCTAAATATTAAAAAACAATTGAAAGAATATTTAGTTGATAAAGCTTTTTATAGTGTACAAGAGTTCCTTTCACATCAAAATTAAGCCTCACCTCAACTAATTGATATAGTAATTATGGTATCTAGTGTATATGACTAGTGTTAATCTGACTTGTCTTATACTGCTTAACTGGACGTAATCTACAAAAAAAAGTGATTGGTCTTTTGCAACCCAATTCTTGAATCAAATTGATCTCGGGTCAGGTGATCTTATTTTGTTTTATAATAACTCTCTCAGGAGTTCTTATTTTGGTTGTCGTTTGTGTAACCAACTGTGAAAATCTTGAGAAACAGATATAAAAACGACCTCGGTACCTATCAATGATGGACAATTTTACGAGTAGACGTTACCAAGGGCAAGTCATTATTTTATTGACTCTCGAGTACGGTTCTAAGGGAATTGAATAGCGTGCTGTTCATTCCAGTTGATTCTGACAACATTATAACCTATCGTGCTTCGGATAGGCAACCTTTTCCATGTTTCATGGTCACAAACATTGGGGAGCGCTGCAACCTCCCGCAGAATCAACATTAATACAATTAAATTTACTCGCATCGTTCAGACGTGGCATGCTATCATCAAATAGTTGAACTTCCATTGTGGTCACATAATTTGGTGGGTATTTTATTAACCCATGATAAAATGGCCCTCTATTTCATTTCTGACAAATGAATTGCTTCAAAGCAGAATACTCTTGTCTATTAACGAATGTAACAGTGAAAATAACTTGCCTTATAAATTCAGCATTTAGCTTCAACTTCTACCACTTCTGATAGCAATACAAGGGAGCATGCTGCCATCAAGACAGCAATTTTACAGTACGGTATACGAATGATAATTTTCTAAAAATGTCTTATCATGTAAAAGTTTAAACTGAGAAGTATACAGTTAGTATGAACAATTGTTTTCTAAAAATCTCTATATTAATGTCTTAATAAAATATCCCTCAAATAGCTTACAGGGATACTATTGCATTATGTAATGTTCAAATAAAAAAAAACATGATATCATGTAACAATTTAAACTAAGATGTCATCAAGAGTTCAGTCTAATAGATAACTTTGTTATGGCTCACATTGTAGAGCCATAGACCGTACATTCAAGTTGATGTATATGTTGAAAAATTCTTCCTTCGGTTAGAGGAATGCAAACCTATTTTATATTCGCTCACAAAATTACCCATAAGTAAAGTAACAAAGAATGCATGTAAGGGAAAATAATTGTCCTATGTTACAAATACTGTATCAGCATCGTATGTATGCAATAATGTGAATTGCACGACTGTATAAACTAAGTCCAAAAATCATAATCATGTCATAATCTCTCTATTCAAATATAATTTATTCTTCATTGGTGCATCAGTCACCTCACTGTAATGTTGAACATTTTGTGAAAACAATATTTCTTGGAAAATTTCTGAGTATGGAGCTCTCATCCTAGTCATCTAAAAATAGGATGTCTAGTCTAAACGATCAATATTCTATATTTATCTTATTGAAGAATAGACAGGATTTTTGTAGAAATATTTAATACTATATTATGCAAATTTGCTGCTTGTGGAATGTCGTTTGAGTCAACTGAATCGTCATCATAAATGATTAATCGATTTCATTTCTAATTAAGTTCATAAATTACGAAGTGGTAGGCTATAATAATGGAATTTCTTTCTAAAGCCGCGTCTCCACCAACCGAACATGTCTGCCAAACATCGTTGGCGAATACAAAAAATGGTCAAACTTTAAACATATGGGTCACCAAACATGTTTGTGAGTTCAATTGAAATGTTCGGTCTGTGTGCGAACATTGACGACCAACAACAGGTTCCCACCACTCCGATCATAATGTTCGAGAAGGCGTCCACACCAAACAGTGTTCGGCGACATAAGATAATTCCAGCCAACACTGTTCGCCGAGCATGTTCGGTTGGTGGAGACGCGGCTTTAAGGGGACTTAATAAGCACATACGCCTTATCGTACGTTTTGTATCTAAATTGCATCTGGTAAGAGGATATTATTTGGTGAAAATATTATTGTATTATTGCGGGCTGTGGTAATTTTGGGAGAATTTTCATCTGAAAACACTCTTATTTTTATTAATTTAGCATATAATGGATCACATTTAAAATTAATTCAATAGTGTCTTGTGAAGTCAGAAGAACCAAATTGTTTTATTAACAAATCGTCGATCGTTTCATCGAACTAACCCTTCAAGGAACCTGGGAAACTAACATTTTGCCTGTGATCATACTTAATCAGGAACTCTCTGGCCTCTGGTGATCCGTACTCCATTTCGAATCTCCTATTCGGCAGAATTTTTCTTTCTTTTCTCTTTATTTCATTTTTCTAGACGGTGTCTATTCTGATGAATCGGATTATCTTGGTGCTTGCTACATTGGGAAACCTGTTCTTGATGAGGGTAAGTTTTTTCCACACACATGTACACATTCACAATCCAAAGTGAGTGTAAATACATTCTAAAGACAAGGAAAATAAAGCATACATTGAAATAGGGAAGTGATAGCCGCGAGCCGCAGCAGGTATCTGTTCAATCACATAGAGATAAGCTGCGTTCTCGTAGGTCCTGCTTGTAACAGTGACCAATTAGATTGGCCAGCAAAAAAGACACTGTTCTCTGCTGAAAATCACTTCCCGGTGGTTCGGAACCCACCTAAAACTGTAGGTCCAACTCATCAATCACCATCATCCAACTCATTACCCACGCACAGGTCTAAGACCTATGTGGGCTTCATCCTCCAAAAAAAATGAAGAGGACACTCTTTATTGACGTGATTTTATCATTTTCGAATTCCCTGTTTCAATGCTATAATTATGTTGTGAACATTTAGCAATGTAGTAAGTTCTATAGACAATTACAGGAAAAACACATTGAAATAAATAGAAGAATACACTCCATTTACATGCATTTACAATAACATAATTTATTTCGGATTTCCTGTTTTAATGCTGTAAATTATGTTGTAAACATTTAGCTATGTATTAAGTTCTATAGCCTAGACATCTACAGAAAAACATTCATTTAATACACTTACAATCTGTTATTCTGTTTCTGTTAAATTGACAATAGAAAAAATTTTAATTGTAAATTATTATGCAAGATAATTAAAAAACAACCATATTTAAACTTTAATGTATATTCAAGAAAAATTGGCATGTTACATGAATAGCTTCGACATAATATAATGCATATCAGTGGCGGTCCCAGGATTTCATTTGAAAAAAATGTGGAATTTAAAGCCTAAAAACGTATGTTTATACGTATTTGAGCTCTAAAAAATGCTCAAGCTAATAGTATTTATGTTAGCTAATGAAATAGTTTTTCATTTAAAGTTTATTGTACCTGGGTGAAATAGGAACCAACCATAGTATGTGTTTTTCCTTTGATTTCCTTTAGCTACACAAAGAAAATTGATTTAAAGTCAATGTGATTATTTAATGAGCTAATGAGCATGATGACAAAGTTCAGTTGAATAAACGTATAATGAAATCAAAAATAAATCAAGTGTTCACTGCGAATTTTTTGAAATTTCGATCCATTTCGTTTTATATTTCGGATCCATCTTGATATTTCGGGGGGGGGGGGGATATATCCCTCCCATCCCCCCCCCCTGGGACCGCCACTGATGCATATTATTTTATTAACTTTTCATGTGAAATTTAACGACTTGCAGTCAAATATTTGTTAAGAATAAGTATAATAACTCACTTAATCTGTACAATAATCACATGAAAAGTTAATATTAACAACGCAGTTCGTCATGGAACAAGAAATCCAGCATATTATTTCATCTGAATGAATTAATCCAGTAAACTAATAGCTATATGTGAATAAGAGTATCAGTATCATCAATATTATTGTTAGGGTAAATGTAGTTACCTCTTCACTCATTTTGATAATAGATTGTGAAGAATTTGATCACTGCTATCTAGTTACTGCTGGCTCATTAACAGAAGTTATGTTCTACTTGTTCTGTTAATTGTCTTTTATTTTACAAAAACAAACTTTTTTCGGTTGTAGTAAATTATGACGTGATGTGATATTTAAAGCGCTCATTTAAGTTCTATTTTGAAAAAGCGCGTGCTGGTCCTTTTTTAAAAGACTGTCAAACTAGTTTAAAAAAAAAAACGTTTGAGGCAATTAAATTCAACGGTTATTTCGGCCAAAAGATGATGGTGAGGCTAGTAATGGGTGACCACTTGCCCGGTCTTTGTTGTAAAGGAGACTGACCCACCCAAGTTATTTAAATGGCACTCGTGCAAGAGTCAAGTGTGAAAAGTCAAGCAGTGAGAATTTTAGAGTTGGGAGGAATGAAAGAGAAGAATGAAACAGACAATCAGAAGAAGAGAAAGGGGATGATGAGGTGCGTTTGAGAATAAGAAGACAAATAATTTGAGAATGAGGTTGAAATAAGAGAAAAAGTATCTGACATATTGTATGACCACATCTTGAAACTGAGATGATGCTTTCGAAATACCTCTGAAAAAATAGGGCATAACCTATTTGGAACAAAAATTGTTCGAGATTATTTTAGTGTGAATTATTTTTAAACTTCCTCAACTCATTAATCAATCTGCAAACTTGGCGACAATTTAATTCTTAGAGGTTTGAAAGTGTCATGTGATTCACTTGGAGCTTGGAGCTTACAGCTTACAGTTGTAATTGTGATGAAGAATGATGTATATTACTGTATAAACACAATTTTATTAGACAATTCAATATTTCCTTGCATCACTAATAGTTCTCGTAATTTCAACTTTGAAATTGGTTGTCTGCAGCCCTCTATTCTCGTCTCTTCTCAACGTCTTCTCTGTATGCAATCCAGTATTGTTCTAGTTTCATCGATCTGTATATCCTAGTACTCTGACTAAGGATATAATGAGGATGTAACTGAGCTGACAAAATCCACTTCCATTTCCGTTGCCCTCTCCCCTGCTTCTGATAAATATATCTTGTAAGTTATTTCTCAGTAGTAGCTATCTCAGTAAATTTACTTGTTATTTTATTGTCTTTCTCCTCTAACAATCTAGGAAAAACATTTTTCAAAAATATTGTCATGGAATCTGTTGAACTGGCTATTAATAGCGGGGCCTTTGAATGGTTGTATCTTTTGTAAATCAATAAATTGATAGAACTATTTCATCATGTGATTATATCTTGAAATACTTTCAATTTAGTCTGTGAGGTGGAATTTGCGATATTGTATAACTATTTATCATTTGATTTTTCTTATACATACAGGGTGTTTCGGAACTCTCTACCAATACTTCTAGGCAGTGTTTCTGGACCACTAACAAAAGTAAATATCGTAATAAAAATTTTCTAAAATCCCCAGTTACTCACACAGCCGCCATTTTGTTTTTTCACTCATTATTTTTTTATTCGAACACCTCTGAATGTATAATTTTGAAATTTTGCAAACAGCTTTATAATAATTAAAACAATCTTGAAAAAATTAATCAAAATTTTCCGACATCAAAAAACAAAATGGCGGCCATTTAAAATCTTTGAACAGGACTAAATTGATAATGGCTGATGATATCAAAATTTGACTGGAATAACGTTTTTTAGATATTTTTATTGCAAATCCAACGATACCTCATTTTCCAAGATTGGCCAACAATTAACAGGGATATGCTACTTTTTAGGGTGTGCAGTGGTTGGAAGCGAAAAACTGCAACCCGTTCTCAACCACCGCACACCCTAAAAAGTAGCATATCTCTGTTAATTGTTGGCCAATCTTGGAAAATAAGGTATCGTTGGATTTGCAATAAAAATATCTAAAAAACGTTATTCCAGTCAAATTTTGATATCATCAGCCATTATCAATTTAGTCCTGTTCAAAGATTTAAATGGCCGCCATTTTGTTTTTTGATGTCGGAAAATTTTGACTAATTTTTTCAAGATTGTTTTAATTATTATAAAGCTGTTTGCAAAATTTCAAAATTATACATTCAGAGGTGTTCGAATAAAAAAATAATGAGTGAAAAAAACAAAATGGCGGCTGTGTGAGTAACTGGGGATTTTAGAAATTTTTTATTACGATATTTACTTTTGTTAGTGGTCCAGAAACACTGCCTAGAAGTATTGGTAGAGAGTTCCGAAACACCCTGTATAACAAACTCTACTCTACCAAGTTTTTCATTGAGTTTTCTCCATAACTTCAATACAGCTTTTCCATATAATTTTGTCGCTTTTAAAACCCAACAAAGTCAAGTACAACACCACAAAAGTTAACAGCTCAATAATGGATCTAATATTTCATTCAATTATCTCAAAACCCTTGTCAAATCTAACATAAATAGGTTACAAATAATGTTATGAATGTTGACAACATTAAAATTGTAAATTTTGTCTGTAAGATCAAAACTATGTACTGCACTTATAGTTATGGAAAAATGATAAATATTTAAATAATAATAGAGTGTGTAATGTGTCACAGAATGTTCAACTATATTAATTTTTTAATTTACTACTAATGCTACTAATTCAAAAATCAATTATTTCAAAATTAAGCCTTAAAATATTGTAACATCTTTCAAAATAACTTATGTAATTTATGCCTAACTTAATCTAACCTTAGATATTGTCTTTGTCATTAAATTTTATTGTACTGATGTTCAATTGTGAAAAATATTTTGCTTATTGAGGCTGTAAATATTGAGAATAAATTGAATCTTCATCTTAGCACAAAGTGTCTGGCTTGATGGTGTTGTCTACTGAATTGTTAGAAACCTTTTGTTTTGTATGATTGTTGTTTTTTTTTTTTAATTTTCTTCTAGTTATGTGTACCAAGTATACTGGTATATACTGGAAATTAGAGTAAGGTTTCTACCAGTTACCCAGTACTGCTGAGCATATTGGGAAAAGCAAAAATGATCTTAATAACTTCGTTAATGAATAACACGTCTCTTGATGAGACTATTAATTTTCCTACAAACCAGATTATAATCAAGTGTAATTATTGAAGCTCACTTTAAATTAATCGTATCAGACCCTCGTGGAAAACATTCTAGCATGAACTCTAATTTTTCGAACCGTCTTTAATCAAAAGTTTTATCATCTTGTCTAGACTCGATCAATAACAAGAAATGACAGTTCTTCATTGTTATGAATAGCATTTGCAATTTTTTCTCTCTCTCAGTTGATTGCTCAATCAGTTTGATCTTGGTCTTTGCCGTTGGCCACTGAATTTTTATTGAGATTGACTAGAAACAGCTATTGATAAATACAATATTGATAATGTATGTGATTTAAATTGGCCTGCAATATCTACCTACAGATATAGTCTACAGATATAGTCTACAGATAGTGTCTACAGATATAAAAGCCTGACTCGCCTCAACCCGATCTTTATGACATATTGATTCATTCATCCTATCCTCTCGTTGCGGTCCAACGTTTTATTACTTTTTAAAATTTTATTTCTTATTTAGATCAGATTGATATTTAGAAATTAAATAAAGCTACTTGTCTTTCAGTGACAACAATATATCAAGAACTATTTTTCATAAATCATCCTCTTGAAAAATATTAGATTTTATTACTTTTAGTACTATGATTTACAATTTCTTGTTATTTGGATCTCTTTCGGTACAAACTAATTTCTGAATATTGGTTGTGGTGTGCTTGAAAGTTCTTAGACCTAAACTTTTATAATAGATCTATAATAATACTGTAACGATTTCTTGAATAATCTAGAAATAATTCTTGAAAACTCTTTAATCTCATGGAATATAATGAATCCGTGTAATACTTGAAAGTCTTTTAAATAAATAGATTATAACCGTAGAAAAATCCATAAAACGTCAGTAGTAGTTACGTATTTCTTATGAGCTATTTTTCTCAGGACTAATCATTTTATTTATTGTATGGAAAAAGTCAAATTAAAAAATGGGTTTTTGTAGTGTCTTATGAGGTCAGGAGAGCCATTGGCTTATGTGACGACCGTATTTGCCAGTTGAGTTCCACAGGTTACACTCAAGAGGCAAACTAGCTTAGCACCCAAATTGTGAAAATTAATTATTCAATCACTGAATTTTAGGATTCAACACATGCAGATATTTTGAGAATGGCAAGTAGGGAAAACTACAATTTCTAACAAATTTATATTGTCAATATAATATAAATATTATGAATATTTATGTAGGCAATATTGTACCGTAATGAATTCCGTTATATCATTGGTAACCATCAAAGAGAATCACAAATTTAATACAGTACCAAAATCTAATATTAAAACTGACACTGTATTTCACTTTTAAATAATGTTTTACTCACATATATTGGAGATGCTTGAGAAATGCATTTCACTTCTGAAAAGAAGCTTCGTCAGCCTTTTCAGAAGTGAAATGCATTCCTCAAGCATCTCCAATATATGTGAGTAATATTAACTTGTTATGTGAATTTAACGACTTGATTCTCAAAGATTCGAAAGCGCTCGGCCTACAGAGTAAGTAAATTTTACTTATTCTTAATGAATATTTGACTGCAAGTCGTTAAATTCACATAACAAGTTAATATTAACAACGCAGTTCGTCATGGAACAAGAGATCCAGGAATATGTGAGTAAAACATTATTTAAAAGTGAAATACAGTGTCAGCTTTAATATTAGATTGTTCATTAAGTATTTCGTCATGGAAAACATTACAGAGTACCAAAATCCTCCAAAAGTCTTCCAAAACTAAAAAAATTGAATAGAGATTAATGTAAATTGTGTATTTGCAAAAAATGTCCCGATTTTAGTATTATATTTTACTAGCTATTGTACCCGTCCTTCGTACGGATTATTTTTAGAAATAAGACATACATATCATATAGCAAAACATTTATAATTACATTTTGAGAACAGCTGATTGATATATCATGATAAATCACGTGATTTGTTGTTATGTGGTAATAAAACTTAAAAGAAATGTATCCAAAATCGCACAATACTTGGTTTTTAAACGTTTATTATTCCTGGATTTCTTGTTCCATGACGAACTGCGTTGTTAATATTAACTTTTCATGTGAAATTTAACGACTTGCAGTCAATTATTTACTTGCAGTTTATTATTCTGTTAAAAAAAAGTTAATTTAGTTTTTTATAGCTAAAGACATTCTCAAAAAAGTTTTTATTACTGATAAATAACTTAAATCCCGATCGATGCTCTCGTTTTTCAGGAGAAGGCCGCGTAAAATGCTTTCGTGGCCGTAACAGACAGACAGAAATTGAGATAAGACTTGTTTCGGCTTCTTTAATGTATAAAACGTAAAAATAACCAAAAAATATACTCCATTCTACTAAAGTAGAGGTGCGCTAGTTTTCATAGTCATCTGCTTTCATAAATTGTAAATCATTAAATGGTGTAGCGAATATTATTCACTTATATACTAATAGACCTTGGTAAACTCCATTTCTACCAATAAGGCTTCCCAAAATTGCATTAACTTACACAACTAAGAAAATTGAACCACTAAGGCTTCTCAGTCCTCATTATTCAAACTCTGTCCTAACCAACAAAAGCTGGTATCGTCAAGTTTGGTTGCTCAGCGTTGTATTGCCTCATTTCCTGTTTGCTCATACGGTTTAGACTGTGAAATATTAACTGTTCATGTGTGAATTACTTGGCAGGCCTCCATTCTGCTCTGTTTTAACAGTCTCTGTCATTTTTAATTAGTAAGCAAAAGACCTTAGGATTTATACTTATTGTAATTGAATAAAGTTGGCATAAATTTACATTCCATCTTGGGCCTGTTGCATAACAATTCCGAGTTATAATTTACAATCTCACGTAATATTTTGCAGGAATCACAAATACAAGTAGGCTACTAATAAAATTAGTTTTTAAATTGTCTTGCAACGTGGAAGGTAGGCTAATACAGTTATTATTCACATCCGGTAGCTTGGGCAACGTCTTATATGAGAATTTAAGGACAAGGTTAATACTTTTAGGGTAAGGATAATTATTTAAGAATGAGTATAACTATTTGAGGATAAGTATAATAATAAGGGTCAGGTATAATATTTTAATTATAAGGATAATAATTAAACGATAAGGACATTACAGGTGTCCACAACCCAAGCTACCGCAGTTTTTGAAGAGTCTTGAAAATATAGAAATATTTAAAAAACAATTGAAAAAACATTTAGTTGATAAACCTTTTTATATAGTGTACAAGAGTTCCTTTCACATCAAAATTAAGCCTCACCTCAACTAATTGATATAGTAATTATGGTATCTAGTGTACAATATTGTTGATCTGACTTGTCTTATACTCCTTAACTGGAGTCTCCAAGACGTAATCTAAAAAAAAAGGATACATTTTTTTATCGAATTCATTTTATATTAATTTAGGTACTTAAATTCGAATAAAAAGTAGGCCCATTCATACCATGCAAATGAATAAGTTGTATTATAACCAATATGATGGTGCTTATTCAGTAGCGCCATTCCAGTTCAGCCTATCAAGGGGGGGGGGGGGGGTTTCGGCCAGTTTTTCTTGAATCTATCTGAGCTAAGTAATGTTCATTATTACTATTTTATTTAGTTAAAATATGTTATTCTAATGAAGAAGTTTTGTTCAATTCAATAATATTTTAATATCAATACAAGTAGGTAGTTTTGTCAAATCATTTGTGGGGGGGGGGGTGATGGATATGGCCTCCCTTCCCTCCCTGGTGAAATGGCGCCCTTTTCAATTACACACTTACATTATTCGTTTACTTACATTAATAACTGTATTGGATTATACGTTCAGGTATCTGTTCAATCAGAGAGATAAGCTGCGTTCTCGTAGGTCCTGTTTGCAACGGTGACCGATTAGATCGGCCAGCTAAAAATACACTGTTCTCTGCTGTAAAATCACTTCCCGGTGGTTCGGAACCCACCTAAAACTGTAGGTTCAACTCATCAATCACCATCATCCAACTCATTACCCACGCACAGGTCTCAGACCTATGTGGGCTTCATCCTCAAAAAAAAATCTGATATGCTGAGTGTTGTTGATTTCAATATTTATGTTGAGTAGTGAAACATGAATTAACTTCATTCAACTCAAATCAACATTAGTGATTAACACAGGCATTTTTCAGGTTGAATTGAGGCATTTAAAAACTTTGCAACTTATTGCAATAAAGCTAGACTACTCTAGAACGATTATAGCAAGAGGATGAATTGCCTTCATCCAACTCAGATAACAGTGATAATACAGTGTAATTTTTTTCTAGGATGAAGCCCACATGGGTTTGAGATCTGTGCGTGGGTAATGAGTTGAAATTAAAGCTTCACTGTTCAACTTATTTCATTAGAACTAGACTAGTCTAGCACAGTCTGCAAGAGTGTAGTATGTCTAAATTGCTGAATTAGAGCGCTTTATCGCAATAAATTGCATCGTTCGGACGGAACTTTACAGTTTCATAAGTGTAAAAAGACAATAGTTATTGAATAATTATTAATAGTTTTGGTAAGTATGAATTGGACAGAAATCGTGGGTTCGGAACCCACCTAAAACTGTAGGTCCAACTCATCAATCACTACCATCCAACTCATTACCCACGCACAGGTCTCAGACCTATGTGAGCTTCATCCATAGATGAAAAAAAAACTGAAGAAAGTCAATTTTGTACTTGTTATGGTAAGTATGAACTAAACAGAAAGATTTCTTAAAAGTTATACTGATTAATTAAAATATGAGATAATATAATAAATACAAAACTTGAATAATTATTGAGCGCAAACCAAGTAATTAAAACATGTAATTCCATGGCAAAGTTTCCTAACTCCAGGACACAAATATTAGGTACATTGGCATTAGACGTGTATCACACTGGAGTAAGTTGTCTTCTAATATTAATTATTGTCATATCATTATTGAAAAGTTCTCTTTAGAATTTAGCATCTGAATGAAAATTTGAGTGAACAATTATTATTTTCTTTTCCATTCATTACCTTCTAATCTATTATTAGATTTGATCGGATAAATTAATTTGTTCAATATGTTTTGCAATTTAATATTTTGTAATAATTGTAACATCCATTCATTCCACCATCATTATATCAATGTTTTTATGGCTAAATATACAATTGAATGAAATTTTAAATTCTATCAGCTTCAATGCTTCTTTGTAAAATTCAATGCGTCATTGGAAATCAATAGTTTCTTTGTAAATAGCTTTTGATGTACTAACCATGTCATTTATTTTATTTTTTATATGCTTATTCTTCTCTATTATTTCACTCCTTTGGGCGCTTGGCGTTATTTTTCTTGTTGTTTTATGCTTTGTAATAATAATTTGATATTGTTTCATTTCTCTTCTCAATTATGTTTGTAACAGTTTTGTGTAATTTTCTTATTTCATTTCTGTTCATGGAATTGTTCTTGTAGCGTCTTTATGTCTAATATTACAAAACTTCAATCATAATGGGCTACTTGTTTGAGCATATTCATTTATTCATACAATCTTCTTCTAAACTAATAACTGATGCTCTTTTTCACAGGCTATAAATTCCAAGAGAATCTATTGAAGACAATGCTGCAAATAGAAAATACATTTTTCGAATTAGGAGAAACATGCCAGCGAGACTGTTTGATTATCTGTGATCGTGGAGCTATGGATGCTTCTGCATGTGAGTAATCAATAAATATGCCATTTATCCTGCTGATAAATTGTGTATTTTCCTATTTTGTTGGAACTATTCCTATTTTATTGGCAAGTATGCACTTCTTCCATCCACAGCACTGAAAATGATTTTCATATATCAGGCTCATTAATAAAGCATTAATTTACAAGCATTCATTAAGAATTAAGATCTTAAAACTTCAGTTTTTAGTGTTTTATTTTGATCTAAAATTTGACCTACCAATTCTAAATTTACGCTAGTAACAATAGCGTAATGAGCTTCATTTCTTTTCAAAATATCTAAGAGGTCCTATAATTTGAAGATATCTGTAATGTGAATTACACTGTACTGTATTTTCATGTTTTCTAGTGTAGAGATGGATTTTTTCAAGAATTATTACTTTTTCAATGAGTATTTTGGCTACTCTTTTCCTACCATTCAGTTCTATTTTGAATTAATTGTAGCATTTTGAGCCATTTTTTTTATTTTGTAATCATTGAACTGTTGTGTAGTATTTCTGTATTAAATTTTACAGTATTGAATTATTTTCTAAGGTTTATTAGAAAATTAAACTGCAAACACTCATTGATACTAAACTTAGTTTTAGGATCTAGTTTATTACAATAATTTTTGTTCATGTGTTACAATCTATCAATCTCATAGCTTGATATAGCTAGATATTATCCTCATTTATCACATGAAAAATTATAAAATTTACAAAACAATTTAAATGAAAAATGTTTTCAGCTTGATCAAAGCTGATTTATTAATTGTCAATCCTGTAGTTCTATTGTATTCCTAATAAATGTCATTGTTCAACTTACAGTCATATCAAAAGATAAATGGGAGAGAATGATGAACTCGAACGGATGGAATCCTGTTGAGTTGAGGGATAATCGATACAATCAGATTATCCATATGGTGTCAGCTGCAAATGGTGCTGAAGACTTCTACAGTACTGAGGTCAGTGATTTAGTCTATTACTTCAGTTATCTGGCATCCATATCAGTTTTAATTCCTTGTACCACAATACTTGTGATTTCTAGTTGCATTTTCTAATAAGAATCTGTTCACTTGAAAACCAAACTCACAAAATATAGTATTACGCTTATGGGGTACAGAACTGCAAAGTTGCATAGTAACTGAGCAAAATAACTGCAAAGCCTAGTCAAGCGGTCACGTTTTTATAAAACCGTATAAGATTGACAAAGTGTAAACAAAAAATGACAGCACGCGCTCTTATTCCCATATGAAATAGCATTCCAAATGACTGTACTACAAGCTAAAGTACAAGCTTTCTCGTCAAAAATACCATACGGATAATGAGGACTTTGTAAACTTCTTTCAGGTTGATGTTTAATTCATGTTGACATTTTCTTGTCTTTGAAACTAGGCATTTTAAAGTAAAATTTATTTATTTATTTATTTCACTTACAATAAAAGATGTTAACTCCGAAAACTGCATCTACAGCAAACAAAAATATAAGTTATTTATTACAATAAAAATAACATTAATTTTATAAAGATTAAAAAAAAAATAATAATAAAAATACATCACAAAAAAATGATAATAAAGAAATCGGTGATACAAAATATTTGGATAGTATTAATCAGAAATTAAAACGGAACCAAAGCTTTTTAGACATTTTTACGGTACTTGCAATAACTATCACTAAATACATCAAGTTGATCTGCGAAAAGGTTGAAAGTGCGCGGAATTCTACTAATGGGTGCAAAGTATTTAATAAGTATTCTGGATCTATTAACACTTAAATTTGAATGCAGAACGGCGAGAGATGGTGGATATTTAAATATTGAAATTTTGCAGTAGAAAACTAGAGATGATTTCATTGTTGAAAAGCCTATAAACAAATTCAAATCTCTTCGCATTCTCAACGAATCAGTCTTGAATAATAGCCTCAAAGTATTTGTTGGCAAATCAAAACATGAACACTAACCCTTGCTTAAATGAATTTAGATTATAATCCAAAGACCGATTAAAATGACTCAACAACTGTGGCTGGTTGCACAAACAGCTATCAAAATTCTATCTCTGATCACTGGTCAAAATGATCTTAGCTGAGGAGAATTTGGTTTCACAAGTACAATCAAAACGTGATCTCTGATCAAAATTGATCAACCGTCCATAAGACTCATAGACACTTATATTATTTGGCTATATAATGCTATTTCGCATTTGTTTATTTCATCTACAGATTTTAAGTCTTCCACGTAATGTTTTCATTTCAATTTTCAAAACTACAATATTGTGACCGATTTTAATTGAGTTTTACTGAATTTACCACTGATAAGTAATGATTGAGACTTTGAGTTCAATTAATGATTTATGTAGATCTGTGAATGACATGAAATAATGGAATTGAAGAGGACATGATGTTGTGCAGAATACTACCATAGCCTATTGTTAAAAAAAAAAAATGATTGTCTAAAAGCCATGTTATCTTGTACAAAATACAACCATATGGCACAATAATATTGATTAAACTTAGTGACTCTTTCTGACGAACCTGTCATTTACATTCATGGTTGTAAGTCAATAAGTTATTGAATAGCGCTTGAATGAATATCATCAATAAAATCTGAGCTCTTTTTTTGATGATGAGTTATAAAGAACTTCTGCACTGATTCCCATTGCACAGTAATATTCATTGGTTATTAATTGTATTTCAATAGACAATGATTTGTGTTATCTCAGTTATTAAATCAAAATTAATTGCCGTATTGTGCTTTTATTGGTTATTCGACCCTTCGATATAAGCTGCGTTCTCGTAGGTCCTGTTTGTAACGATGACCGATTAGATTGGCCAGCAAAAAAGACACTGTTCTCTCCTGTAAAATCACTTCCCGGTGGTTCGGAACCCACCTAAAACTGTAGGTCCAACTCATCAATCACCATCATTCAACTCATTACCCACGCACAAGTCTCAGACCTATGTGGGCTTCATCCTCAAAAAAAAATTGTTCCACATTACCGTTTGAGCCATGCTATAGAAAACATGGTGCACCTAATAGTATTAGGTAGATTATGAAAGACTGGATGGATGAGTGATTAACATTTTTCATCCTGTTAAAAGTTAAAAAATGTTCTAAACTAACTGGTTTTTGATTAATTTCGCCCTCACAGGACCATGCCTGTCGTAGCGAAAACGTTGGGCTGGCTAGGGAACTTGACTACAATGCTGCTGCAGCCTGGGTCGGACATCCGTATTTTGATGTTATTGATAACTCCACTGATTTTGAAGTGAAAATTTGCCGTATGATCGCTGTAAGTATTCACCCTATAACTATTTGACAGGAATGCAAGTTTGGATACATTCAAACACTCGGGTATTTTCTTTTTAGTCTTTAAAATTCTTTCCACAAAACGTGTAGAAAATTAATGTTTTAAATAATAATATTGAGTGACCTGGCTGTATTAGGTCTGGAGTCAGAGTTCTCAGGTTGCACCTGAATAACATGGTTCATACTGACCTGGAAATTCCGGGAAATAAAAAAAGCCAGGGAAATGAAAAAAGATTCAGATTCAGATGACTTTATTTGTGTAAATTTACAATGTTTATGAATGATAAAAGTGTTATTAATATTAGCAACTCTCAGATCCCTTAGTTGAAGTTAAGTACAGTTGTTTTTGAAAAGTAAACATAATGGATGAATAGTTTGAGTAGAAAAGATTATAAATACAACAAATATATATTTTAAGGTATAGTACAGCAGAAATTAGGATGCGATTGTTTAAAGAATAAAAAACATAACAAAAATAGAGCTTGGATCTGAGAGATGATTTACACAAAGAGGCGAAATCTTGGCCATTGAGGCCATTCTTACACTTAACCTTTTACCTCAACATGTCCTACTAGTTTACATTGATTTAGATGAAAACGGGTTATCTAAGTAAGATAAATCAATTCAAATGAGATAAATTAAAATTAAAAAGTTTCACATTATACGTTTATACATTAAAACAAAAAATGAAAGCATATTAAAAATAATTTGTGGATTCAAAAAAAAGTATTATAAGAATGAATAGATAAATAATTTAGATTATAGATAACCTAACTTAACTTAAAGGATTATAGTATCATCGATCATGCAGTTGCCTCAAGGCCGGACAGGCGCTGCCTGAATCAGGGAAAGTCAGTGAAATCAATGGAAGTTAGAGAAATTTACTAAAATCGACCAAAACAAACATTTTTTTATTAAAAAATGATTCAGAATTTAGGATTTCTACAGGCGTAGATATAATCTTGAAGAATCATCTCTGGTAATAGTTGTTTTTTTTTTAATTAAATTCCAAGGAATTTGGTTAAAAGAACGTCTCCAGATGGCAATGTTGGTATAGTAGTTTTCATATAACTTGGCAGCATTTGGGTTCAGATTTAGCAAGTCCTCCCATCTTCTACACGCTGCCAAGTTATATGAATACTACTACATCTTCTTTTAAGGGCACCACTAGTGTGATTGCTTAAAAAGAGGTCATTTTTAGAAATGTTTCTAAAAGGAAGTATTGCTTTGAATGTTCCCAAATTTTAAGGGTATATTTGTGCATAAGTAATTTATACATATTGATTGTTTTGAATGAGAATATCCGATTTTCAGCGAGTCATTTGACATCAGGGATGAGCATTTTCGTACTCCCGGAGTATTTTGAGCAGCGAGTTATTTTTGTTCACCCCATGGGTATAAAGGCGTATTTTACACAAGACAAAAAGTACACACCACCACGAGTACTCCCTCCAATCAACTGGCAATTAATATATATTTTGGGTTATACATATGTTTTATTTCTATAACTGAATCAACATCTTCTTTGATGCGTTCTACAATGACTTTCAATATGGACTCTACACACATTTTTCTCTCTGCTTCTAATGTTGATGCTTGATGCTCGACACCCCATAAAATTTCAGCTTCAGCCGAATTCATATTAATGACCATGTTTTTCGTACTCTTGAAAACTGCTAAAAACTGAAAAAATCTAAAACATTTCAACTGTTTTTCGAATCGTTGGCCTTATTTTTTCAGTTACGAAAGGGTGAAAGTAATATTCCTAAGGCATTCCCTATAAGTTGAGTAAAGATGTTCAAATTGCTAATGATAAAAGGATTAATCCGAGAAAAATTATGTATTGTCTACATAGATCTGATTAGATCTCGATGGTTAAAAATAAATAAAATGTGCAGATCTAGTTAGATCTACGTAGATCGGAATCAACAACAATTTCACATTAGTTGATTACAATTTGCGTGCATCAACTCCTGCATTCTCGTGCATCAACTCGTGCATTTCCTTCACTTGGGTAGTTTTTAAGTACTGAATATTTTTGGGAAAATTTTATTCGATCTGGACTTATTAGATCCAAAAACTACTATTTTAATTTCTTCTTTCAGAGTGTTTGTCAGAAACTTGGTATAGACACTGGAGATCGGCTAACTACCAACTCAAGGAAGAGAAAGTTCCTAGTCAAGTGTCTGCCCGATGACTCAGAGTTCCCTCCGTTCCAGGACTTCGACGTTGTGCATAACTATTTGCAGGCGAACAATCCCAACATGCAGGCTAGGTTGCGGAAACGAGGTCAAAAAGGTAAACTCACTATTTTTTCCGTGACTAGAAGAATGCCATAAAACAGAAAGTCTGTAAACTCACTTTAATTTGCTCTCTTCATTGCATTGTGAAGCATTATAATATAATAAAAAGGGTTCTACTTGGTTATGGTATTTTATTTTATTATTCCGGTTCTCAGTTATTCTCATATCATTTCTCGTGTGGTAAGATTTAATTGCTACTCCTACATAATATTGGGATTTACTCACAAAACTAATAGGGCCCCTAGGATTTATACTCATCGTTGTACAATGAGAATGAGAATATAGAAGCTGCTGGCTTTAGCATGTGCTACTACTCATAAAAGCATCAGAAATTTTAATTCATTTACCAGTGAAACATTATTAATATCCTCTTGTCTTTAGTTAGGCTCTAATTTCTAATGAATGTAGTTGATGTAGTATACATTGAAATGAATGTTCTGCATGCTCCATCTGATATTAGTGCAATCAGCATATAAAATTGCTTCTAATAATGACAGAGTAAGTTGTAAATGAATGAAGTTATGAATATATTGCTATGTTCTTTTTAATAAGTTATTTCACCATTTGTATTTTATCTATTTTTTATCAGGCAAATTAATTATTTATTTTGTAGTTGAAAGCAATTAATATGGCTCTTGATTGTTGTCAGCAAAATGTATTACATTTTCCAATACCTTACTCTTTTAACATTCAAATAAATTATTAATTCAAGAGTAAATTAATAGAGAGTGAAACATCAAGAGAGTGAATAGGTAGATTTGAAAATTTATCAAATGTCTATTACAATGTTAATTGTCCAAAGTAACTATCCATTCAAATTCATTGATTCATTGTCCATGAATTATGAAGCATTTACATTATCTTTATTTTCTGTGAATTATGAAAAGATGAACTTTTTGTTTGAGGTAATGGATTCTGCTATTCATTTGTTCATTATTATTAATATAACTTTTGAAGATTACTATGTTAGCATACTTGAAACTTTACTTGGTCAGTGCATGATCGATAATTATAGGTACCTATATATATACCTTAAAGATACCTTATAGGTATCGTTTATACATGAACTGTATTCCTACACGTAATTCAAAATTAACCAGTAATGAGATGTTATTTATTATTGCTTGTAAAAATCACATGGAATTGTAATGACATTATTCAATTCATCATAAAAGACATATTTCTTAATTGATTGTATTATTAAAGAATATTGCTGGAAAAATCTTAATTGGCAGGCATTTGAAATATGTACAGAAGATTTTTATAAAATAAACGTTTATAGAATAGAACCCTTTTCTTGAAGATGTAAGCTGTGTTTGATTTACTTCATACTTTATTTTATAATGAAGTATGGATTAGACTGGAATTATTATTTATAAACAAAAGTTCCTATTCAAACTTTTTGTAATTGGGATAGTTTTACTGCGAAGTATTGTTCACCATCTATTATGGTTCTTGTCAATAAACGTTACAACGAATGTTGGTCTAAATAAAAAACTAATTTTCTCAAAAATCTTCGAAGTTTTATTGTGTTTATTCGTGCAGTTCAATATTTATAAGCTGAGTGGCACTCTTAAAAAACCCATTCAAACTTATATTTGTTGTATTGTATTATCAAGCAACTGTAGTTCATTTTTTTCTTAAATTGTCTTACACCATAATATACTGTGCAAATGTGCATGTGGGATAAAGTTATGAAACTTCAATCTCTATCACAGTCGAATAATTTTTTTATTTCGGGGAGAAGGAGGAGGTGAGGAAAAGAAGGAAGAGGAGTAGAAGGCGGCGTCAAAATTGCATGTTTTGACTGAAAATTTTAAAATGTCCAGTGTAGATGTTGAATGTTAATTAATTTCTAATTATATTCCTGGATTTCTTGTTCCATGACGAACTGCGTTGTTAATATTAACTTTTCAAGTGAATTCAACGACTTTTAGTCAAATTTTTATTAAAAGTAAGTAGTATTTCACTTACTTTGTAGGCTAAACGTTTTCGAGTTGTTGAAAACGTTTGGCCTACATAGTAAGTGAAATACTACTTATTTTTAATAAAAATTTGACTACAAGTCGTTCAATTCACTTGAAAAGTTAATTTTTTTTTTTTTTTAGGATGAAGCCCACATAGGTCTGAGACCTGTGCGTGGGTAATGAGTTGGATGATGGTGATTGATGAGTTGGACCTACAGTTTTAGGTGGGTTCCGAACCACCGGGAAGTGATTTTACTTTGTAATTTCACAGATTGTTTAAATCTGTCATTTCACAACTATAAATTTACCTAATAAAATATATTTTCGAATTTCTGATTTTTATAAATTTCAATATCTATTCCACAATATATTTATATAGCTTTTTAACCGACTTCCAAAAACATAAGAAGGCTCTCAATTCGACCTTTTTAAATGTTTGTACATGAACTATTCGAACACTATTGAACCGATTTCGATAATTTTTTTTAAATGAAAGAGCATTATTCCGCGTTGGTCCCATCCAAGTTTCGCAAGGATCTGCCCAATACTTAGCCCAATATTAAACAAAAAGGAGCATTCATCGATGTCTTCATTTCAATTTTGATCGAATAGTATAGTTTCACACATAACCGCCAGTCGGATAACCGGTGTCGTTTACCAGGCTGATCAATGTATCATATGGATCGCTTCACATCTAGACGATTTTCGAAATCGTATGATGCAATACAATTATGCCGGGTAAAGCTGGGCATTCACGTTCCAACTTGCAGTACCACTTGCAGTACTGCTAGTAGTACTGCTAGATGGATAGTCGACTCCACTCACGCTCCTACTTAAAATCCAACTTTATTCCTAATCAGCTGTGAACGTCGCTCTCGAGCCGAAAAATGTAACCGAAGTTGCCCGATGTTGCCCGAACTTGCCCGAAGGTCATGCACTGATTGAGATAAGTTGGACGACTTTGATCCAACGCCCCCACACACGTTCCAACACCGTCGACATTCGGAAGTTGTCCCTCTAGTCGTCCATCTACAATTCCAACCATCCAACAAGCCCATTCACGTTCCGTTTTCGGATCCAACCTTGGAGGTTGGACTGCAAGTGGTACTGCAAATCGGAACGTGAATGCCCAGCTTAAACGACATCGGTTACCCAAAGCTGATTCAGTGTGAAAGAAGCCTGTAATATCCCGTTTTGACCAATCAGCTTAACTTAATTTGAATCGAGAATAAGAAGATTAAATAATATTTTTGTTCATAAGAAAGCAAATTATCAGCTCCAACGTTAATGACTAATTGATTGACTGACTAACTGAATAATTGACTCAATAATCGACTGGCTGACTGACCAACTGACTGACTCATTGACTGACCCTTCGTCCAAACACTGTTCAACCCCGCTCTGTAGAACCGGCCATCTCGACAAAAAATATCAAAGCACGTGATAAAGCGCTATTGTGTCCTGGAATACGAGCCGTAGCAGGTATCTGTTCAATCAGATATAGATAAGCTGCGTTCTCGTAGGTCCTGTTTGTAACGGTGACCGATTAGATTGGCCAGCAAAAAAGACACGTTCTCTGCTGTAAAATCACGTCCCGGTGGTTCAGAACCCACCTAAAACTGTAGGTCCAACTCATCAACCACCATCATCCAACTCATTACCCACGCACAGGTCTCAGACCTATGTGGGCTTCATCCTCAAAAAAAAAATCACCACTAGTGGTGTTGTATATGTTTGTTGTATTTATTCGCTTTTTCAAGTCATTCTTCTTGAAAATTCATTAATGACTTTGGTCCACAAATGTAATTTAGATGGCAACCCATCGAACGCACAGGCAATATAGCCTATGTTTGCTGATTCCATAGGACCAGCTCTATTAATTATATTTCATATTATAGGCTAATTATTGGTTCAAATGAATCTTTATACAACGTCTGTATTATGTATGTATCATGTACAATTTTTGAATAGAATAAATTTGATTTGATTTGAACATTGTAAATAATTTAGTTGATGTTATGGAGTCGTAGGAATAAGGTAATAATAATAATAATATCGTGTGACCTGGCTGGCTCAGGTCTGGTGTCAGAGTTATCAGGTCGCACCTGAATAAGTTCAGGGCCTCTGACGTGACTTAACGACTGTTTTTAGGCAGCCGGGACCGACAGCTTAACGTGTCCTCCGAAACACGGGAGTGGCCCGAGGTAAAATCTTTCGGTCAGAACTGGGATCGAACCCGGGACCTTTGGGCTAGCAAACCAGCACTTAACCCACTCGGCTACGGCCACTCCGGGTTATATATACAGCCGGGAATAAGGTTATATATTTTTAATCATGAGTTGGAGTGAAAAATGTTTTTAAGATCGTTAATTTCAAAATAAAATAATTGAACAATATTTTTCAAAGTTAAACTTTTCAGAGTAGGTATATTCTGAAAGGCACCGCATTAAAATGAATCGCCATGTAAAGGTGCGAATAAGAAGCCTTCCGCTATCATAATTTTCCTAAATAATACAATATTCCACATTAAATAGAGAGTTGTAGAATTTTCCTTAGTTTATTGCGAGTTTAATTTACTTTTTTATTTGTCCTCTGCTCATTCCACTACTACAGGAATCCCTTGAGTTCTGCTAATTCATTCCCGACTTCCACTATTAGGCCGGGTTAATGCATGTTAATTCAAGGGACTCCTGTAGTTGAATCTTGATAATTCCGTTACTATTCTAGATTTTTTCTAGATAGATGTATTTACAGTTTTAATTTTGAATCGACCAAATAAGACAATTTAGACACATCCCGTTTTGCGGAACATGTAACTATTATAAGGAGCCATATTTCGTCATGGTAAGCTGTAATTCGAGTTTAAGTAGAGTTTCTTATATTGCTTGCAATATATGAATGATAATGTTTAGGGTGGGTTCCGAACCACCGGGAAGTGATTTTACAGCAGAGAACAGTGTATTTTTTGCTGGCCAATCTAATTGGTACCCGTTACAAACAGGACCTACGAGAACGCAGCTTATCTCTCTGGTTGAACAGATACATGCTACGGCTCGCGGCTATAACTTCCCTTTCAACAACCGTTTCAAACTGAGGTAGAAGGGGAAGAAATGAGCAAACAAAATCACAAAAAGTTAATTTATAAAACAAGATTAAACAAGATCCATACTTCACTCCAAGCTATTCACTCATTGGCTGCCTCAAAAGGGAAACTAATAGAAATTAACTTTCTTTGTAGTGGCGAAGGTGATATTGTGGAAGATATCCATAATGAATAAGAATTTTAAATGTGTGACAACTTCATGTCTTATTATTCATAATAGAAATTAGCATATCCCTCTCTTACTTACTTGCAGTCCCACTTCAGAATAAAACTTGTGTGAGTGAAGACCCATTTCATAAAACAACTTGTGAGAATTAAGAGCAACCTGTGGGTGGAGTAATCAACAAAAAAACTTCAAATTCTATTGAGCCAAACATTTCTATGTAGTCACCGCATTTTCTGATTTTTGGTTGTGTGAGTTCTCGAACAGGAATGGAATAATAACCATCTGCTTTGAAAAGCTTGAAAGCAGAGTATAATGACAAGTTTACTAGAATCCAGTTTATCAAACTATTATAAGATTCACAATCCATTCTGATGACTTAGTTCTACGGCCAAAAAGTAACCCCTGGCTCTTCACCACTTAACGGATGTTTCATTACAACTGGTGAAGGGCTAATTCACATTTTCACAAATACTATGTGATTACATTAAATTTAGTGATCACCTTTCGCCGTTAATGAAACTTTGTGATGAAATTTTCCTAAACATTATCATTTATATATTGCAAGCAATAGAAGAAACTACTTAAACTCGAATTATAGCTTACCATGACGAAATATGGCTCCTTATAATAGTTACATGTTCCCCAAAACGGGATGTGTCTAAATTGAGCGTTTTACAATAACCGCTCTCAAAAAAATTTCACCGGTTTATTTATTATTTTTTAAAAACTCCACTTTAGTCGCTCTACGTCTATTCTCAAGTGGTGAAGAGCCAGGGGCTACTTTTTGGCCGTAGAACTAAGTCATCAGAATGGATGTGAATCTTATAATAGTTTGATAAACTGGATTTTAGTAAACTTGTCATTATACTCTGCTTTCAAGTTTTTCAAGGCAGATGGTTATTATTCCATTCCTGTTCGAGAACTCACACAACAAAAAATCAGAAAATGCGGTGACTACATATAAATGTTTGGCTCAATAAAATTTGAAGTTTTTTGTTGATTATTCCACCCAGAGGTTGCTCTTAATTCTCACAAGTTTTTTTTCTGAAATGGGCCTTCACTCTCACAACAAGTTTTATTCTGAAATGGGACTGCAAGTAAGTAAGAGAGGGATATGCTAATTTCTATTATGAATAATAAGACATGAAGTTGTCACACATTTAAAATTCCAATCATTATGGATATCTTCCACAATATCTCCTTCGCCACTACAAAGAAAGTTAATTTCTATTACTTTCCCTTTTGAGGCAGCCAATGAGTCAATAGCTTGTAGTGAAGTATGGATCTTGTTTAATCTTGTTTTATAAATTAACTTTTAGTGATTTTGTTTGCTCATTTCTTCCCCTTCTACCTCAGTTTGAAACGGTTGTTGAAAGGGAAGTGATAGCCGCGAGCCGTAGCATGTATCTGTTCAACCAGAGAGATAAGCTGCGTTCTCGTAGGTCCTGTTTGTAACGGTGACCGTTTAGATTGGCCAGCAAAAAATACACTGTTCTCTGCTGTAAAATCACTTCCCGGTGGATCGGAACCCACTTAAAACTGTAGGTCCAACTCATCTATCACCATCATCCAACTCATTACCCACGCACAGATCTCAGACCTATGTGGGCTTCAACCTCAAAAAAAAATGCAAGGCTAATCCATCTATTCCCAATAAAATCCACTAATTCCATAGTGATTTTATTCTATAATATTCCTGTATTTCCAATAATGTTTCAAATCCTTTCTTCCTAATAAACATTTGTACCACAATCAAATCAAACGCAAATTTTTGAAAATGGAAACAACTTTAATTGAATGTATTGTTTTTAGGTCATTGGAGTTACATTCACACAATTAGAAAACCGAAAATCAGAGGACAAGTGATAGAGGTTAAAACTCAGCTGACACACAGAGACTACATCAACATGCTGGCCCAAAGGGACGATTCACATTTCACTATCTTCAAGAAAAGACGCTGTTTTCTCTACAATAACCAGTACTTTCAGTTGGACATCTACCGGGAACCGTGCCATGCAAGGTTGGTACTATGCAACTTCACTTGAATTTTTTTAATATGACGGCAGCCCAATATATATATATATATATTTTTTTTTGAGGATGAAGCCCACATAGGTCTGAGACCTGTGCGTGGGTAATGAGTTGGATGATGGTGATTGATGAGTTGGACCTACAGTTTTAGATGGGTTCCGAACCACCGGGAAGTGATTTTACAGCAGAGAACAGTGTCTTTTTTGCTGGCCAATCTAATCGGTCACCGTTACAAACAGGACCTACGAGAACGCAGCTTATCTATCTAATTGAACAGATACCTGCTACGGCTCGTGGCTATCACTTCCCTATTGGATATTGGATTTGGCCTTCACCCAATCTTCTTTATCCTCAATTATACTTCTCCATAATCTGTTTCACATTTTTTGGAGATCGTCCCTGACTTATTCAGAACTCTGAACTCTAACTAACTCTTACTAATTTTTCGAAGAATCTGAAGTGACAGCCGTGAGCCAAGGCAGGTATCTGTTCAATCAAATTAGATTAGCAACACTCTCCTGGGCTCTCTTTTTAAGGGTCACCGATTGCATTGGCCAGCAAAAAAGACTCTGTTCTCTGCTGAAAATAACTTCCCGGTGGTTCGGAACCCACCTTAAACTGTAGGTCCATTTCGTCAATCACAATTATCCAACTCATTACACACGCACACGTCTCAGACTTATATGGTCTTCATCCTTGAAAGAAATCTTTCATTCAAATACATTAAAATTATTCTTGTAGTCAAAATTTTGTCTTTGAAATTTTCTTTCTGAAAAAGTATAGTTCTTGCAATAATAATAATAATAATAATAATAATAATAATAAATTGGGGTCTTTCCAATCTTATTAAAAACTCAGAGTGTTGTTTTTTTTAGTTTTTTATTATTATTTTAAATTTGTCATTCTCTACTTTTTTTCTATGTAGTCTAATTCAGTATATTTCATTTTCATCTCTTCTCTGTTGATATCTATTGTATGCTCTTATTGTATTATTATTACTATATTTTTATGTGCATTTGAATTATTGTTGAACTTCTCAATAATGTGAAGTAGTTGAAATTTTTATTTTATTTTGGCTTAAATATGTATAGCAGGTGCTGCGGTAAATCGCCGAATGCATGAGTTTATTTTGACTGTTTAAAGTTTTGTATTTTGTTTATAAAATTGTGCAAGCCATCACTACTGGTTCAGATGGCAAGAAGTTTCATAATATTTCCATAATATTCTTTATACTGTATCTCATTATTTGTAAAACTTTAATGGAAATAAAATTTACTAAAATAAAATAAATTGTTGGTGGTAAGTAAATAATGCAGGTTTTATCCTTGGCTTGCCTTTTTTCCTTCTCTAGTGTAGAGTTTTTCTTTAAATCATTTTGGGAATTCTGGTTTCATCCATTCTTCAAAAAAATATGCCCAAAACACCTGAGTCAAACATTCGGGTCTTTATAAAGCGTATAATATTTCGACTGTGTATCAAAGATTCTAGCTTTGAATTCATCCTCCTTCTCCATTCTTCTTCCTCTTTAACAGGACTATAAATCTTAAAGAATCTTTTTTTCTAATACATCAAGATTATTCTTGTCTTCAAAATCTTGTCTGAAATATTCTGTGCGTAAAAATGAAATAAAATAATAATTGGAGTCTTTATAGTCTTATTATAAACTCCATTGTTGCAGGTAAGTAAATATCTCAGGTTAGCATCACAACTGAAAATTTAGAGTAGACCCATTCAACCCATCGTTGACCCCTTAAATTGAGAAAATAATTTTTCAAATTTAAGAAAATATTGAAAATTGAATTATCGCAAACTTTTCAGGTTCTAGGATATTTTGGTTCCAACCTTTTCTCAAGAATTAATTTTAATTGTGTCTATACTCTGCAGTTATCAATTTTCTATGACACAATGACAAAAATGTAAATTTTTACCTATTCAAATGTCGTAACTTATAATTTCTGCATAGGCATAGCTGGCTGTGCGAGGGAATGAGTCTAAAGGAAGGTCATTATTTGAAGGTCATTATTTAACATTATAATAATTTTACTACTTTATTCAAAGTATGACCTATGCAAGCTCGTTTTTTCAGTAGTTATTATTCAAAATTAGGATTTTAAATAAAAAATTAAATGAAAATTAAATTTAGGATTAAAATGCTTTGTATTCTATACAAGAAATATAATTTTGTTTTATGATGGGTCTAACAAGTGATTGCTTGCTCAAAATATACACTTCCAAGCCATTATCAAAAAAAGAACACATAATAACAAAGTTTTTTATTCTCAATTGTAATTGTTGAAAAATAACACTTGCAAATGATTATTAACATAGTTTTAATCATTTATTTCACAGGAGAGTATAATATTCGTAAATAAATTGAATTCCATTCTTGAACAAATAACATGAACACTCTGTTAAATGTATGTGGAGCATATGAAGAAAATGTCACACTTTTTTTTGAGGATGAAGCCCACATAGGTTTGAGACCTGTGCGTGGGTAATGAGTTGGATGATGGTGATTGATGAGTGGGACCTACAGTTTTAGGTGGGTTCCGAACCACCGGGAAGTGATTTTACAGCAGAGAACAGTGTATTTTTTGCTGGCCGATCTAATCGGTCACCGTTACAAACAGGACCTACGAGAACGCAGCTTATCTTGCAATAATGCTCAAGCAAACTCTGCTGCTTCACCCTCAGGGGAAAAGAGATGAGTGGAGACTCCTCAAATGATGGCAATAAGACACTTTTTACCTGCCGTTTATTTTTCAAATTAATTAAAAATTAATTACCTTTAATTTTTTCCAAAATATATGTAGAAGAAGAAAAGAAAAATAGTTTTATTAAGATTACTAAACTTGAATCAAATAATTGAATAAACTTCTTAACATCTTGCTCTATTTTTGAATTACCTATCTCTGAAGTATATTCTGATATTCATCTAATTAAAATCATTCTACACATACATTATATCATAAAGTTAATGCTTGAATAGTATTTGTAATAACTTAATAGAAAGAGATTTTCAATGAAATAATGGTTCAACTTTATATGATTATTTTAGGTGTAAAGGTATGATACTGCTCGAGACTTATTCAGCACTGGAGAACGGCCATCTTGAAAGATGTCTGCCCAAGTTTCTTACACTGGTGGAAGAAGTGACTGGCAATCCAGACTACTCAATGTTCAACCTGTCGCTAAGAGAAGAATGGGACACAACTAAAAAGTTCTGTCGTAAATTTCAAGGTATTTACACCTATACATCATACACTGGATTTTACAAGATTGGTCATGTTTTTGAAGGCGAAGGCGTTGCATGTGAGTCTCACTTTCAAATGAAATCTCCCCAAGGTAACTTTGGAAAATGCACAACATACCAGTTACAGTACTTAGCACCACGCCATGTTGGATCGCTGATTTAGTGCTGATTCTGCAACCTAGAATTTTGTCAAAACTAGTCTTTTGATCCGGGTACACATTGAATTCCATGACAAAATAATACCTATAAAATTATACCTGTTCCAAATTCAGTATATTCAATTATCTTGATCAATTCCGATCACAAAATGGTAGTTGAAGCAGTAGTCCAAATATTCCCAATCCAGTTCAAATTTGTTATATAAATTGAAGTATTGTGGGAAACAGTTCCAGCCGGGCACCGGAGGAGGAGGAGGTTGTTTCCACCAGTAATTTGCTGTGTTAATTCTAGCAAGAGCCTTGAACATCGTATGTCAATTCATTTTATGCCTCCTTAAAAAAACTTGAAAAGTTCAAATTTCAAAGATAATTCAGTATTTTGGCACTTTCCTAGTGACTGAAACAATAATTATTCCAAGTATTTCTAATCTAGTTCAGATTAGTTAATAAGGGTATCCACCAAAAGAACATAACTCACTTAATGGGTGTAGTAGAACATAACCACTTATAGAGAGAACATAACACACGTAATGGGCTTAGTGGATGTACTTTTTCTTGTAATACACTTGAAAACCATTGAAACAATGCCAAACAAACATTGTAGCTATTTACTACACAAAGAGTAAGCATTCACTTCATGAAAAATTGTAATGAGGAGCCATTTTGCACAGGTTTTTTTTCCACTTCAATTTGTTAAGCTTGAGCAAAATCATGCTATTTCAACGTGTGCAATAATCAGTTCCTGTTATAAAAAAATTATTGAAATAGGTTTATGTGAGTCCGTCTCTTGAATTACTATATTTATGGAGGCGTAGGATAGAAATTTATAAACTGATTTATAAGGTGCACTCAATTCACTTGAAATTTTATTTTATAAATTTATGACACCTATTCCATTTATGTATTTATCGACCCTTCAAATAATTGTTCTCTAGATAAACCTGCATTAAAATTCACAATTTAACTCTTGAACTCATATAAATACATACTACAACAAATAAAATACTGAGTCCATAACACACTGTTTTCAATAAAATAATCCACATTCAATGAAATCATGTCATTTTCTCTCATTTAAATTGTTTGTTCCAGCCGTCACACATTTGTATGTAACAGTACGTTTCATTTTAAGCTTAATTTACTTATCTTATTCTGCAAATAAAAGCTTTTTACATGCCAAGCGTGAAGGTGCTTGGAAATTTTTATATTTACTACTAACAAATAACATTTTTTCAATTAAAAAAAAATGAAGCTTTAGACAGTTTTTGATTCCAATAAATATTGTAAATAGTTTTTTCTTCTTTTATGTAAAATCAACCGCCTTTTTCTATTTCCGCTTTTGAATACCATTGAACTAGAAGTGCTGGCTTAAATTTTGTATGTTGATTTGACGTAGGTTTGAAAAAATGGGAGTTCACTAGGAGCTTCATAATTTATTCACAAAAAATCAATATTGTACGTTTCTATTTTTCTTAAACTTTTTGTCGTATCTCCCTTCTATGGATTAATTATGCACATTCTTCAGTTCAATAACTGCTTGGGGTCGTTGTAGATCCCATTTTTCCTCGTTTGAAATAGTTTTGGCTTGCTTTTATACCTTAGAGGTTTACAGTCCTCTTTATTTAGCTGTATTTATGAGAGCGAATACTGCTTCTACCTATTCCATAACATCTTTAACTATAACTATTTTAGTTAACTATAACTGTTATAGCTTATTTACAAACAAGGTTGATGTGTTCGAGGACAATACATTTACAATTTTGAACCACTATGGTGTTATCTATGATAAGACTCCTGCTGTCAAGGGTTCGATTCCCGTTCAGCTGGGAATACTGTGTGTAATCATTCACCTCATTACCTGAGCACAATTTCATCACGACCATAGATCACGGGTCAATACCATTTTTGATCTTGGGGTGTAGCATCAAATACTTCAGGAATCACCATTGTGAAACCAAACTCATGGCCTGGAATGTTGATATCCACGGTTTTTCAATCAATCATCAGCACACCATTCCATAGCATGTGCTTTTTCAATCACCATTTTTCAATGGTGATTATACTCGATTATTATATGCTCCACTGTGCAAACGCCCTTTTACAGTCAATATTGTTACGGGTTCTATGTCTAAAATAACGCTGGCAAAACTTAAATTTATCACTTGCACTTTATTAACACAAATAATCCACAACTCACACTGTTAAGTAATTTCTTACACAAAATAATGAAATCGGAAACAGATAAATCGATATTGTTCAACTGATAAAGTGTTTACAATATTACTGTACAAAAATCAATCACTAAATATTAAAAGGCGGATCTAATATTAAATAATAACTGTACAATAAACTGTCCAATAATATTAAAAAAGAAACGTCGAGGAAGAACAATTAACTTACGTAGCACAAGTCCGTAATACAGTAATAGGTAAAAGAATTATCACTATAGAACTGTCAAAAGAATTTTCACTACAGACAACGAAAGTTCATTAGATTGTTTGTAATAGCGCCAACGGGATTGCACTGTCTTTATTAACGGGAACTGTCACTACTGCCGCTTATGAACGTAGAGCAGCAACTGAACTAATTTACAAAAGTCTCCCTCTATTTATATAATTCTCCATAATCGAGATATCTCTCGATTTTTCTATCAACTTCTACCGAATTCTAAAATAAACAATCAAGGACCTTCGACAATATTCGATAAGATTCCATTAATTTCTAATCAAACAACTAGAACATTCTACAAAATACCAAGTAAACACCATAAAGGTGTCAAAAGAAGAGTAATTAATTGCTTAAAAGTAAACATTTACATAGCAGATAACACCGAGAACCACTGTTCCTTCTTTCTCTCTATTCTCACTACAATATGAAACGTTGTCGAGCATCACACGTCTATCTGGCGATCCGTCTAAGATATTAACTTCCCGGTGGTTCGGAACCCACCTAAAATAGTAGGTCCACCATGTTCCCCGTAACATGGCTCAAACGGCGAGGTGGAACTACCCGTAAGGGTCTCCCCACCATTAAAAGCCATACGCTTATTATTATTACTTCCCGTTAAGGTATAACTTGGACATTTAATGCAATGACAACTTGTTTCGTATCAAAGTATTTTTAACACTTTGAGGTACCTTCCATCACTCTCAAGCTGTTTTACAGTAAAGCAGTGCTTTCCATCATATTTATTTACTGTAATTTATTTATTTATTTATTCAAATTATACATGCGAGAGCACAAAGATATGGTATCCCATCATTGCCCTCTTAACACAATAATGATGTAACAAACAATATACAATAAAGAGTACCTGTTACAATAAAATACTAAGAAAGCACTAAGGAAGATAGAAATAGATAATAAGCAATAAGGAAGATAAAATAGAAAAAAATACATATATAAAAAGTAAAAATAGAGCACTTAAGGTGAAAAGAATAAGACTACAAATACAGTAAATCAACAGATTCAAGAAGTGAAGAGGAGAAAACAGACAATATCCAAACACACAGATCTCGACTCAATGGTCTCAGATACACTATCAGTCGGGAACTGCACTCAAAAACCTATTCCTCACCTCCCTCTCAGATCCCACAAGCTGAACACCATATTGCAAATGTAAAGTCTGACGCTCATTTCATAACAAATTATAAATTAATATAAATATTTGTACTTTTCACAGCAAAATGCTATGGAAGTTTGTAAGTTTGTTTTGGAAACATGAGATTACGCATACTTAGATAAAACCATAAATGAAGTGAATCATGCCTCTCTCTCTGTTTGGAAAAGTCTTCATACATGGTTCTCAAATTTATGAGTAGCCTCCCACCATGGTTGAGAACTGTGTTAAAAGCCAAGCTGTTAAAAACAAAAATATCGAGAAAATATTAAATAGATGGGGCTTATGCAATTGTTTAAATGTTTGTTTGTTATGCAAATGTTTAATAAATATGACGGGCTGTTAAAAGTGACTTGTTTAGGAGTTTAATATTAGTGTTATTGACGATTCTCATACTCCAAAGAATCATACTCTCTATGTATGGTCCATAAAGAGCTCATACTGTCTAGAGTCGTACTCCAAAAATTTTCTCATACTCTAAATAGTTACCTAGGAAAGAAAACAAACTAATAAATAAATAACTCACCTAAAACCGTATGATTTTTGATTAAATGTTTGTTCAAATTCTTCTCGATATAAAAGTAATAGTAAAACAAAAATAGAACACATTTTGCCTTCAAAGAAAAGTGTTGTGCACAGATGTGAGTTGCAAAAAATTTAAAACATAAAAGATTACACAAAAGTGAATTTGAGAAGTTGATAGATGAAAATAAAGAATAATGAGAAAGAAAGAGAGGGTAAAATACAAATATAGGAATGTTGAAAAGAAAAACAAACTGAAGAGAAATGAAAGAACCTCATCTACATATTGTGAAAAATTATTAGCTACAGCAGTATATGTTAGGACAGGTTTTCTTCAATTTTATTTTTAACAATCCATTTTTCTATTTCATTTCTAACCGCGTTGTATTTATGTTTCTACTTGTATTTTCAAGAAAATTACAAAAAATAATACATTTTACAAAAGCATTTGTAGAAGAGAAGATAAAAGAGACTGTAATTAGCCAAACACAATTCGGTTATTTATATATATATATATATATATATTAGGATGAAGTCCACATAGGTCTGAGACCTGTGCGTGGGTAATGAGTTGGATGTTGAATTGTTGAGTTGGATGATGGTGATTGATGAGTTGGACCTACAGTTTTAGGTGGGTTCCGAATTATATATATTTTGTTATATTTTTATAGCTACAAGGTTTTAAATAGTATTAAAGAGAAATTTCTGTACTATAAGTAATCCTTATAATCTGATGTTGTTTTCTAGGTACCTCAGAAGAACCTATCCAGATAGGTTCACCGAAAAATGGAGACTTGGTAACACCCACAACTGCAATGAAGAAAGAAATCAATGGAACCACTGCTGAAGCTGTGCAAGTTCAGTAACAGCTCTACATTATTTTTTAGTTTTATATCGCTCGACTATGAAACTAAATGTTTAGTTTCTTTTCTGTTCTAAATGTCAAGGCTTCATTATAAAAATAAAATCATTTTCATCCTGAGTACATAACACACAGAAACATCAAAATTGTATCAAAAATCATTGTTGAACTCAGAGTTTGACAGTTAATTTTATCCAAAACCAAATTATCTATAATATCCACCATTTCAGAATAACCGATAAAATATATTTTTTTACAAATCAAATATTTTATTTATTTATCACAAAAAGTGATGATTATTTTCTAACAAGCACAAAGAGTTAAACTCTAAATGCGTCTTACGTTTTTATCCACAGACTTCTCGTAAATTTATTTTTTTACAACTTTCATCCAACCGATTGATCATTACTCATTTAGCCTTAGTTATATTTTATTTCATTTCGTTCTAAACTATTCCAAAGTAGTATTATTATATTTATTATTTTAATATAATTTTATTGCAGATCTGTATTCCACATAGCATTTTGGTGCTATTTTTTAATTTGCTTTATTATATTATATTGTGTGGCTTTACTTTCATTTTTAATTCGATTTGAAAAGTCTTTACTTTTTTATCAGTTGTGTTAGCTAAGGAATTCTGAACATTTTCAGTGTCATTTCTCACCTTGAATCGTAGTTTTCTGTCAATTTGGTTGATCGATAACTGATTCTACTTTATTGTTACGACTGTTGAAATGTTCCGGTCTATAAAATGTGCAGTGAAATAAAATTGTACTTTTATGTAGTTGACTTTTTTCATCCTTTCAGTTCCTGATTAGTTTTATCTATTTTTTGGCATTACTTGAGTTCTTCTTCATTTATTAATACCATTATTCCATTTCATAACATACACAATATCCAAAACACTAAAGACTGTTACAAGATCTTGAGAAATTCATATATTGAATGCAATTCATCTATTTTTTCAAATAGTTGAAATGCCTCTATATGTTCTCGCCCATCCCTCAATTACTCATCTACTTTTATGGAGTTTTCGGCTCAGCTATTATCTGCTGGGTTTCAGAATATGTATTATACATATTGCTCTTTCTAGCAATTTGATTGAAGTTATTCTCTTGACTTTAAATTTGGAGTTCCATTTCCCTAATTTGACTTTTTATGGTGAATATTGAAATTTTCAACTTTTCAAAGCTGGTAAGATATGAATATTAAAGCCTTTGGATTCGATTCCAAAACCTCTCTTCATTTTATTGAATTGGCTGTGACAAGAGTTTGGGAATTTAATATTTCACATGCATTCTAGTAAGTCTACCCAAGTTATTTTGGAATTAAATTAAAATGGAGTTGGAAAAATTAGACTAAAGCATTATTCTGACTCCAGCTAATTGAAATGAGAGATTGGGAATTTAATATTTCACGTACATTCTAGTAAGTCTACCCTAGTTAATTTAGGTATTTTGGAATTAAATTGAAAATGGAGTTGGAAAAATTAGACTAAAGCATTGTTTTGACTCCAGCTGATTGAGATTCGCATACTGTTTTTTCAAAGTTGAAAATCTCTCAATTGAATTCCAAACTTCACGTGTTGTTGATGCAACTTTGGTTATGGTAAAACCGAGCACATTCATATTCATTTTTTGTAATTTGAAAATTTGTTTTTGTTAAAAATCCTAAACAGTGAGTTTCGATATTTTTTAAAGCGGGCTACAAGCATATACCACAATAACTCCATAATACAGTACAGTATTGAAATACACTGCTTAAACCATACAAGTTCCAGTGGTTCGGAACCCACCTAAAACTGTAGGTCCAACTCATCAATCACCATCATCCAACTCATTACCCATGCACAGGTCTCAGACCTGTGTGGGCTGTGTACTGTGTAGGCTATATACAGAACAGTAACCAAAATACAGTACAATAACCAAGAGAAGGAATAATTTAACACACATTTAAAGAATATGAACTGTATCACATTCAACTAAATAAAATAAGCATACTGAAATTTTCCAATTACAAAATACTTTCTTTGTAAATAACCTACTACAGTGGCAAAAATATCATTTTTAATTTATTTTATTTATTGATACAGTCAAAATACAACTTATTGTAAAGAAACAACAGGCTTTTAGCCCAAAACTGTACCTATTACTAAATTTTTACAAGAGTCCAGATATTTGTAAGCATATAGGTTATGTTTACGTTTTTATTAAAACAACTTGAATTATTTCAAATTATCGAACCTATTAGGCCAAAAATACCTAGAATTCCATATCATTTTTAATTTTAATAGACTATTTATATTCTACTAAATATCCTTCGATATCTAGGAGGTATGCAAATGTATTAGATCATAGTAATATAATATTCTTCTATTCTTAGGAAAACTTATTGCTTGACTAAAACTGATTACTATAATTACATCTAAGAATGTAATATAATTCGTGCATTATTAAATAAATATATAGTATAAATGTTGTGGTAAACTTCTCTAATTATAATAAATCTCCTCTTGTTCTGTGGGATTTGAAAATCTATGCTTACTAAATAAAATTGAAAACCTTTTTCCAAGAAAACAGTTTTCTTGGCTAAGCTAATGTAGATAATGATAATTGGTGTATTTAAGCTATTTATTTGATGAATTTTATTGAAATGCTATGATATCCCATACATAACGGTATTAATATTAATATTTTATTCATGGCATTGATTACGTGTGCATTCTCAAGCTATAAAATTATTGAAATGTAAATAAATATAATATAATGACCAATATTTTCAAGATGGCAGATATATCATCTAGTGAGTAGTAAACTGTTGCCAACTATCCAGTATTGAAATGATTTCATCCAGGTTTTTTTAAAGTTAATATATTGTAAACGTGAAAGAGTATTTATTTTTCTACTGTCCAAATGGTTTGTATGGGATGATAAGTACATAATGTTGATTTTTTATTGCCTGAAACTGGTTCACTGAGTTTGAAGATTTCATGGAATTTGTGATCTATTCATTGATTCATTCACAATCAGAGAATTGATGGTATGGGAAGATAAATAAATAAAATAATTTTATGGGAAGATAATTCTTAAAGAAATCATATTGAGATACTTTTCCAAATCTATCGTATTATTTAAACTTCTTATTATTTATTCTTAATACTTCAAAATTTCAATCCTACTTACTTTTAGGACTGCTGTATAAGTGTTTATTATCGGATCAAATTATGTTATACCTATGTATAGGTTTAAAAGATTTTAGGTAAACCTATTTTATCGATAGGCAGTGAATGTTTTTAAAATTTATTTACGAAAGATTGTATTAAAACGTACGGAATCATTTTATCTGAAGTTTAATACATTCAGTGTATTCAACAAAAATTCACTATTCTCATATCGTTGCTATATATCTAACATCATACGAACAATCCGATAATTCGTTAGCTATCTTTCTTTTATATCTATGTGTTTTATGTATTTTTGGAAGATCTTTTGAGAACTTGCGTCTTCCAATTGTACAAAACTTATTCATTCTTCTACAACAACATGACTACCCAAGAATTTTTTCAAAAAATATTTTTAAATTACCATTTTTCTCAAGTTCTAGAAATATAATACCGCATTTTGATGTTATTTTTAAACTCAGTGACCAAGTAGGCGATAACAAAAACAAATGCATTTTAAGATGATGTTGCTATGTGATAATATATAATGTTAACCATGAATATTTTTTAATTAATGCTATAATTATCCATACCTTTGAATTGAATATTTTAATACTCATATTTATATTTTATAAACCAGTCGTATTACAAGGTTTGGGCTGGACGTTAAGCATTGGATACGTGAGTTAAGAAACATCAAAAGATTGGTATAGTTTTTGGGTTTATAATTAATGAAATAATATTAATTTATCAATTTTTGGGTTTATAATTAATGAAATGATATTAATTTATCAGTTTTTGGGTTTATAATTAATGAAATAATACTAATTTATCAATAATAATTATGATTTCATTAACTGGTCGTATTTATATACTGTACTATTACTAGTTTAATAATGATAGATCTACATCTATAATGGCTATATCGAGCATAGCGTTTGTGAACTCATGATTTTAAGTCACATGCACTTGGGTCTGAGCTTGGATGGGTGACATAGGCACTTGGATTCTTGAATACATTGGACAAGATAATGCGAAACTTATTCATTTTTTCATCACGTGGTTCGCAATCCATCTAATATTGAAGGTTTCAATGGATAAGTTTCATTCATGGCGAGATGCTGATGAAAGAGGTCCAACATCCACTGAAAGTAGACTAATATATATATACAGAATGTTTCGGAACTCTCTATCAATACTTCTAGGCAGTGTTTCTGGACCACTAACAATAGTAAATATCATAATAAAATTTTTCTAAAATCCCCAGTTACTCACACAGCTGCCATTTTGTTTTTTCACTCATTTTTTTTTCAATCGGTTAGCAAAACTTCCAAGATTTGCGTTTTTCTAGAGATTTTTAGCGTTCTCAAAAACTAATTGACTAGAAAAGTTGAAATTTGGTATTTATGTCAATTTTTGGATTTGGAAGCATACTAAAAAAGGTTTTTGAAATTTTCCCTCCAATACGCCCGAGTATGAAGTTTTCGCGGTTTTTTGCGTTTTCATGTAGTACGTGGCCCAGAAAGTTTAAATTAGAGTGAAAATGGTAGGCTCGCGAAACGAACCTTGCGGGAGTGTTTACGAACTAAAACTAAACCAATTAAATTAAATGTAAATTTAAAAAGAATAAAAACATATGTTTAACAGAAAATGATTGAATTAATTTTAAATATAAATCTGTCCCTCCTGTGGTCCAGGCGGTGGATCACTCGGAGAACCTAAAAGGTTAAGGCAAACGAAGCGATCCTGCCTAGTATATGAATAAAATGAAAGATTTTCAATCTGACATTGAACCCTACTATTCAGGTCATTTTATCATTTCAGGCCATTTTGAGTCGAGCAGGTAATATTAAGCTTCTTGAGAGTGGTTTTTGGGTCGGAATTACTGTTTGAGAACATGTTTACTCTATTACAATCAATTACTTCATGCAATCAACATTATTAATGATTAACAACATTAGTTAACATATTAATGATTTAATCCGTGATATTCTTATTCAATAGAGAATTATGCAGAATTATCCAAAGTAATGGATTTTTACCATATTTTTTGTAAATTTATTGGTGGCCGACAATTAAGTTCCTGAAATGTTTTATCCAAACTATCAACATTTTTTATGAGACATTTAGGCTATGTAACAGTTTTATAAAGTTTCATAAACAAGGTTTTATAAATGCTCTCATATATAAGACATTGTTATGAAAATGAAAAATTATTGATGTACACTTTGTTACATAACACTTGATTTTGGAAACTGTGAAAAGTTGTACAACCTGTTCATATGACAGAGTTGTGTTACATAGTGTGATCGCAGCCATATGCATTCAAAGTTGAAAGTTCATTTTAAGGCAGGTCATTATAATTGTTTAAGTAATATATTATGTGGTACTGTAGAAAATCTTTCATTATAATTGAAGTTAACATCAAAGATTGCAATTACATATTAGTTTCCAGTAACGGTTTTTTGATAATCCGGGGTTTGCGGCAATGAGTAACACAATATTACTTAAATTTAATAGCCGCCAAGAAACTTGAAAAAATATAACAGCATAGCATACAATCTTGTTGCTAAAACAAGCCATTCATTTTATGCATAACCTATTTATATTTAAGAACTAACTGATGCAGTTAGCATGTAACTTTTTTTCAATAGTGAAACTACGTACTTTTCAGGTGAATTATTTGCCTTCTTTTTAATTCATGTGTCAATATATCTTGTTTGCTTATTAAGATGATGTGACCGGGCTGGCCTAACCTAACCTGATAATAATAATATGGTGTGACCGGGCTGGCTCAGGTCACAAAATTAAGATGGAAACATTATTTTATTATACTGAGAGTGTATGCGTTGTTGATCAATATTTTAAACCTCATTATCATATTGATTTATTAATGTATCAATTTTGGCATTGAAAGAAATAAATAATATTCTAATAATAATGGACAATGGTATTATTTCAAATTGTCTCTGCTCTTATGCTACTAGAGGCTCAAGGAATACAGCAAATCGTGATGAAAGCCGTACGTAGTTCTCAATCAATTCTTTGGGAAGTGATAGCCGAGTGCCGTAGCAGGTATCTGTTCAATCAGAGATAAGCTACGAAACTCCTGGGCGCTCTTTGTAAGAGTGGCCGATTGGATTGGCCAGCAAAAAATACTCTGTTCTCTGCTGTAAAATCACTTCCCGGTGGTTCGGAACCCACCAAAAACTTTAGGTCCAACTCATCAATCACCAACATCCAATTCATCACCAACTCACAGGTCTCAGACCTATGTGGGCTTCATCCTCCGAAAAAAAATCCTTAATAGGTGGATCCTGATGAGAAGCTTACAAAATATTCCTAATTCAAGAGAATAAAAAAAAAGTCGAATTTATTTCAAGAAAATCCTGCTAGTCAAGAATTTTAATTTAGATTATAAATTTTTTAACAGCAATTTATGGCAGATGAATTTCCCATGTTCTATATTCACATTAATAAAGATGTACGATTCTCCAATAATTTCTGAAATAAATTTAAATTTTGAAAAAAGAAATTCTTTTTAAAAATTCCTAAATTTGTTGATTTGTTCCATTCCCGTTTCACAAATAAATTAAACTAAGAAAAATATTTTGGTGTGGAAAAACAATCTAATACCTTTCAAGATGTAATACATTCTTTAGTTGTTTATTTCCACATCAGTGTTTTTTCTAGTGCAATTCAAGTGTTACCTAAGTTACTTAAGTTACTAACTTACCTAAGTTACCTTATATATTGTCATTACAAAAGAATGGAATAACTTTTCTATTGTTCGACGTAGCAAAATTTGGACCTTCACGTATTTTCTGTCTCTTCATCAAGGCGAGAGAGTAAAAATATAATTCGCTAACAAGAGTTGAAATAATAAAAAAACTAGTCTATAAGCTTAAATGTAAAGATAGATAATATAAACTTAAAAAACACTTTGAGGTGGAAATTAACTCACGTTATGGCGTGACGGCCGTTTCACTCTGTTGTCTAGAGCATCGTCAGACGACCCACACAGTACACTGATTTAAGGCATGAGTTTTCATGGGTCGTCCGACGATGCTCTAGACAACAGAGTGAAACAGCCGTCACGCCATAACGTGAGTTAATTTCCACTTAAAAGTGTTTTTATGTTTATATTACATATTAGTGGAAACAAGATTGATTTCAACATCATATAGATAAATGTTAATAAGAGATGGAAAAAATAAAATAAAAGTTTTGAAATTTTAAACCTGACATTGACAGCGTAGAGAAAGGTAAGACGATTGCTCACAAACAAGCTAGTCGTGCACTCAGTATGTAGATTCAAGTTAAAATTCTATTATAATTATTCTTTTTCTCCATCAAAGAAAACCCCTAATTGCTATAAATGACATCGAAAAATAATTATAACAAGTTTTGTTTGCTTAGCCCTCAGACAAATAACTTAATATAATTTTGTTTTTAGTCCTTTAACTAATGAAGCTATGTTTATGATAATTATATGGTACTAAATTAACTGGTTATCCATGTACTCTATCCAAGAAAAAATGTGAACTAATGTTTATTGATTCTAATATCAAAACTGACACGGATATTTTATATTAACTTTTCATGTGAAATTCAACGACTTTCAGTCAAATATTTGTTAAGAATAAGTATAACTCACTTAACAAATATTTGACTGCAAGTCGTTGAATTTCACATGAAAAGTTAATATTAACAACGCAGTTCGTCATGGAACAAGAAATCCAGGATATTTTATATTAGATTGTTCATCAAGTATTTCTTCATGGAAAACATCACAGTGTTTATTGGCTCTTCTGTATACAATACATTCTCATACAAATATAAATATATACAAATATTCATTTATATATAATATATGCATAAATATTGTAATGATAAACCTCTGGTAACTAGGCTTTATTATCCAAAACTAAAAGTGAAACATGTAAAAGTTTGAACATGTGATACCTATAGAACACATATGATAATATAAAATTGTATGTATCATCACATTCTTCCTTCCTTTTAAAAATTTAGTGAAAAGTCCTTTAAGTTGGAAGGCATTCTGCGCACTCTATTAGAGCGACGCAGAGGCTGTGATTCTGCATGCTGGTCGTCTTGATTTTCTTGATCCTGATTGAAGGGTGTTGAAGGTCCAGGCTCTTGTGGCCTAATTGTCTCTGGCTCTGTCTCATTTTCGTCTATTTCTGGATCAGTCATCACCTCACCCTGAGGTGCTAGGTGTTTTAGTGAAACTGTCGTCTCTCGTCCATCTTCAAGGCGTACCTTGGCATACTGTGGGTTGACTTCAATGATGTCAACTTCCTCCACCAAAGGATCAAATTTGCTTTTTCGAACATGTACTTTCATTAGCGCTTTCTTTGAAGGCGAAAGCCAAGTTGGAAGTGAAATACCATTGGAAGATTGCCTGTTGTGCCTGAGCATTCTTTCATGGGGCGTCTCATTGGTTGCTGTGCACAACAGTGACCGAATTGAATGGAGAGCATCAGGGAGTACTGATTCCCAATCTGATGGATCCAACTTAGTGTATTTGAGTGCAAGAGATATTGTGCGCCAAATTGTGCCATTTTCTCGTTCAATTTGGCCATTACCTGTTGGGTTTGTAAGGCGCTGACATGGAAGTGGCTACGGTACTCCTCGATTATGAAGGAATTATGATGTTGAAGATCCATCTTGTTTCCACTAATATGTAATATAAACTTAAAAAAACTACTTTTAAATGGAAATTAACTCACGTTATGGCGTGACGGCCGTTTCGCTCTGTTGTCTAGAGCATCGTCAGACGACCCACACAGTACACTCCACAATACACTCGTGAGTGTACTGTGGGTCGTCTGACGATGCTCTAGACAACAGAGCGAAACGGCCGTCACGCCATAACGTGAGTTAATTTCCATTTAAAAGTAGTTTTTTTAAGTTTATATTATGAAGGAATTCTTGCAGCTCTCTGGATGTGAAAGACGTTCCTCGGTCAGTGTGTACGTAAGAAGGTAAAAAAAATGTGGTGAATAGGTCCACAAGACATTGAATTAAAGTACCGTAACTTATATATAAATAATAAAAGTGAAGATTCTAAGATAAAGTAAATTCTAAGTTAATCATATCAAAACCAACAGGCTGGAACCTTTCCATAATATGGAAATAATTAAGATGTAATATTTCACTAGAATAACTAAATAAGTCACAGAGCCATGGTTTCGTGTTATACTTCACAGTTCACACTTTCATTGTCAACAATGTGATAATGGGAAGTGATAGCCGAGTGTCGTAGCAGGTATCTGTTCAATCAGAGATAAAAGATACGAAACTTCTGGGCGCTCTTTATAAGGGTGACCGATTACATTGGCCAGCAAAAAAGACTCTGTTCTCTGCTGTAAAATCTCTTCTCGGTGGTTCGGAACCCACCTAAAACTGTAGGTCCAACTCAGAAATCACCATCATCCAATTCATTACCCGCGCACAGGTCTCAAACCTATGTGGGCTTCATCCTCCGAAAAAAAAACAACAGGCAATGTATAAAAAATTCTTGGATTTCTTGTTCCATAACGATTTGCGTTGTTAATATTAACTTATGGTAAATTCAACAACTTGCGGTCAATTTTAATTGAGAATAAATAATATTTTATTTGTGAGTAAAAATAATATTTATTCTTAATTAAAATTGACTGCAAGTCGTTGAATTTACTATAAAAAGTTAATAGTAGAAAAAAATGTTTTAAGGTTTTTGTAGAAGGTAAAAACAGACAGAATATTTCTATCTTTAACTAATGAAACTGCACCGTTTTACAATACAATAATTGTTAGTTTGAAGTGACTGACAATTGAATAAACTGACAAATATACATAAACAGAATTTAAATAATGAAAAATAAGACGAAATTGTCACAACCACATTTATTAAAACTTCGAGAAACTAGTTTCGGTTGTTACACCATTATCAATCTCAATCAAACTGATTGAGATTGATAATGGTGTAACAACCGAAACTAGTTTCTCGAAGTTTTAATAAATGTGGTTGTGACAATTTCGTCTTATTTTTCATTATGGATACCTTCCACAATATCACCTTCGCCATTACTAAGAAAGTTAAACAGAATTTATTAATTTCGAATTCCTTTAATTGCTATTACTTTATACTGAAGACTTCCGCAATGGCGGATATTGACAACAGCATTGAACAGCTGATGGGAATCGATGAATGCTACTGTACAAAAATATCAGTCACCACCGGGAATCGAACCACGGATCTCTCAATTGCCGGTTGAGCGCCCTTAACCACTAGACCATGGAGACCTTTCTGCACAGCAGCATTCATTTTTGAGTGGTTCGATTCCCAGTGGTGACTGATATTTTTGTACAGTAGCATTCATCGATTCCCATCAGCTGTTCAATGCTGTTGTCAATATCCGCCATTGCGGAAGTCTTCAGTATAAAGTAATAGAAATTAAAGGAATTCAAAATTAACAATAATTGTATTGTAAAACGGTGCAGTTTTATTATCATAATGATAATTATTATCATTCTGATAATAAACTAGTTCACTAGTTAAATATCCACATTATTTTTATATTATTGCCTAGTGATGAGTTGAGAACTGTACTTGTGCAGTACCAGTAGTTTCGGGATAATTTTGTATAACTCAGGTCATACAATAGTCCCTGTTTCTGTTATCAAACATTTCCTTTCTAGAAAAACGACTGCAGAGTACAGTAGAAACAATTAGTCTGGGCGCACGGCCGTTTGGTAGTCTGCCATGGCGAGGGGAGTGTTTATCGCTAATTTCTAAAAACATGTGGCCCGTGCGACGCTGCAGATGTCTTCAAGGTCAACTAGTCAACTTTTACAGGACGGCTAGTAGTGAAACTAGAGCCATGCGCCCAGACTAATTGTTTCTACTGTACCAAGGGCGGATTAAAGGGGGGGCGGAGGGGGCGACCGCCCCCCCCCCGAGGGCTTGGACATTTTAAAAAATTAAAAAGGGTAACACTTGTGACATGCACACGGTTCAAATTTTAATTCCGCCACAGACGGAATACCTCCAACTTGTCTTACCATTCCGCCTCCGCCGGCCGGGAATTAATGTTGTAATACTTATTTTGTCTTATTTTCTATATTACCTTTACTTTATCTTTAACTGTTGACATAATTTTAATTCAATGACGAATTAACAAATGACAGAGAATGAAGGAAATCTTATATCAAGTGAAATTAGTCTGAATAAGATTAATCTTTTATAGAATAGGTAGGGGCATATACATCTCTGTTTGTTTTTGACCTAATACGTATTTATTGTAGTACTGGTATTATGAAACATGAAAGAATGTTGAGATTAATTTAAATATATATATAGGTCTAAAAATCATCACGATCACGAATAAATTGCTTAGACTCTGTTCATTTCTCTGTAAATTTTGATAAAAATTAAGCTAGCAAAGCAATTTTTGTTCAAGACATATTGTATTGTATAAAAAAGTTGTATTCCTAATTCCACATGAATATACAGAAATAAACTACTCTAGCTAGGGGAAATTTGATTGTTCTTAATCACGAAAAAATTATATTTCTACTACATTTTAAGTGCTAGAATGGTGTAAAATGCGGTTAAAGGCTATTTCCAAAAAATTTATTCCATACCCCCCCTCCCCCCCGACCAACGGGTATTTTTGGGGTATGTCGGTATGTCGCCCCCTCCCATAAAAATTCATTAATCCGCCACTGTACTGTACTGTGCATTAACAGTGTGAATGCTTTTGCATTCACAAGTAAATCTGGATTATTTTTAGACACTTAATCATAATTTAATAAACAAAGGCAGCAATAATAAAATTATTGACTCTGTTCCTGCTTTTTTTTACTTCATTTTTAAAATAATCTTTATTCTCAATAAAATTGAATTCTTGTAAAAAACATGCATTATAGTTGGATATGGAATATGTTAAATATGGTAGGTACTGATTGCTGTAGAAAGCATTCTTTTTCTTTAATACTTACTCGGGTAGGACCGTTTAAAAATCTAAAAGTTATGATTGTCAGGAGTCTTCTCTACTTTTTCCTTTGAGTTAAGTTGTAGGCGAGATCCTGACTAATTAGGAAAAAGGAAAAATAATTAAATAAAACTAGATTGACACTGTCATGTGACATGTCAGAAAGGTATGGATTCCCGAATGTTTGTCTACAGTCTTTTTAATATTGTTAGATAGTATTTAACCAATTATTCAATAGCCAAATTGATTGTGTTCGGAAACAAATGAGTCGAAAATAAGTACTTAATTCACACTTTATATGGTAATTCCATGCAAAGCAGATCACTATACTGTTCATTTTTTAATTTTCTTCTGTACCACTAGGCCTACTGTTTCAAATCTTTTGGTTTGAAGTCATCGTTTAAAAATTGTTCCTTTGGAATCCAAAGTTTGGATTACACAAATTCACAATTAATTTTTTTGTTCCATCATTTTGTTTTTCTTCTAAGCTGAAAAGTATTCACTTATCACATTTTTATCTCAGTTTTGAGGATTTTATGTTAGCAATAATCACCTTTCCATGACGCTTGGGTCAAATTTCATGGAGATGTTCCTTTTCTAACCGAGTTCTGTAATTTGAAAAGTATGGGACCTTTCAATTTTTCAGTTTTAAGACAGATTGATTTGGTCATCAAATCCATCCTTCCAACTTTAGGGAGAAATTGATTGAAAAATTGAACTATAAACTGTCAGAAACCTTAGATAAAAAACGCCTGTAAAGGTTGTTTTTTTTCTAAAATAATTATCGAAAATTAATGGGTGAAACCTTTATGAGGTAGGCCTATCCAGTAGTTACTATTATAGCTTATATGCGCAGTAATTCATTGCAAATAATGGCGGGGAGTGGTGATCCCTTTTGAGAAAATTATATTCAATTTTGATGCATGGTTGTAAACTAATATTCTGGGATAGGCCGATGAAATATTATTGAAAATATTCAAATTTTCTATTGTCATTGTATGTGCCTATAAAATTATTTGTAAATTTAAGTTAGACCTAATTGTTCAATTAGCCTATTGTTTCTCCTTGTGCTATCAAAGCTCTAGACTTTTCGCTCTTTTAATTTCCAAGAATTCATTTTAATAATTTTACTGTTCTAAAATAGAAATGTAATCCATAAAAAATTAGTCAATTAAGAGTATTCCCGGAAAGTATATTCTCACTTCATATATAAAACACTCCTTCATTTACACACAAAAACTTGAGATTGCCATTCTATATATGATTCTGTCTATGTTATTAGAACTGATGAAATAACATGAATTGGAGGGTTATCTATTAAGTGACAGTGAAATTATGGTTCATAGCCCTATCAAACTGGTGGAATGACAAAATCATGCCCAATAAATTATATTTAGCAGTTAGCTATCAGTTTTATTGAAAACTGACGGCGCTAATTGTAAAATATAGTTTTTCAAACTGTAAGAGTTATCAAAGGTCAAACTGTATATATAATTCACGAAAAATATGATTATTATATCTTGAGAAGAATATAATTATGCGATGGTTCTCAAAGTGTGTTATCTTTTTTTGCATTACAATAATTGAAATGTAAATGAAACAAAATGTTTTATTTTGTACATAGGATAGAAAGCTATTGGGTGAGAGATTGACTGACGGAAAATAGTTTGCGATGAAGTAGGTCTACTGTGATAATATTTTAGATAAGTTACGTTGGTTAGTATGAAAATTTATTTTAAAATATCGCTGTGAAACAGATAGCCAAAATAGCTATTACACAATGAAAGTGAATCATAATGCCTGAATAAATTAGTATAACGTCGTTTTCTGGGAACTCCTTCTAGAACCAGAAGTTTGCTGGTAGATGGTTGATGACTGCTCCCCTCCATTCAAACAAACCGCCCAAAGGTCAGACAACTCGCTCTAGTGCCCTGATGTTGAACAACATATTTCAGTGTCTTGTGTTCAGATGTCAAGATCGGAACCGTCTGTTTGCTCTGGAAGTATGTGTTTAGGAGGGTGAGGTCACACAAAATGGCGAATGTGGTGTGGTCCTGTCCGTGTTGTCTTCGATTTAAATTCACCCCTGAAGAATTGGAACAGCGGTATAGGAGCCAGGAAATTGACAGAATGATTGAAAAGGATAAACATTCTTTTAGGCGGCAGGTGAAACTCCTATTACTTGGTGCTGGTGAAAGTGGCAAATCAACATTTCTCAAGCAAATGAAAATTATTCATGGACTAAAATTTGAACCTGAACTAGTCAAAGAGTATCAACAAGTGATTTATCAGAATATTGTTAAGGGTATGAAAGTACTAGTGGACGCTAGAGATAAGTTGAGGATACCGTGGGAGTATCCCGAAAACTCTGAGTGTGGAAGTCATCTTCTAAAATTTGAGAATAATACGGTTCTAGAATCGAGATTGTTTTTGGAATTTGCACCTTATCTTCGTAGTTTGTGGATAGATTCCGGTATTAGACGAGCTTTTGAAAGGAGACGAGAGTTTCAACTTAGTGATTCTGTTCAGTACTTTTTGGAAAACTTGGATAGGATAGCACGACGAGTAAGTACCGTAGGCTATCAAAAAAATTTCAAACGATTAACTGCTAACAATTTCATGTTAAAGTCGAACTCTTCAAACTTGACATTCAACTAAACTAAATTTCATCAGTTACATTTCACAATTACTGTCCAAACAAGGAACTTATTGCTAACTCACTCTTACTCAGTACGAATTAATTGAATAGAATAATCTAAAATTAGGGGCTTAAGGTGTTACATTATAAAACGTTTCTCATAATGTTTTAACATTTGGAAACATGGTTTAAATGCCATTGAATGACGAAATGCTATTAGAAAGTTAATCAGCGTACATGGTTGGGAGAATATAGGTTATGTTGACTGACATCTGGATCAGAGACATCCTTATCAATACCCATCAAGTGTGAAACATCTCCACAGGGATAATGGTCAGTTTTCCTTGTTAGTAACTCTTGTCATGATGAGTACTCCTATTTTACAGTTTTTGTGCCATTCAAGTTAATGGGAGCAGTTGATTTCACAGAGAACTTATTCAAATTTACTGTACTAATTTGAGCTTTAAAGTATAGCGGTTAACATTCTTGCCTGTTAGAATGAGTTGCATTCCTGAACTTGGTCCAGCATTTATTATTCATTACCCACGCACAAGCCTCAGGCGCCTATGGGAATCACCTACAATAAAACAACCACCTGATTAAGTACCTACACAGTAAATACTAAATTACCTAGGCCTACTGAACTTCTATGGCGTAACTGAATGTGCCCCGCTTATCAATCAATCGGTGACTGCTTTATTCTAGACCAGATCAGAAATTTTTCTTATTTGATGTACACACGAACTGAACAGGATCCATCTCTAATTAAAAAAATATTGAAAATATTTAAATTTGAGTACTGTCGTTTGTAAATAGATATCGTTAATGTAGAGTAAAAACACTAACATTTTGAGTGATGACTATTTCGCACTGTGTGGTGCTTCATCAGACACGGTTAGCGGTCTACAACTCTAGTGGGTGATTTTTTCACATTATAGTTATCTAATTTCAAACTTAATTTTAATTATACACTGTAGAACAGAAGATGATGAAAACCCTTATCAAAGAAAATTTTTTGAAGTATATATCCATTTCCCAATGTAGGTTATCCACTGGGTCCTATTGTTTTGGTTTTTGTCCGTTGTGAAAATATTTCTGTTTCTGCTTACAATAATAGAAAACATTTGAACTCAGCTTCATAAATGTTTATGAAAAATTGTTGCTGTAGCCTCAACAAACTCATTTATCCGATTTATGTTTTAAAAATGAGTCAATCAACTCTTATAGATACTACATTAATGAGAAATGTTATTTCAACTCTGTTTTCAATAAAAATCAAAAAAACTAACTTACTTCATTTGACAATAACTTGATTTAACACTCAATTTAATAAAAATAATAATAATAATAGGATAAACTATATTGTATTATTATTTATAATTTTTTTGTTCAAAAATGATTAGAAATCTAGCATGAGACTTGTTTAAAAATGCTTGGATTTAGATTATCTCTGTTGAGAGCAATTATTTCAAAATATGAGGAAGATAGGATTTTTTTCGGAGGATGAAGCCCATGTAGGTCTGAGACCTGTGCGTGGGTAGTGAATTGGACCTACAGTTTTAGGTGGGTTCCGAACCACCGGGAAGTGATTTTAATTGTGTCTTTTTGCTGGCCAATCCAATCGGTCACCGTTACAAAGGTGGCCCAGGAGTTTCGTAGCTTATCCCTGATTGAACAGATACCTGCAACGGCACTGCACTCAGCTATCACTTCCCATATTGTTACCTCTTATCTCACTTTTGTTCTGGGATAAGTCTAAAATTCAAACTGTTTTATAATAAATTCGTGATAGGTCTCTAATTCCTCTCACTGATATGGAATTGCAAATTGAGCCTAAAATTCCAACAACTTGGATCATATTTTTATTCATAGTCTCATGTTTTTATCAGGAACGGTTTCCAAGCACTGACCGTCCTATTCTATTGTGCCCCCTATCTGTCTGTCTCCAGAGATCTGCTTTGTTAGTCAAAGACAGTGAAGACTCCCTCTCAAGTTACAAAGCTCAGCAAAGAGGGTGGCCCATCACTGTCAACTTTACAAAACTTTATAACTTCATCTACTGTCCCACACTCAACTAGCAAATGGGGAGGGTTTTTATTTTCCTATTCTTTTATGTTTATGTTATTTTACTCTTTTAAGTCGCTTAATTTCCTTATTCTCATTACGTTGACCCATACTTGGTAAAGAATACCTGTTGTAATGTTTGAAATAATAGCAGATTGAGAATTAAACTATGCGTGTATGGTTTTATTCAGCAGTGTTAGCCGCAAGCCGTAGCAGGTATCTGTTCAATCAGATAGATAAGCTGCGTTCTCGTAGGTCCTGTTTGTAACGGTGACCGATTAAATTGACCCGCAAAAAAGACACTGTTCTCTGCTGAAAATCACTTCCCGGTGGTTCGGAACCCACCTAAAACTGTAGGTCCAACTCATAAATCACTATCATCCAACTCATTACCCACGCACAGGTCTCAGACCTATGTGGGCTTCATCCTAAAAAAAAAATTTCTTACTCATTTAGCGACCAATGAATGTTTTATTCACAAAAATAGTAATAATAGAACAAGTGTCCTTTTTATCTCGTAGTTTTTTCAGAAAATGTTCAGACAGAATTATTGCTGGTACCGTACTTAAAAAAAATATAGGGACATAATGTCACCAGAAGTTACACCAATACATAGAGTAAATAGACAAAATCATTTGGGTCCTCCTTATGCCTTAGGTTTCTTAGGACGTGCTCATAAAAACTATTACCGTTACAAAAAAATATTTTGACATAGAAAAAGAGAGTGATTGATCTGAAAAAATAAGAAGTAAAATATTAGTAGCCTAAGAAAAATATTAACAGTAAGGAATAGAAATACCGTGTTTGGAATAGTAGCAAATTGTGCCTCAAAACTATATGCATAAACAGTAGAATTTACCAGTATTTGTTACCACCACGGGGTTACGAATTAAGCGAATATTATCTCCATTCAAATGAGTGATTCATTCACCTCTACTGATTCAATTGAGTACAAATAAAGCTGGCAACCAGCTTGTAGACCTAGGTTCACTCAGGCGTTGAGTAAACAAACAACTGCATTGCTGAATATGAAGGTTGAAAGAGGCATTATTAGATTTCTGTTGTTCAATGTCCAATGTTCCAGTTGATGCAGAAATCCTGGAATCCTATGTTCCAGAAATATTTGAAAATCTGTTGATGCTCGTCCAAACGGAGACACCTATTTCTAGCAATCTAGACTTTGGTCTAGCAATCGTTTAAAAAGAGTTGCTCTACGGGAGCACCTACCAATTTTATGGCCCTAATAATTATTGTAACACGTAACAATGTTATGGTCCCTCCATTATGTAGACCATTCAGAACTTTTGGATCCTACTAAATACCCATCTAAACTGTGAGAGCTAGAGCGACACTAATTGCATAAATCGAGAGCTTGGAGTTGGGTAGACTGGTGTAGATTCTAGTGAGACAAATTGCAAATATCGTTTTTTTTCGTAAAATTTGGTTGTATTAAGCGCAAGGTAGAGAGGCTTTACGGCTCCTCCACTTAGCTATTTTTTTGTACGGATGAGTCCGAGACTTGTGCGTAGGTAATGATTGTGTATAAGTGTAAGTGATTGTGTAATAAGTGATTTATGGATAGTGGACAGTTTTAGGTGGGCTCTGAATTACTTACCAGACAAGTGATAAAGCAGATCACATTATTATATATTTTGCCGGCCACCATTCTAGGTGCACTCCCGATTAACTGAACCCCCTGACATCGCCCCGACACCGCGCTCGGCAAGCAGCCAATTTCAGCATATATTATCAACTTCCATGTTATGGAAGATTCTGAGCCACAAGGAAATAAAAACTCATATTGTATTTGAAAAGGGAAATTCTTCTATTTGAGTGATAATGAATACCGTTATTTGTTATGCCTTTCCTAGGGGACAGTGACTTTTGACTAATTCAATTGAGACCACTTTCCAAATTGATAGTAACAAATAATTTTCTGTTTATGTAGCGGCGTAGATAAGACTGGACACATGTTATAGATTCTGATCGATAATGTTTGTTTAGACTAAGACTATCCTGATGAGTAATTTAGTGAATATCTTTGTTCTATGACATTGAATCCAAACTTCTAACGTCACAGCTATGTTTACACCTTTTATCATGTCCTAATAGCTTATCGGACGCCGTCAGCTCTATTGAAATAAGATACGTTTTCTATTTCATGCCATTGATTGTATTAGTCAAGTTCATTATCCTATTAAAATAGAATCTAAACTGAGTTTCTTAGAGACATTCTAATAAAACTAACCATGGATTTCAACTAAATCATTGTTTGTTTGATTTTCAGAGAATTTTTTAATAAAAGGTTATCAAAGTTTTATTTTCTCCTAATTGAACATTGGTTTACATCTTATGATTAACTCAATGAGTGTCTTAATAACAATAGAGTTCTCGCCTATTCGATATCGGGAATTTTATTGCGCAGTACAGACTGTAATTATCTCTTTCAAGATATTTATGCATTTTTAGGTTTTGTAGTTTGATTAAAAAATGAAAGTTGTAGAAAATATAAACCATAATTTATCAGGATTTATAGATTCGTAACTATAGCATATGTGACTAATTTATTCTTATTCCCTCCGGTGAGCGCGGTGTTAGGGTAGTCGTGAAGTGGAGTCACTACTGCTCTTGGATGGGTGACTGACAGCTTTAACATGACGTTATCTGCTTCGGAAATAATAATAATAATAATAATATCGTGTGACCTGGCTGGCTCAGGTCTGGTGTCAGAGTTATCAGGTCGCACCTGAATAAGTTCAGGGCCTCTGACGTGACTTAACAACTGTTTTTAGGCAGCCGGGACCGACAGCTTAACGTGTCCTCCGAAACACGGGAGTGGCCCGAGGTAAAAACTTTCGGACAGAACTGGGATCGAACCCGGGACCTTTGGGCTAGCAAACCAGCACTTAACCCATTCGGCTACGGCCACTCCATCTGCTTCGGAAATCACCTAAAACTAGGTTCACCATTCATAACTCATAGTACCATTATTCATCTTATTACCCACGCACAAGTTTCTGGTCAATGTGGGAATCATCCGCAAAAACATTATCCATATGTTTAAGGCAAATAGATACCTATAGTGGTTTGAATAATTGAATAAGTAGTGTAACTATTCTACCTGACAACTTAACCGTTGGTTCGGAATCCACATAAAAATTGTAGGTCTGCCATATTTTCCGTAACATGGCTCAAACTTCCAGCTGGAACTACCTAAAGTCTCCCCACCAATAATTGTACGTTGTAACCTGACTTTCTATTTTATTTTTATTAGGTTACTATGTCAGTTATTTTGGAATTTGATTATTGATATTTTTCACTATTTTACCAGAACACGATTCTCTTACCTCAGGGATTTTCCATATGAATTCTTCTTAACAATTTCGGTTCTTTCCTCATCATTTTTTTATTGCTTGATTTTATAAATTTGGTATTTATATAGAACGTTACTTGTCAAATTTTCTAACAAAACTTTCCCTATTTCAACCTAACACCTTACTGAATAATAATACAGTGTAATTTTTTGGGGCAATGACTATTTAACATTAAAATTTAAGTTTTCCAGTGGTACTATTTTTCTTAGGCGGAAGATCACATTTCCTTTTGTGTAAAGCCGCAGTGTCAACGTTCTTCAAGTTTGAGAATCAGCTGACTCACTAATTAAGAACTCTTGTTTGGGACACGGCTTTGAGGCATTCCTTCTCTCAGTTCTAGTGAATTGGAAAATATGTATTGATCTGTATCAGCTGTGTTTCCCTATAGAATAGAATCTATTGTCCTTAACAATGTTCAAAAAAATATATATTTTTTCAAGTAAAATGTGTCCTATGTCTTTTGCAATGTTCTTAAAATATAAGTAACATTTTTTATAATAATCGGTTGAGTAGTTTCCATGCGGTTACTTGAAACAGAGAGATCTAGTCATTCTTGTCGTCTGTCCTGGTGTAAAGCCACATCTCCACCTACCGAACATGCTCGGCGTACAGTGTTCGCTGGAATTATCTGATGTCGCCGAACATTGTTTGGTGTGGACGCCTTCTCGAAAATTATGATCGGTATGGTGGTGGTAGTGGCGGGAACCTGTTGGTCGTCACTGTTTGCTCTCAGACCGAACATTTCAATTGAACTCACTAACATGTTCGGTGACCCATATGTTTAATGTTTGTCCGTTTTTTGTATTTGCCAACAATGTTTGGCAGACATGTTCGGTTGGTGGAGGCGTGGCTCCAGAGTCTGTTGTTCTGGGTGTGGTAAGTTATGGCGTGTGTGAAGTGTAAAGTGATTAAAATAATAATTAACAGTGAAATAAAGTAATGATTAGCTAGAAAAGGTTAGGCGCGCGGTTAGGTTTTTTGTGAGTTAGTTCAGTCACATCTTGCTTCATTAGGCACCCAGGGAAGGTTTTGTAAGGCGCGCGGAGCACACAATGCGTTTGGGGCGGTAGTATTTTGACAATGTGATAATTCACTTGATCTATGTCGTTTAATGGTAAATTAGCTAGATGTATGTTTTTTATGCATCAAAATAATAAAGGTATGATGTGGTTCAGTTACATCTAGCCAGGTTAGGTTAGGTTTGGATATGCACGCTTCGCGCGCACTGCGTTTGGGGGCGGTAGTGTTTTGGAAATGTTATATTCACTTGGTTTACTTAGTTTTGAGATTTGGTGCTCCTCACATGTTTGCAAATTATGAACTTTTCAAATGAAAATATAAATTTTCATGAAAAAGGTTTTTTTCGAAAATTTCAATTTTTCTGTGAAATAATCGTGACCCCCAAAAAATTTCAACTGATTATTGCTACCTGGGGTGTGTAGATGTCTCAAAAAAATCGCCGCAAATTTCAACAAGACTTAGTAACGTTTCTTTATAATTACCATAAATTTTTGAATTTTGACTGGAATTGTTCGAAACTTTTATCACATTTTTAATTATCACTTTATTTTTATGTCCGAGGAAACTTAAACTCTACTCAGTTCCTTTCATGTAGATCTCATGAATGCTTATGAACCACTAGTTTGTTTGCTTTATAAATCAACCAAATATTTTCCACATAACATTAAAAACTCATCTTTAGCATTTCACATGGTCAACATTTAATATGCAACGTTACAACGTCCACTTATTTACCTTGTAACTAGCTGTTGGGCCTAGATGCTAACTTAATATTGGCTTGATACTTTTGTACTATCAGTGGACTCTACTGCTAAGTTGAGAGCTTAGGCTAAGTGCAAATTATAAAGCTGCGGACTTCAGATATTTTTACACTCATAATAGTAAATGTTATTCACTTAGCGCTCTCTGACTTGAATTAATTCTACCTTCTTGTAGCTTGTCGAAAGTTTAACAAAAGTCTACATTACGATGCTGAGCAGTCTCTAGAAATAAGAATTGGGGAATTCGTGAACTATTGTTTTCATTTAAAAGTGTGTCCATTCCCCCCCCCCCCCCTTTATTTTCTAGTGTCTGTTATGATAAAAGAAGCGAGTTCAGTGTGGGATGTGCTGGAAATGTATGCTTTCCTCAATAAATTTATATTTTAATGATCAATAATTATAATGGACATAATAATATCAAGTAAAAATTGTGAAATAAGTTGATAATGTTCGTCTTAATTTGAATATTGAACTATGCATGACAATCACTTCTACAGGTCTTGCTCAACTTCTCGCAGCTTCGCAGAAGGTTGGTGAGAAATGTTGAGTCAAATAAAAATTCCAGTTTGCATTTTTCTCTTATCAACTTTTTCACATTCACAGTGACTCAATTCACTTATGTTGTTGGTTTTCTTGTTCCTTTGTGTTGTGCCTTTATGGGAATGCTTCCTTTCTACAAATTTTGTGCATGACATGATGTAATAATATGTAGCCTATGTATTTTATGTAATAATATTGTGTACATCAACAATTTGCCATAGTAATTGTAGAGTATTCCACACGTACAGTTTTCTTCTGAGTATTGCTTGTCTCATATATCTAAGAGGTAGCTTTCGTTTAGAACCTTTTTACTTTTCAAATCTAAAACTCAGTTTTTCATACTATAGAATAATAACGTTTTCATAATTTATTGATTAATTTAATCATATCCCGTTCAGATCCAACAGAGCTTTCAGTTTCCATTTTTCTGTTATTGTTTGTTTGACAATGATTCAATTTACTTAACCTGTTTTTAAACCTGTAAAAAGTTTATCTTGCAAAAAAATTCAGTTCAAATTTTAAATTTGCATTTACTTGTTTTCTTTGTCTTTTATGAGCTTATCTGCAGCAGGCTCTTTTTATCATGTAACGAAGTTAATCGTTGTCATTGTAATAGTATATTATGTTACAAGCGCGGGAAATGATGTTTACCATACGAGTATGGTAAGTAAGTGCAGTCGAGTGCGGTATTATCATACGAGTATGGTAAACATCTTCCCGGACGAGTTACATACTATAATATGAATAATATATTTTTCCTACAACTGCTCATAAAGTAGTTCTTTATGTAATGAAAACTAATTGTAAAATAAATCTTTACTGCTCCGCGAGCGTTATAGTATATTACGTTACTAGGCTGGAAAGAAACGTTTTGCCGGTCGAGCATATGATAGTTTATGCACGAGGCACAGCCGAGTGCAGAAACGTGAATATGCGAGAACCGGCTAAAGTTTACAGCCGTGTAATGTACGATATTTTTTGTTACACTTGATAGAAAGGCATGATACAATCAGCTGGATAATAATTATGCGAGACATTCAAAAGTATTCAATCAGCTGCCTTATTTAGATTCAGAATTTGATGGGCGAATTCCCATATATAATATATAAACCATAATAATGATAGCCTAGTGCAATCAGTTGGATAATATTCGAGACAGGTATTGAGTAATGTTATAAGTTGACTCTATCTATACATATAATATATATATATATGTGAGTCAACGGAAAAATTCTGCCGCACGCCATCTGTTTTCCCCTATCTTGTACGGCTATAAGCTATTTAAAATATTTTAGACTAGTATGACAAAAAATATTGTACGTAACTAGCTATAATGGGAAGATGTTTACCATACTTGTATGATAATACCTCACTTGACTTCGTCTTGTGCGTCAAGCTATCATACTCGTACGGTAAACACCATTTCCTGCACTTGTAACGTAATATACTATATTCATACTTTGCCCAATATAAATGCTTATTGGTTCGATTTGAGCAAATTCAGCTTCTTATTGTTATTTTTTAGCTTGAGAGTGTTTTTAAATTAATTTTCATTGAATCCTTTTTTATTTAGCATTATTATGTTTTATTTAGATTCCTCTTGTGTTGATTTTATCAAACCCATATATGAAATGGGATTTCTGTAATATTATGACTGGCTGGTGTAAAAATGTGTTTTGTGTGACATTTTTTTGTGAGAAGTTATGCTAGAATTTTGGTTTTTGTTTGCTGAATAGTACTTGAGTTTCTTGGATAGTGATACAGAAGACCTTTGTTCAATATGATCTGTTTTCATTTAGTAAAAACTGTAGAACTTTAGCTTTCTTAGTAATGGCGAAGGTAATATTGTGGAAGGTATCCATAATGAAAAATAAGACGAAATTGTCACAACCACATTTATTAAAACTTCGAGAAACTAGTTTCGGTTGTTACACCATTATCAATCTCAATCAAACTGATCAGTCTGATTTAATTAGTTTGATTGAGATTGATAATGGTTTAACAACCGAAACTAGTTTCTCGAAGTTTTAATAAATGTGGTTGTGACAATTTCGTCTTATTTTTCACTGTAGAAATTTGGTAACAATAGTAATTATTAAAAAATTCACGCACTTGCAATAAATAGGCTGTAAATTAATTATTGTAGAATTCCTTTAAAATTGCCACGGAAGTACTGTATTGCAATAATTTCTGATTAACTGCATACATAGTATTTCTCATATGAAGTTTATAAAGCATTGAATAAAAGTTGTATGAAAGTGTGAAATCTTGAATAATAGTATATTTGGTTCAGATTGCATTGAATTTTCACACACCTTTTATATCTATTATATTATATTTTTCTATTATATTTATCTATTTTTTTATTTTTATTATATTTTTCTATTATCATTGAAGCATTATTGTGACTAGTGACTTATGTTGAATTTCTAAGTAGTGATCATATGGGACACAAATTTTATCAAGAATTTCTACTAGGTAGTGTTCTTATCAAAGTTTTTTCATATTATCAAATGCTTATTCACAATTTTATATTTACAGGACTACATTCCGACCAACAAAGATATACTACATGCTAGGAAAGCAACCAAGGGGATATCTGAGTTCACCATTCCAATAAACAACATACCTTTTAGGTTTGTGGATGTTGGAGGTCAAAGGTCACAGAGGCAAAAGTGGTTTCAATGTTTTGATTCAGTGACCTCAATACTCTTCCTAGTCTCCTCTTCGGAATTCGACCAGGTCTTAGTTGAAGATAGGTAAGTCCTGATCCAATTGCAGTTCTATATTTTAGTTTATTACATTTTCAAAAATAAAGTGATGAGAAGATATGAAATAAAATGATAACTGTTCTCTGCTGTAAAATCACTTCCTGGTGGTTCGGAACCCACCTAAAACTGTAGGTCCAACTCATCAATCACCATCATCCAACTCATTACCCACGCACAGGTCTTACACCTATGTGGGCTTCATCCTCAGAAAGAAATAAAAAGAAAGGATAATATGATATGAACATCTCATTCAGGATGGAAATTCTTATGATGGAATTAGTAAATCAGGCTGAGAACTAAGAAAGCAGTCACATTAGTAGAAGCAGAAAAAATGAGGTGAAAATATCAAAGAAGATTGATAAATCTTGAAATGAACTGATGAAAAGATCTGAAATGAAAGAATAATCTCTAATGAAGATATCAATGATGATGGAAATTCTCATGATTTAATTAATTAGTAAATTAGGTTTAGAACTAAGGAAGCAGTCACATTTATAAGTAAAAAATAAAAAATGAGATGAAAATATCCAAGAAGATAGATTTAATTTAAGTAGATGCAACCAGTTCAGGATTTCAAGTAATGAACTCGATATGGCTTTCAGAGCTGTTATAACTTGATTTCCTTAAGATACAGGAGCACTGTTTGATTGTACTATTTTTAATTACATAAATATGTGTTTCATAAAAGATAAGGCTCTTGTTTTTTATCATATAGGGTTTGTGCACTTGAATATAAGCAGTATTATTGACTATAATACAGCTGCAGTGGTGTAATCGGTTATGGTGCTTATCTCTGTCTGACTGTTATTTCTGCGGTCATGAGTTCGATTCCCCGTTCAGCCTGGCGTATTTTGTGTCATCATTCACCTCATTACCCACACAAAAGTCCCAATTTATGTGGGCATTAGCAAAAATATTTTCCTTTATTTTCAAATGTGTCAAATCTTTTTTAACCGAATAGAATATGGCTCCTCACTTGAAACGTAGTGTGTGCGTTGTTCATAGGAGGTTGAAAATGGTTGTTACTGACTTTTAGCTTTAATTGCTTTTCTTATGAGGTGTAAAACTTGATCATGACGAATAAAATGCCTACTCAGCTGTTTTCACCTATTCCCGGTTAGGGGAAACTTCTCGGGTAGACAGTTAGCTATGAACAATGTAGTTATTTAGTCTTATTTCCCTCAATTTTTATTCATGCTGAAAAATTCCTTAAAAGTCCCTATCTAGAAGCACAATTCTACTGAATTGATACTTACAATACTTGAGTTTCAACACGCATGCATATAATCGAAATTTTTGGTAACATCTTCATTTTGTATTATCCACATTTTTTGAGACCTATTGTGTGCATTTTAATTCGGTATGATTGACAATATCTATTTATTCTACTTTATTCGTTGCTCTGAATCACCTATTTTGGGGTAGTACATTGTATCAATAATTTTTCTCCCATACTTATTTCTTTGGGTTTCTTTCAATAATCTCATTCTTATAATAATTCCATATTAAAATCAAATAAGAAATCCCATATTCTCTTGGATCTTGCCTTTCTCCTCTCCTCCAAAACACTGTTACTTTTCTAGCTTAATATTTTTTCAAAACATGAAATTGTGTTTTTTTTTCTTTCAGAAAAACGAACAGGCTTGAAGAATCTCGAAATATATTTGACACAATAATTAACAACGATGTCTTTAGCAGTGTTTCAATTATCCTGTTTCTCAACAAGACAGATCTGTTAGTAGAAAAATTAAAGTCAAAAGAAACTAACATTCGGTGGTTTTTCCCCGAATTTCCCGGAAATGAGCGGAGTGTTGAAGATGTGCAGACTTTTCTTCTGGAGTACTTCAAGTCGGTGATCAGAAATGGCCAGAAGGCTTTGTTTCATCACTTCACAACAGCAGTCGACACAGAAAATATCAAAGTTGTATTCAACGCTGTCAAGGACACAATATTACAGAAGAATTTGGCAGCTCTAATGCTTCAATGAGGGCAGCTTTTGCTCTTCGAATTACTTAGTATCTGTAAGGCTCATCTCGAAATTCATCTCATTTTTCCTAATTATAGACTTAGATAATTTGAAAATCATTTGGTAAAGTCGTGATCACTGTATCAAAGTCAATGCAATACTATATTATTAGGACCAAATAAGATATAAATAAGGTGACCTAGAAAAACTGGAACTTTTATGGTAGAAGATCCAAAATTTTGAATGCTTCATGGAGAAGAACTTTGTCTCTTCAAATTTCTCCAATTTTGCATTTTTCATCTTAAAATTTTTGTGAATATTTTTTCTAAAGTTTGAAATTTTCTAAATTGTGCATTGGTTACTTATAAAATTTCTGGTTAAATTTTACAATTTTTGAACAATTTTTTAAAGTCGCCTCCAAATCTGAATAATTTTCCAATCAATTGAAGATTGTGTAGATAGTGTTCAAAGATTTGTGAAATCATGCCCAACATCGGGAGAGCTCTCTTTTGCTACTAATATTACATTTACGGAAATAATATTGCATTTAAAATTCTTGCCATAAATTTAAAAATCGATCCAGACTATTGGATTTCACACTTATATAACCTTTTGTACTTGTCAAAAAGGATAACTTACTCGTAAATCATTACTGTATTGGTTTAAATCTTCCACTGTCAAATCAATGAATGTTCTATCACTAAATACTATATATATATATATACTTTTCAATTTACATTTTCACATAAATTACGGTACTAAAGATTAACTCTACAAGATTTTGCTCCTTCTATTGAAAAAGCTTGTGTATTTTAAACTATAATATTTTGGATAGAGCACAATAATAAATTGTTCGTAAGCCAATAAACTGCTAGATTGAGATAAAGCAATTATTGGAGGGACCTAGGTGTTTCTCCTACTTTTTTTAATGGTTGTCTACATCTTCTGTCTCAAGAAGTAGAAACTGAAGCAGACCAAATCTTAGGGCTGTTGTGCCATTGACGTACTGTGAATTTTATCGGAAGGATACAATACGTTTTTGAGACCCATTTTTATTGAAGACAATTTGAATTTACAATTATTAAGGAAAAAAGAGCTAAGCTCTTTTTTAAGGTTCCAAAAAGGAGTATAAACAAGTCAGTTCAAAAGTATATTACTAATACTAAACATAAGTTGCTTCAAGTAGTTTGGTCTTGAAATTAATCTTTTTTTTTAGGATGAAGCCCACATAGGTATAAGACCTGTGCGTGGGTAATGAGTTGGATGATGGTGATATATGAAAGGACTATCTATTTTCTACTTCATATTACCATCTCTGAAAGGAAATATTTTTTATAGATTATGAAAAATGTGTGATGATATAAAATTGAGACAAGTATCGGTTACTAGTAAAACCCACTTTGCCAAAAAAAAAAGATTTTCTACAAAATGTTCCGGTTAAAATGATGTAATTCTGGTGATCACTTCTCAAGTTACAATATAATGCATTTTTTGTTTATAACATCCTTAGATGAATTGTAAAGTCCGGTTCAATCAGAGCTACTTGTTGCAATAGAGAGCTCTAGTAGAGCAATCTAGATCCCAATTGCTGTACTAGTTTTAGGGCGGGGCAAATAGGAACGCAGTTAGGGCTACACAGCAGTTCGTTCCTTTTTGTGCCCGAATTAGCATATTTCAAGAAAAAATTACATCTTAGTTACAAAATTATATGTTTGTAACATCTTAAAATTATATCACTGCTAAATTACGATAGTGAAAAATTACAAAATCACAAGTTATTACATTAAAAAATAATTACTGTGTAAAATGATTCCTATTCTTTTGCGAAATGAGGTTTATTCATATCTGAATTGAAGCAGCCACAATTATTTTTTAGTCTATATTGTTGTATCAGAGTATACTATTGCAATATGTAACCCTGTTTTTAATGATTGTATCACACGAAACCATGTGTATCCGTTAAATTTTTCATGAAATTTAAAATCTTATTTTGTCTTATAAATAAACTAAGGTTTTACAATATCAATATTAATTCTCCGGTATTTATTGATGTTATTTTCATTAATATCATTTATCTAATACCAAACATGGAAGTAAAATTGTACTAAAACTAGTAAAAAAATCCCAGTATCAGTATTGTGCTGAAAAATGTAGTTACAAATGTTAAAAATGATTTTAGAGTGAATTGAAAAAGAGCCTACGCCCTTAAAGGGTGCTTGCATAATGGAGCATCCAATACTCGATGATAATCATCAAACTCATGCTGTGGAATGGCGGTATTCATGCTGCTCCAATCTCTAAAACATAATTTCACAGACTTTACGGTGGTAATTATCATCGAGTATTGGATGCTCCACTTTTCAAGCACTCTAATAAGAGAATCTGGGAAATTTGAGATGAATTTTCATAATGTTGATGTTCTAAAGTGTCCTCCATGTGACAGTTGTGGATGTATATTTTCTAGAGATTGTATAAAATGTAACAAATATTTCTTGTAAGTAGTATCTTTGTATGTAAATGTGTAAAGTAACAGTGCATTATATATTAGTCTGTATGTAAATTTGTATCTTTTGAAACTGTACATTCATATAAATTTTGAACAAATAGGCATAATGTAAAGTACTGCCAGTAAGCGTTGATTTATTGATCTGTTTTAAGCACGCTTTCATGTAAATTTATTATGTATATATCAAAAATAAAAGGGCTATCAGTTCATTACTGATAATAATTGAAAATAACAAAGACATTTTAACCTATTTGATCATCTTAAAGCACAGACCAAATCGTCATTAAGACTTGCTCAGGTTCAGCTCAACCAATTTGTTATCGTGATAGTTTTGTAAGAGTTCAATTTCATAAACTGTAATTTGTTATACGTTTTTATATATTATATTATAGATTTGTTTCAAGTGATAATTTCTACTGATCTTGAGATATAGTTTTATGATGATGCTAATATTTGTTTTGAATGTGGTTCATAACGCCATATTTAATATTTTATTAATAATAAATAATGCCTGTTGATTGTGCTCAGATATTGTGAAGTAAAATGAATTTACACAGCCAATTGTTATGAACCAAAACCTCTTGCAATTAAATAACAAGATTGAATCATTTATTGCTTACATTTTTTTACTCATCCTTATATTGATTTTTTTCTAAAGATCATGCACTGTCATGGGTATGATTATATTTTACAAGTTATTTGTTTTGCAAACACACATTTTGGTTTATCCATGATCTCACTTCATGAGTGAATCTGTTCTGACCAAAAAAATTTTGTTACACAGCCTTTTATAAGAATGACAATTATTCTTCAAGTGCTAATGATGTGCATCCAATACTCGATAATACCATCACAGGCTGTGAAATGGTAGTATGCATGCTGTATTCTTGCTGCTCAAATCTGTCATACACCATTCCACATCATGTGCTTGACTTAGTGGTGGTAATTATCTACTAGCTGGCCTGATGCGCATTGCTGCGGTCTCATAAAAAAGTATCCTTAATTTTATTATTTTCCACCTACTAAGTTTACATTTCAAATTTCAATCTTCTATGACTATTAGGGAAGAAGTTAGTCCTAGGGAGCTTCCAGCTGATCAGAGAAGCATCCTTTGTTGTTTTCTTACTGTTGTTTTCTTGTTTCCTACCTCTGAATGAAGGAGCATTCAAAATTTAAACCTCCTATGACTATTAATTAGGGTAGAAGCTAGGTTTTGATTTTATCATTCACCACCTCCTACTGTGCTACATTATGAATTTCAAATTTCTGGCTGCATTGGGTTAAAGATTATGTCAACCCATTTCATCATATTATCCTACATATATGTTTCCTACATGACTGCAAGCCTCTTACTACAAGGTACATGCAAAGTCTTTGCATTCCAGACAGCATAATTAACGCCGCTAAGGGGCTTGCCATCTGATTAAAAACTGTTGACTTCTATCAGCTGTTCCTCTAAGGATAGATTTCTCCTTTTTGTGTTCTTCAACAAGAAGCCGAGGAGATTATTACTTGGTGAGTCAGAATAGTAGCTTATTCAAACAAAAACCTAGTTATATTGGTAGGAAACTCTACAACAAGCAATCACAGTTTTTGAAGTCTTGAAAATATAGAAATATTTTAAAAAACAATTGGAAAAATATTTAGTTGTTGATAAAGCTTTTTATAGTGTACAAGAGTTCCTTTCACATCAAAATTAAGCCTCACCCCAACAAATTGATATAGTAATTAATTATGGTAACTATAGTGTATAAGTGTATAATAATTGTTGATCTGACTTGTCTTATACTCCTTAACTGGAGTCTCCAAGACGTAATCTACAAAAAAAACAATAACACTTCAGATGATACATATTGTATTTTCTGTTAACTGTTTTGATGGAATTTTATTGAATAAGTGTATAAACTTCATACTTTGGCCACAATAATATTGTATTTTGGTGTTGGCTACTCTGCCAGCAAGTACCAATTCTTGACCAAATCTAAATGTAGACAGGCTCTCAAATTTGAATTTGGTCACATTTGGACTCGCTGGCAGAGTAGCCAACACCAAAATACAATATTATTTTGGTCAAAGCCGACATTCAACCGCGCAGGCTGCCAACATAACACTTCAAATGAGATATACTGTATTTTCTGGACACTGTTTTATGAAATGTTTTAAAATAATTGTTGGTAAACTTCATATTTTATTATAAACTTAAAAAACACTTTTGAATGGAAATTGACTCACGTTATGGCGTCTGATGATGCTCTAGACAACAGAGCGAAACGGTCGTCACGCCATAACGTGAGTCAATTTCCATTCAAAAGTGTTTTTTAAGTTTATAATACATATTAGTGGAAACAAGATGGATCTTCAACATCATTCATATTTTAATTTTGTGTTGCAATCTTATTTATTGTCTTTGATATTTCATAGTATGAGGGTAATTCTGGAAGTTTAATTTTTATATTAATTCGGCTGAGCTGCTGTAGCATGGTTGGTCTGTAACTTTCCTACTCGCTTAGCGAGTAACTATCCCAGTGTAATCGACCCTTTAGCTGTCAATCAATGCCTCCTAGGAGCCATTTACCAGATGATTCTTCTCTGAAAGAGACAACAGTACCGCTCCGTAAATAATAATTGTTTATCGTTGAATTAAAAAGTGGTTTATAGTGCGATTTAGTACACACAGTTGATAAATTACAGTTCATTTCAAAGAGTTTTAAATGTGATATGCAGTGACTGTGCTAACTTAATTCGGTGATGATAAATTGAATCGGTCATGGTTCGATTAGAAGTTATGCAGTTAGCCATTATTACAGGTATGTGAGCTTGGAAATTGTCAGATTTCATCCAATATTTCACTAAAAACTTTAAAATTTGAATCACTTTGCGTTCGTCCTAATTTATTATTAATGTTAGTGTACAAAATTTAAGAATAAATCTGTAAATTGATTTCTTGTCATTTGTGATGAAAATAGGTCACGTTACCATCAAGGAGTTCTATAATTTAATTATGATAAACGAAATTAACATGGTATTAAATGCTTTTCACTGCATAATTTTCGTTTATAAGTGCTCTCGATCAGCAACGTGTTGGAAGGGCAATTTCTGTAGAACTTGTTTCATAAAATATGTGTCTTGAGATATCAAATTGATAGCTTATGTAAATTGAATCTGGAGTCGTCATATCATTAAGTACTCATAATCATAATTCATTCATCTCATCACTTCAATTGTTTGATCTTATTAGCAGAGTTTTTCAGATTCTGGTAGAATGTGCCCAAATGTAGAATTTTAAGTTCTTTCAGTAAGTTCTATACATTATAATCTATCCAAAAATCTTTTCTAACTATAAAAGCTCCAGTCAAATGGCCAAGTCTTCAATTTTTTCTTCAGAATCCCTCAATGTTGTGGTTGATTTCCAAGATGGAGGAGACTCACTACCTCATAATTTACGGAGTGTTTGAGAGAGAATATTTCTATTTTCAAACTTCATATTTTCATAGTTGGCAGTGACTGAGTTTATAACTGTGTGTCTGGCTACAAAGTCTACTTCTATTTGCAATGGGGCGACATGTCAGAATGATTATCTCATTTCTCTAAAACATCAATTCTCATCTAAATAAGTCATCTATAAACTTTATGAATAGAATAATCATACGCTGCTAGAATCCATATTTATGACGTGCCTACTTTTATCTTGATAAGTTACTCTTTAAAATAATCGAAATGATCCTCGATAGAAATAGCATAAAAATCCTCGTTTGTATTAATTTCTAATAATTATTTTTTTGTCTTTCAGAAAATAAATATACACTAAAAAAATAAGGACCGCCAAGAAGAGTCTTCATCGGAAATTCTAGGAATCTTGAGTGAGAGGCCTAAACCGCTTTCACTTTAGGTTAGTTGAGTTGTGTGAAATACACACAAAATTTTATTTTTGTCCAGACCAAATCAAAATATCTCTATTATCAATTGTCTGGAACTTTTCATTTCTTATGTAATGATATCCATCAACTATTTAAACTTGGCAGAACTTATCAAATTCCTCAAAGAGCTATAACTTAATACTGAAGACTTCCGCAATGATGGATATTGACAACAGCATTGAATAGCTGATTGAAATCGATGAATACTATTGCACAAAAATATTTAGTCACCGCCGGGAATCGAACAGCGGACCTCCCAATAGCCGGTCTGGCGTTTTTACCACTAGACTACAGTGACCCTTCTGCAAAGCAGCACTCATTTTAAACTTGGCCATATCGGCTCGTATCGCAACTGACAAATTTAGATAAACAGAATTTATTATTTTCGAATTCCTCAAAGAAATCTTGATTTATACTGAATTTCAAGCCAATATGGCCGAGTTTAAAATGACTGCTGGTTTGCTGAATGGTCACTGTAGTCTAGTGGTTAAGGCGCCCGACCGGCAATTAATTGGAAGGTCCGCGGTTTGATTTCCGTCGGTGACTGATATTTTTGTACAGTAGCATTCATTATATTCAGTAGCATTTTTATTTGAATTGCACAAGCTATTTAAAAAAACATGCTATTCAATGCTGGTGTCAATATCCGTCATTGTGGAAGTCTTCAGTATAAATTAATAGCACTTTCGAAATTGATAAATTCTGTTTCTGTATATTGTCAACTATTTATTCATGACAAAATCATAATCAAGCAATGATTCAACAGGCTCTTGCCCACAACTGCTTTCTTTACAAATAATGTTTTACTAAAATGCCCAAACTTGAACATGTTTATCAAAAGAATAATCACATGCCATTTGCTGCTAGAATCCATTAATTGAATAATTAAAATGGTCCTTAATATCCATCCCCTATATTTTTTTGTATTCACTATGTAACTCAAGTATTTGTCATTTATTCTAATTCGTTTTTTTTTGTAATTGTATTGCAGCAAACATACACTAACAAAATAAGGAAACCAATAGGAGGCCCAAACGAAAGCTGTTAGTCGCTTTGATTCGCCGTAAGTAAAAAATTATTCTGTAACTAATTTATTTCTTAATTTTATGTTTAATCACATTACATCAATTCTCTGGGAATACCCTACTCCCATTTGATGAGTGATTTGTCAAACAATTTCGTCCTTGTAGACAAACAAGAATATTACAAGTAAAAGTAAAAACCAGTATCAGTCAATATAAATATGATATAAAAGAGTTATTAAGTTCATAAGATAGAACAAATGTGAGCACCATCTGTTTATTGAGTAACTAGACTTGAGTGTTCACTGAAGTCTGCCACTGAATAGCACGCTTTATCAATTAAAATTCTTTTTATAGTTTTCTTGAATAGCTTCAGATGATAGCTAATGTTGAAGACACTAGATTCCTTTTTTTCTTACTGATGTAGTCCGCATGAGTCTTGGACTTGTGCGTGGGTAATAACGAGGTGATGCAAATTTAATAATGATATAAAAAATCTTCCGAAGCAAAATGTCAAATTCAAGTTGATAACAAATCAGCTAAACATGAACATGGTAATTAACAATTATTTCCAACAGCAGAACTTTTTAAGAGTTGTTACTCATATTAAATCTTTCTTTTGTGTTTTTTCTTTGTTGCAGTGACTTTATAGTATATGTGCAGATGAATGTTCACAACACTTGTCTTCTTAATCTCTGATACTTGTTCTGATGTAGCCTATCAATCATTGTTAATTTAAAGCCAAGACAAAACTCACAATTTATTTTATTTTTTTCAGATAGAAAAGAATTGAATTCTGTAAGAATTTGATTGTGGAGATGAACTGCGATAGTGGATTGTAAGACGATATCATTGACTTTTCAACGTACATGAGCATAGACTAGCATCAAACATCAGTATTGCAGTCGACGTTCTTCAGTACCAGAAAAAGGTTGGATCTCTTATTATTCCATACTATGTATAGTACAACTAGGCAGCTAGCTGTGCACTCCGGCAAGCCACAAGAGTACGACACTACTGTTCTGATAACATTTTACCATTTTTCTTTGCAAGCACACACTAGCTGCCGAGTCTGATGTTTCCAGAAAGGCATCAATATCACCCCGCGAACCTTATTTCATCATCATGCTTCAAGATGACAAACAAGTTAACAACTTCGTACGAGTTACAATACTTCAATAAAGCAGCGTTTGTACTACATTATAACAATGTTATAGAACAAAGTTTGATTATCAAGTTTTTAAAGATTATAACAGTATAATTGTTGTTACACATAACTATTTCTATGTAAAAAGTTGTACAATATGGTTATTCAGCCCAACAAAGATCCAATTATTGGTAGCAACCAACAGCTCATTGAAATTGGTCCACCAGAATTATAAAACTATTGCGTTCTGTGATGGTTAGTAGGCCTATTAAAATTAGAGAACTATGTCAATTTGTATGTTTAATACAAAATAAGAGCCAGATTTCAAACAGGATAGGTCAGCGAATTTCATGATATTTTTTTTCAAATATTTTTATTGCTCAGGGAGATGACCCCGGACCCCGCTTATCCGAAGCTCTCTCTTTCACCGAGTTCAATATAAAATTATTAGTCTGTTTTAATATTTAAACTGTACTCATTGGAAATTTCGAAAACGTAATGTGGAACTACAAGATCAAATGATACAGTAACATTCAGTAAGACATCATAGTAACATGACATGCACTGTGTCTTGGATACAAGCTGTTACTAACAGCATCATACATACTTCAAAAAAGATGATTTTTCACTCATCAAAAGTAGTTCAGCTTCACAATAGCTTAGAATTGCATTTTTTTTCACATTTAATCCATTTAAAGGCACCCACTCTGTACCTTTTTCCCATTAAATCCATTACTATGAATACCACCAACCTTGATTGTGGACCCCTAGGAAAAAATCCTTGAGATAATCATAATTTGATAATTTACTCTCGAAATGCATCACCATCGTCAGAAGATTTCATCCACGGGAACCATAAACTTTTCGATCAATATGATATAAACAAACGTAATAAAAACACAAATTAATAACACAAACTGATGAATAAATATTCCACTTTCATCGTATTTACTCAAGTAAATGACTTAACTGATATCGATTCTAATTTACTCTACATGAACTCTAACCTTCATCTTTCATTTCTAATTTGGCGGCTGTGGTAGCGCAGTTGGTTGGATCGCTTGTCTGTGATAGATAAGGGGCTCTGGCTGGCTTCGTTTCCTGCAGCCTTGGGTTCGAATCTCATTCAGCCATGGATGTTTCTCATTATCCACCCATTCACCCTGTACCAACTTATTAAAGAAAACGAGCAGAGGTATAGTTGGTAAAATGTGTAACAGGTGTACCAACTTATTAAAGAAAACGAGCAGAGGTATAGTTGGTAAAATGTGTAACAGGTCAGCCCAGAAGTAAGAGTACTAACTGGTCAGGCCTGAGCAAATACTCTTGTCGGCAAAGAACCTAAATAATGTCACCTTCATAAAATACCAGGACAGGATTCAAAAGAATAGCCAGATCTTCCAAACAATTCCACTTTTCGCTATATTGAATTTCAATCTTTTACAGAGCAAGAAATCCTTAAAACTTATAAAAACTAAAAACTTCAAGTTAAATCTGATCAGATCTTATATTATTAAAAAAAAGAGATTCCATATGTGAGTATATTCATATACATATATATATATGTATATACACATACATACATAAATACACACACATACAAATACTATCACTATTGTGTGCACACTTCCAAATTCTTAAGGAGCAAAATATACGATTATAACTTAATCCAAGTTAAACTTAACATTTAAAAAAAAAAAACGTTTTCATGTAGTAGAATAAAGTTTGAATTTTACGTAGATTTAGAGATTTAAGTTTTAAAAAGAAAGTCCAGTTGATAATTTAGAATGTTGGCGGCGAAAGATAGAAAGTTCCTGGCGTTGAATAATTTGCAGATAATTTAGTACGAAATATAAAATGTTACCTTCGTCTTGGAGTTACTCTAATTTTGCATCACGCAAACATCAAACCTCTACGATGATTTGGTCGTAAGCGGTATTCATATTCCAAAAATCAATTCATAACGTTCTGGGTTGACGATCACAGTTGAAGCATGTTGTGAAAATATCTTGAACGAACATGAGACATACTTTCATTCGATCCTATACGTCAATTCATAGATCCTGAAATTCTTCGATTCATAAGTACATCGATACTGTGATTCTGCATTACTCTGGTTCTTCGACCGCTGAAAAGAGTCCCAATAAAAACGAATAGAAAATAGTAACTTAACTCATAAAAATAATTCCAACTTAATAGGTTTCGAAAAATTGACAAACAGACAAGTCAACTTCACTCCCAAAGTTTAACAATGAAATGTTTTGAGAATACCAAACAAAAAATAGATAGAATAGACATAATTAATTACGAGACTCAGGTCAAGGAAAAGATATTTAAATTTGAGACATTAATAAAAATGAAGTATTACTAACAAAATAAGATGATGCTAACGATAGGAAATAGTTCTGCCTAAAGCACGTTTAGACAAAACTTGGCAAGTAGCGTTACCTAACTGTCCTTAAAAAAAAGGACTTAATTAAATTACAGAATATTGAAACAGCCAAAAATAATAAGTAAAAGATACATTGTAAATCAATAGTAATTAAGAATGGATGAATAAATAGAAAATCTAAAAGTGAAATATTATACTCAACGTGCTCATAAACGAACAAGAGTCAACAAGATAAGATACGTGATTTAGAAAAAAATTAAGACTCAAATTTAAGAATACAAAGTAAATAGTTTTGTCTCCAGTTACTACGTAGTATTCTCTAGAGTAAATCGCAGCTAAAAGAGCATTAAAAAGACATATTAAGTAAATTAAAGAATTCACAAATACAAATCGACAAATTACACTTACCCAACTAGGCGGACATAAATTTGGTATTTAGCAACTTAAGTTTGGCATCAATACAGCAGCCAAGTGGAAAAGTTTGGAAAAAAGTTAAACAAAAGAAAAAAAAGTAAATTAAAACCAGATCACAACATGATCATATTAGTTAACAAAAAAAAATTTACTTCAGGACATCATGGTCCAAATAATAATCGATCCTACCCTTCGAACATTTTGTAAGAGAAAGGAAGCGTCATCCTGGATCGAAAATCGAACAGGCTTCTTCTCATATCAAACAGCTGTTCAAATTCAAGTAAGATCAGCAGATGAACCAACCTAACGAAAAAGGTCGCAGACAAAGTCAACATCAAGACAACTTTCCAAATAAACAATAAAAAAAAACTAGACCAGACGAGTCAAAAGGAAAACTAAAAAATAAATATAAAAGTGGATACCAGCTAGTAAACAGTTTTATGAATTGAATAATGTACTAGAGCAGACGAGTATGACAAGTACAGAGGTGACAGTTACCGTAGTAGCGTCAGAGTAGTACCCGCGCAATTCAAATATAATAGTTCGTACCTATAAAACTAGCAGTTTTATAAAGGGGTAATTAAAAATTCATTACAAACTCCCCCTTCTTGCAGTTGTGGGCCACGCCCACAATAGGAAGTAAAGAAAAAACTCAAAAAAGTAAAGGAAAAAGTAGGCAGACGAAACAAGAAAACAAATGAGAAGGCGCGCACTTCACAAATGATCTGTCTCAGAAAAAAAAAGAGGTGAAGCATTTAAAGAGATTACGAAGTAGGAGAAGACGACAAGAACAGAAAGTTGTACAAGTGAAATGTAGTGATCAGTTACAATTCACCTGTAAGTAGAAGAAAAGAGGAAAGTTTAAAACCAAATAAAAATAAGAGAAACGAGAATAATAGATGAGCGGTAATGGAATACTAACATGAATAGTCATTAAAGAATTAGTACAGATTAAAGAAGTTTGAAAATTTAAAAAAATAATAGAGCTTTGGACGAGAACAAAAAAAATTTTTTTTTGGACTCAAAAAACAAAATTTAGATCGAAGACCAACTTGGGCTTCAAACAAAAAAAAAATTACTAAGAACTCACAACCATAAAGTTAATAGTAAAACTACGAACTTTATGAATTAAAGGTAACTAAGGTTAGTAAAACGAGGAACAAAATTTTCCAAGAAAAGAAAAATAAATAACCAAAAACGTTAAAGTATTCAAATCAAGAATTCATACAGTCCATAAAGAAAAAGGTAAGTTCTATTCTTGAGGGTGAACTGATGCTTACTTCACTAAACCTAACAAGAGACCGAAACATCAAAACGAGACAACTAACAACTTATGATTAGCTATTAACAACATTACTGAAATGACGTAGAATAACAATCTTTCTACAATACATAATCACAACACAACTTTACAACGACCAACTTATGTTTCAAAAAAAAACTAAATTTTTCAGCACCTATCAATGTTTTATAAAGACGCACCACCAAAATAAATCAAGACTCGGGCCCAGAGTTGCAGACAATTTAATTGGGGTGGACGTTATCTTTGTACTACAAGTACAAATAAATATTCTTCAATTACTAGTACAACAGGAAAGTTAGTAAAACTATAACAACCAGGTTACCAAGTAAAGAAGACACCTAGAAAAGTCCATAGTACATCAGGGACGCTAATGGTAAGTCCGACATTCGGAACAATAACCGAAATAGGGACTCAAATCTTAAGCTACAAAGAAAAATGAAAAGCAAATACAAACTGTCCGATGACATCAAATTCGGACTAAATGATACTACACCTAATATTACAGGTACTAACAGTAGTTAATGCAATTAGTGACAACCAGGATAGCAACAATTCAAACAATATCATCTTTTCCGCAAGAATACAATTACATAAACCAAACCAAAACCTAGATCAAGGGCAAGAAACGTAATATTTTAACAAAAATAATTTTCTCAGTAACTAACAGCGTGAGCAACAGGGATCTTAAAGAAATTAAGACAACATAAAAAAAAACTTCAAACACAAGAATCAAAAACAACCAACATTGGTGACAACAGAGTTTTTAAGAGTCAAGCCTAAAACAAACTTAAATCTCATAAAGAAATTTAAATACCCTAAAGCAAAATTCCTTATATATTTTTCGCAAATCAGAGCAAAAAGGACTAGAAGTTGAAATTACTATCAACCAGTAGTGACACATTTGTTGCCATAAAATTTTTTGAGATGAGAAACATGGGCTTTTAAAACAAAGTTTCCGGTTTCAACTTTGTGCAGACTGACGGTTACTGGAGTAAGCCATTTTTTAATTTGAAAAGGACCTTTCCATCTGTAACTAAGCTTCTTAGAAATCTTGTTGATAGCACTACTGACAACATGAGTCTTAACCCAAACTAAGTCACCTAACTGAAAAGGCACCTCAACTCTATGATGATCGTAATTCTGTTTGACTCGAGAATGTGATTTAATAAGACTATTTCTAGCTTTCCTCCAGACATCGAGCGAGTCATTATTGTTACGGTCAGGAAGAATATCATCGAGATTCCAGGCGTGTAGTAACGGTTCTTTAGGACAATATCTAAATAAAAGTGAAAACGGTGTGGAGTCGGTACTCTCATGTTTACTCAGGTTGAAGGCTAAAGGTAACCAAGATAAGCATTCGTCCCATTTACTATGTGAGTCACCATGAAAGGCGATCAGAGCGCTTCTTAAATTTCTGTGAACTCGTTCGGCGACATTAGGAGCCGGATAATAAGCTGAGGTGGTGAAATGAAAAATTCCTAACTGGAAGCAAAAGTTTTTAAATTTAACAGAAGAAAATATTGAAGCATTATCAGAAACGATCTTTTTTGGAACAGAGAAATTAACGAAAATAGATTTTAGAGACTTGATTACAGCGTTAGTGTTGGCTTGTCGAATGGGAAGTAACCAACAGAACTTAGAAAAACCATCGACACAGCTAAAAATATAACTGTTTCCCTGAGCTGTCCTAGGTAAAGGACCAACGATGTCAATGTAGAATTGTTCAACAGGTTTTTCGACAATTTTAGAAGAGAGAAAACCGAAATTCTGTCGTTGACTAGGTTTACTCTTTCCACAAGTCTCACACATTTTTACCATAAGAATAATGTCTCTTCTCATACCATTCCAGAAAAAATTTTCAGCAATCCTATGCATAGATTTAGCGATTCCAAGATGACCACCTAACGAGGATTCATGGTAATACTTGAAAACTACTGGAACTAAGATTTTCGGAAGAACTATTTTGAAATTATCTTGATTACGTTGCTTAATCACAAGGACTCCTTTAGAAATACAGTACGGAAATTGATCTAAACCAGACTCAATTTTCTTAATGGTATCACTAATAAAAGGATCAGCATTTTGATGACAGCGTATATCGGTGAACAAGACTGGGAAATCAGTAAGTTTAATAGTATTTATTACAGAAAATAAAGGTTCAACAAAATTATCATTACTTCCTAAAGTTTCATCTGGCTCATCCTGAAACATGCGTGACAAACAATCAGCTGTGACATTAGATGTCCCAGGGATGTGTCGGACGTCAAACTGAAAAGCTAATAGACGAATTATCCAATGTCCTAAACGACCTGTCTGTCTAGGATTCGACAAAACCCATTTCAGAGCTGAATTATCGGTTAAAAGCAGAAACTTAGAATGTTGTAAGTAAACTTGAAATTTTTCCATCCCAAATATGGCAGCAAAACATTCAATTTCGTAAGTTGAATATTTGCTCTCCTGCTGTGTAAGTTTTTTAGAAGCATAGGCAATAGGCATAAGGACTCCATCAATTTCTTGGGAAAGAATGGCAGAAATAGCGGTAGACGACCCATCAGTTTGCAAAACGAATTGTTTAGAAAAATCTGCTGTTCTTAAAATGGGAGGACTAATAATAGCCTTCTTTAACTTCTGAAAAGCAATTTCATGTTGTTCTTCCCATACGAATTTGATCTTTTTCTTCCTCAGATTATTGAGGGGAGCGGCGATTTCAGCAAAATTTGGTATGAACTTATGGTAATACCCTACCATGCCTATGAAACGAGAAACAGCTTTAGAATTTTTTGGGGCAGGAAAAGTTCTAATAGATTTAGTCCTACTGGGATCGACAGATATACCACGTGAGTCAACTAGATGCCCAAGGAAAGAAATCTGTTGTTTGGCAAAATGTACTTTTTGAGGATTAATAGTGAAACCACCTTGTTCTAATTTAGATAAAACAATTTCGATGTGTTCTAAGTGTGAATCAAAATCTTTGGAATATATTACTATATCATCGAGATAGTGGAACACGAATTTGAACTTGACGTCCTCAAACAAAGTATCAAGAACAGACGATAATGCTTGAGCACCTGTGGATAAGCCATAAGGTACACGAGTAAATTGATATGTGTTTTGCATAGTACAAAACGCAGTAAGGTGACGACACTCCTTCTTAAGTGGCATTTGATAGTATGCCTGGTTTAAATCCAAAACAGTAAAATATTTAGCACCGTTAAAAAAATTAAATGCGCAGTCAATTTTAGGTAAAGGCACACTGTCAAGAGCTATACGTGGGTTCAGAAATCTGTAGTCAATAACAACTCTCCAATCTGAATCACCTTTGGGGACGAGAAAGCAGGGACTCGAATAGTGACTCTGACTTTTTTCAATCACGCCCTCTTCTAACATTTTCCTAATTTTGGAGTTCAAAATTTCCAGCTTTATAGGGTCCAATTGATATGGAGCTCTCCTTACAGGCACATCAGACAACAGACGAATTTCATACTCAATTAAATGGGTCTTTCCAAGCTTAGTAGTCAAAACATTATCATACCTGTCCAGCACAGTAGCTAACCTTTTCTTTTCGCCATCATTCAAATCATTTTCAGACAAATCCATCACGAGATTATTTGATACATCTAACGACAAATTATTCAAGTCACACTTTAACTTAAATTTGAAGCTTGCTCTGAAACCAAAATAATACTGTTGATTAAACAAGTCCAGGATTAGTTTAGTAAAATTGAAGAAATCACAACCGAGAATTAAGGGTACAGACAAACTATCAGTGACAAAGAATCTAAACTTCCAGCTGAAATTTTCTATCTTAATTTTTAAAATAACTGATTCAGTTAGAATAAGTTGACCATTATTGGCAGTAGTACATGCCAGATGTTCTCTTCGGAAATTCAAGGTTGAAAAATCAGAAACTAACATGGCAAGACACGCTTTAGAAACAATACTATAAGCAGCACCAGAGTCAAGTAGGGCAATAGTGTTGAAAGAAGTATAAGAATGCCCAAGTTGACAATCCACAACAGGAACAATTCGTTTTGACAAAACCTTGGCCTTTCCATTAGCTGGGTGTCGCTTGTCAAAACGCCTATACTTTTTTTGAGCCTTTTTATTATAGTAAGTAAGTTTAGATTTAGGTTTCACAGGTTTAGAGGGAACTTTATTGATTTCAGTTAAATTTGAATTTACTAAAATATTACAAGGGTTAACAGACTGTAAATAATTTGAGCTATTATTTTTAGTTTTAAAAATCATGCTATTGTTCTTAACGGGCCTTAGTCAACTTTTGCTTTTATTCTAACAGTCACGAGAATAATGACCTAGTTTCTGACAGCTAAAACATTTCACAACATCAGTTTTCCTAGTTAAAATGTTCGGAGACTGAAAACCAGTTTTTTGAAAATTTGAGTTACTACGATAATTACTACTATTAGGGTTGCTATGACAATGCCGAGCAATGTGCCCTGATTTACTGCAATGATAACAAACTGTTTGTTTAAAAACGGGGTGAACAGTATTCCTTTGATCTTTCTGGCGTGAATTCAAGCCAAAGTCCAAACGTTCTCTTTCAACATCAGCAAACTGTAAATTTTGTGATTGAACACCTAACTCATAAAGATCACTAAAGGTTGTAGGTTTGCTCTGAAAAACCAGCCTAGAGCGTTCTGAAGGATTTAACCCAGAGCAGATAGTAGAAACGATTTCAAACTCAGTTTTATTCAAACGCAACAAGTGTGCAGCGTCTTTTATGGAAACAATATAAGCAGACAGAGCTTCACCATTTTTCTGTAATCGATAGTACTTGTCTTTTTCAATTACTGAAATTAATCGTTGTGGAATAAAATAAATTAATACATCTTTATGAAACAAGTCAAAAGAACAATGGGAGTACATAGCCAACTGTAGTCTATCAGACAAAGGTCCGGTAGCAAATGGATGAATCAAGCATAATAAATCATAATCGGAAATGTTTGAACAACTTTTGATCTTTAAAACAACAGTTAGAAATTTTAACAAAGTATCTACCATTAATCCGTCAGTTATAGGTAACTCTTTAACTAAACGTTCCATGGGATTAGGTAACTTATTGTAAAAATTACTGAAGGTTGTCAAACTTGAAGGCCGAACGGAGATTAATTTGTTTCCAATAGACTGTGATGGCGGCTGAATAGGAATAACTCGAGATGAGTTATTGGTATTTTCACTCACAACAAGATGTGGTAAAGACCTAACCTTCCTGTTATTCAAATTTTCACCTACCGTTTCAGCAAGGAGTTTAACAGCCTGACCTTGAGAAGAAGGATTGTTTTCAACCATACCAGTTACTGTATCGAACATGTCAGCATGAGGGCTAAGACTTGGAGTGACGAACTCTAGTGGATTAGGAGACGGAGCTCTACTTTTAATTTCAGCTTGAAATTCCTTCATCATAGAGTGTAAATTCTTCAGACGGATCACAAATTCTTCCAGACTTTTAGAGACAAGTTCAACTGAATTTTCTCTAGCATAGACAGACAGCTGAACGATCCTGTTGACAACATGTAAAAATATTGAAATTCCTTTGGATAAACTGGGTTTTTTATCCGTAACATTCAAAGTATCAAATTTATCCCAATAATCACTGAGTTTACTCAATAAAGTTTCAATCTTCCCTAATTCTTCCATAGCACTACTCTCATCATAAACAATTCTATAAATTTTTGCATCAGGTACAGACTTAACTAACCTAAACTTTGCTCTTAAGCTGTCGACATCAACGTTTTCTAGCTCATTAGTATTGAGGCCAGAAATTTCTAATTCATACAATAACGTATCTTTACTCAAGTAATTGGGGTTGATCTTTGGACAAGGGAAATTCCTCCAATCGAATTGAGCATCAATCTCACATTTTACTTCCCAATAATTCACAGTGGGAGTAAATGACTTACTAGGCGTACGTACAGGCGAACTCATCTTTAAAAGATGATAAGTTTCGATCAAGAGTGAAATTAAGCAGAAATGGGTGTTTATAAAAAAAGGTTTTAGTAAAAAAAAATTTGGTCATTAAGCTTAATCAAGACTTATCTCAAGACAGCGCTTGCTAGTACTTTCTTGTTTAACAATACTAACGCCCGTCCTACTATTTAACCGGTGACAATACAGAAAAGTTACCAACAAGAATAACATCATAAGACAAACTAAATTTACTTTAATTAATAAATCAATTAATTAGCAGAGTTGCGCAGCTTTTGTACCAACTTATTAAAGAAAACGAGCAGAGGTATAGTTGGTAAAATGTGTAACAGGTGTACCAACTTATTAAAGAAAACGAGCAGAGGTATAGTTGGTAAAATGTGTAACAGGTCAGCCCAGAAGTAAGAGTACTAACTGGTCAGGCCTGAGCAAATACTCTTGTCGGCAAAGAACCTAAATAATGTCACCTTCATAAAATACCAGGACAGGATTCAAAAGAATAGCCAGATCTTCCAAACAATTCCACTTTTCGCTATATTGAATTTCAATCTTTTACAGAGCAAGAAATCCTTAAAACTTATAAAAACTAAAAACTTCAAGTTAAATCTGATCAGATCTTATATTATTAAAAAAAAGAGATTCCATATGTGAGTATATTCATATACATATATATATATGTATATACACATACATACATAAATACACACACATACAAATACTATCACTATTGTGTGCACACTTCCAAATTCTTAAGGAGCAAAATATACGATTATAACTTAATCCAAGTTAAACTTAACATTTAAAAAAAAAAAACGTTTTCATGTAGTAGAATAAAGTTTGAATTTTACGTAGATTTAGAGATTTAAGTTTTAAAAAGAAAGTCCAGTTGATAATTTAGAATGTTGGCGGCGAAAGATAGAAAGTTCCTGGCGTTGAATAATTTGCAGATAATTTAGTACGAAATATAAAATGTTACCTTCGTCTTGGAGTTACTCTAATTTTGCATCACGCAAACATCAAACCTCTACGATGATTTGGTCGTAAGCGGTATTCATATTCCAAAAATCAATTCATAACGTTCTGGGTTGACGATCACAGTTGAAGCATGTTGTGAAAATATCTTGAACGAACATGAGACATACTTTCATTCGATCCTATTCGTCAATTCATAGATCCTGAAATTCTTCGATTCATAAGTACATCGATACTGTGATTCTGCATTACTCTGGTTCTTCGACCGCTGAAAAGAGTCCCAATAAAAACGAATAGAAAATAGTAACTTAACTCATAAAAATAATTCCAACTTAATAGGTTTCGAAAAATTGACAAACAGACAAGTCAACTTCACTCCCAAAGTTTAACAATGAAATGTTTTGAGAATACCAAACAAAAAATAGATAGAATAGACATAATTGATTACGAGACTCAGGTCAAGGAAAAGATATTTAAATTTGAGACATTAATAAAAATGAAGTATTACTAACAAAATAAGATGATGCTAACGATAGGAAATAGTTCTGCCTAAAGCACGTTTAGACAAAACTTGGCAAGTAGCGTTACCTAACTGTCCTTAAAAAAAAGGACTTAATTAAATTACAGAATATTGAAACAGCCAAAAATAATAAGTAAAAGATACATTGTAAATCAATAGTAATTAAGAATGGATGAATAAATAGAAAATCTAAAAGTGAAATATTATACTCAACGTGCTCATAAACGAACAAGAGTCAACAAGATAAGATACGTGATTTAGAAAAAAATTAAGACTCAAATTTAAGAATACAAAGTAAATAGTTTTGTCTCCAGTTACTACGTAGTATTCTCTAGAGTAAATCGCAGCTAAAAGAGCATTAAAAAGACATATTAAGTAAATTAAAGAATTCACAAATACAAATCGACAAATTACACTTACCCAACTAGGCGGACATAAATTTGGTATTTAGCAACTTAAGTTTGGCATCAATACAGCAGCCAAGTGGAAAAGTTTGGAAAAAAGTTAAACAAAAGAAAAAAAAGTAAATTAAAACCAGATCACAACATGATCATATTAGTTAACAAAAAAAAATTTACTTCAGGACATCATGGTCCAAATAATAATCGATCCTACCCTTCGAACATTTTGTAAGAGAAAGGAAGCGTCATCCTGGATCGAAAATCGAACAGGCTTCTTCTCATATCAAACAGCTGTTCAAATTCAAGTAAGATCAGCAGATGAACCAACCTAACGAAAAAGGTCGCAGACAAAGTCAACATCAAGACAACTTTCCAAATAAACAATAAAAAAAAACTAGACCAGACGAGTCAAAAGGAAAACTAAAAAATAAATATAAAAGTGGATACCAGCTAGTAAACAGTTTTATGAATTGAATAATGTACTAGAGCAGACGAGTATGACAAGTACAGAGGTGACAGTTACCGTAGTAGCGTCAGAGTAGTACCCGCGCAATTCAAATATAATAGTTCGTACCTATAAAACTAGCAGTTTTATAAAGGGGTAATTAAAAATTCATTACAACCCCATTACCCACGCACAAGTCTCCGGGCTCATGTGGGCATCATTCGTAATAAAAAATTGAATAGTGGCAAGCAGTGAATTAATCATTATAAAGTCAGTTTATTTCTTCATTAATTAATTTTAAGGCTAGTTTATTCCCTCATGTCAATGTTAGTGAGTATATTCTGCAGTGAATAGGGCTAGTTTATTTCCCCATGCCAATGTTATGGAATTCTCAAGGTAATTAGAAGATAAGGTATTGTTCAATAGCGTGATGCGCAGTAGCAAGCTAGATGCGCTTGAACACTACTTTGGGAATTCCGATACTCTATTTTTCAGTATTGATTTGATGTTAGTTTCAAACTGAGTGCTCTGACAAAATTTAATGTTGCAGGCAGGGAGGGAATTTAGTGTAGAGTTAATGGGAGCTGAACAGCCAACATTTCGAGCTTTATTGGATCTTCTTTATTTTACAAATATAAACATTTTTTTCTTTAGAGATAATGAAGGCCAAAATGTAATAGCCTACATAAATTTGTTAGTGAGAAGTATTTTTTTTCCAAGATTCAGGACTAAAATATAATTTTGTACACAATAGGCAGCTAATGGCCATTTGACATGTGTATAAATTTATAAGGAATTCTTTTGGCCACATTTTCCAGTATTCGTGGCACAAAAATAAAATAAAAATATATAATTAACAAATAAGAGTACACTTTATCTGAGTCCAATCTCGCTTCACATAATCAACTCGCACTCCATGGCGGCGTCTACGAATATTCTTTAAATTATGAAATAGTTACACCTACAAAATTATAACTAATTACTTTAAAACTAGGCTTAATTGATTTTAAATCAATTAGATTGAAAATTCCCCTGGATCACCCACTCACATCAATGAGTGGTTCAAAAAATTAAATTTCTGCATTGAAAAAAGCCAAATTTTAAGTTGTTTTAAAATTAAATTCCGCTTGAGTTATGTTCTTCTCCACTTGCTTGCACACTCGCCTGCAATGTGTAATTGGGCTGTTACACATTGTGGGAGAGTTTATTTAGTGGTAAATTTTTTTCTAAAATTCAGGTCTAAAAAGTAATTTTGTACACAATAATCAGCTAATGACCATTCAACATGTTTATGAGAATCCCTCTTAAGTTCTGTTTTTCTCCACTTGCTTGTACACTCGCTCGCAATGTGTAATTGGGCTGTTACACATTGTGGGAGAGTTTAGTTAGTGGTAATTTTTCTTTTAAATAAAGGTCTAAAAATTAATTTTGTACACAATAATCAGCTAATGACCATTCAACATGTTTATGAAAATACACATAAGTAATGTTCTTGTCCACTTGCTCGTACACTCGCTCACAATGTTTAATTGGGCTGTTAAACATTGTGGGCGAGTTTAGTTAGTGGTAATTTTTCTTTTAAAATAAAGGTCTAAAAAGTAATTTTGTACACAATAATCAGCTAATGACCATTCAACATGTTTATGAGAATCCCTCTTAAGTTCTGTTTTTCTCCACTTGCTTGTACACTCACTCGCAATGTTTAATTGGGCTGTTAAACATTGTGGGCGAGTTTAGTTAGTGGTAATTTTTCTTTTAAAATAAAGGTCTAAAAAGTAATTTTGTACACAATAATCAGCTAATGACCATTCAACATGTTTATGAGAATCCCTCCTAAGTTCTGTTTTTCTCCACTTGCTTGTACACTCGCTCGCAATGTGTAATTGGGCTGTTACACATTGTGAAAGGGTTCGTTAGCAAGTTTCAGTCATCAGTCTATATTTATTAATGGAAATAACATTTCAAAATTATTTTCAGTTTGAAACTGTTGAATTGGTTTAACTATGAGCCAGCCATTTTGCCATCAGCTTTAACTTGTCCTTGGGCTGAAATCTAGGAGTAACTCAGTGGTTCAGTCCAATAGTTTTACTTGTTATTATTTATTATAATTTACATAAAAATTGGCCTTCATATTAATTGACAATTCTGAATTCTGAATTATTGACAAAAAGTATCTTTTAATCAAGAAGCTCCTGGTATTGAATTAGTTTGCAATATCTACCACCGAGATGGTGGTATGAAATTATTTAATAATTATTTTGTTGTCAGCCATCTTAGATTATTTTCTGATGATAGAAAAATGCCCCAATTGAAAAATAATAAATATATCATGGTCTACAAGATATAGCCTACTTTGCCCTGTAACAAGTAGTTTATTTCGAAGTAGTAAGCTCCTCCCCAGATGGGAATTAAACCTGCAGTGTTCTTTAAACAGTTCCGCAGTATAGGTATCGCATTACATGAGGAAATAACTTGGAATAAATAGAGAAAAAAATGTCTTACAGCAAGATGTAAGCTCTTCCTTTTGCTTGGTTACCTGTTTCCTAACTCAGTTTTTGAATTTATCAACCAAATTAATTATCCGAACTGTTCCTAACATTTTCTGTCATAAACAATAAATTATTAGTAAATCATCGGTCAATAATTATCTGAAATTATCTCACGTACACAATAATTGGAATTTCGCAATAATAAATTTGGCGGCTCTGATATTGAAGCGCTTGACTGTGATAAGATAAGTCTCTGGCTAGCTTCGTTTTCTACAGTCTTGGGTTCGAATCTCTTTTAGCCATGGATATTTCTCATCATTCACCCATTCACCTCATTATCCACGCATAAGTTTCCAGACTCATGTGAACTTCGAAATAATTACAAAAATGTTAATAGTATGAGTAATATTTGTACTTCAAATAATATCACTAGTTTGAACTTGCATTGCTTTCATAAATCATATACGTCAGGCCCAGGCCTCAGGTTACTTATCAGTGATAGAAACTCACTTTTGGTGAATTCTGTAGCGAATTCATCTGTAGTCCAGAACTCGAAAAGATTATAGTAATCAGTCAACAAGCATAACTATTTGGGAATAATATTTATTAGTCAGTAATACATTTTTTTTAGTAGAAGTTATAAAAATCACTTTTATTGAATTCTCTAAATTGAGCATACAGAAATAGTGGAATATTATTCATCAATGAGTTTCAAAATTGTTGATCATAACTTTTAATTGATTGGTATATAAAAATATTTTTCAAGGTGGGGTCCATAACACAGATGCCTCCAAAAATCTGTATCCTCCTATAAGTTTACAATCTTTTAGAAGAAGCCATCTCTACTAAACACACTATTCTCAAAAACCCCTTCATCCCAAGATCCAACCTTATTGAGCCTACCAGTTTCTTCTGTACTTTTCTTAGATTTCAATGATTGGCGTATCTTCTCCAATTACGTGTATTTTTCCATGAGTTTTAGTTGAAAAATTGATTCATCCGTTATAAATAAATTGATTCTCTTGAAAACTAGACATATATAGCTTTTTGTGAACGTTACAATACTCCATTCTATAAATATTGTACTCTGTACGTATCAACTTGAAGAGGTGGCATACAATAAGTTCAAAAACTATTAATAAAACATATAAGGGATTCCCTTTTCATAGTATCTATAGTAGGCTACATTATAATATACAGGGATCATAGAAAAACGATTCCATTGGCTTATCCATCATAGAAACTTTAGTATGAATGGTGCTGCTGCACCTATGGTTTTCAAAACGGTTTGAAGGAAGGAGCTTCTAAAATTTCAGATGAGATATAAATTTATGCTTATCTCTTTTGAAAGGTGCGTGCGGGGTCCTCCCATGGAAATATTCTGCAAAATACTTACTGTGGAAAAATAGAAATTAATCTATTCGTTTATGGTTTTTTCCACATTCAATTTTATCTCCTGCTTGAAATCGAGCTCTTTCATCTAGATTTATATTTTATTTTGTCCATTTGATGAATGAGTTATTAATTCATATTTCCGTTGAACACTTACTCTTCTCTTCTGCTTGTAATCTTATTTAATATTTTGTAAAACCTACAAATGGTGTTATAAAGTATATAACTTTCCTGGTGCACATAAATAATTGTCATTTATATAAAATAAATTAATAAATAAATGAACTTGTATGACATTTTAGTTTACAATTTGACATAGTTCTCAAATTGGCCTAAGTAGAGTTTTTCTTTTTCGAAATTGAGTCATCTCAATTAGGCTGTCAATGGATCTACAGTTTCTAGTGCTTATTTCTGCACATAATTTCCAAACTCTGGTCTTTGAATGTGGGATTTTGACTTTTGAAATTAAAACTGGATCAGATTATTAGAGATATATGACCAGTGTATTAGAACATTGTGAGTCATTTCATCAGTGATTAATGGGAAACCATCTGTTCATTGTTTATTGTGTATTTCGTCACTGAAATTATTCAGCATACTAAATAATTTTGATCTTTATGCCTAAATGATGTTGTATGTAGGTACTCTTTTTTTTAGGTGCCCTTTCAGTTGTAAAGAAATTTTCGAATGCGTTCAACTTGAAAATGGAAGGGCAGGCCTTGTAACGTTTTGAATGGTGGCTTTTTGTGAGACACAGAAATGAATTAGACTGCGCACATTGCTGAGTGCTGTGATTAGTTTAGAAATTCAAGTATGTTTTCAAATCAAGTGTCACTTTATTCAAGTTACATGATGACACTATTGTTTGTAAGATAGATAAGTAAAGATTCATTTTCTGATTCGTTTCTGTGCTTCACAAGATGCCACTCAGTGTCTAAAGCCTGCAAGCCTGCCTTTCTATTTGTGACAGTCCTTCAAAGAATGACAAACAATATATTATTGTACTAAGACTGTAAGACGACTTACTAATTGACTGCCAAGATATGTAATTTATATTTATTCGTAAACAAATTGTATAAAAATGACCTTATTATTCTGATTTGTAAAATATTGTTAATTTTGTATGTTTTTCTAATGAGTGGCTGTAAAATATATATCATACTTTATTTTTTGTATTAAAATAATAATAATTTATTTGAGATTGCCTCATTATTGTGATTTGTAGATGAAAACTCTTAATTATTCATTCTATAAGTTCTTCTCTTACTCTCAGCCACCTAATTGCAGTTTCTTTTACTTAAAATTAGTATATCGCTTTCCAAGCAATTAGGTAATCTTTGCGTTTCCAGGTCCCCTAAACGTATTTTTTTTTATAACTGCTAAAATAGCATTAGATATATTAGGATAAAAAGTACCTTTTCTGGAGGATGAAGCCCACATAGGTCACAGACCTGTGCGTGGGCAATGAATTGGATGATGTTGATTGATGAGTTGGACCTACAGTTTCAGGTGGGTTCCGAACCACCGGGAAGTGATTTTACAGCAGAGAACAGAGTCTTTTTTGCTGGCCAATCCAATCGGTTATCCTTACAAGTAATTTTACTTGAGAGAAAAAGCCCAACACCAGGATTGAAAATAAATAAGACTAGATATCACAACCGCATTTATTATTAAAACACGAGATACTATAGTTTCGGCAATTACGCCATTTTCATTATCGATCCCGTAGTTTGATTGCTACTGCTGAAATTGTAGTATCTTGTGTGCTGATAATAAATGATGTTGTGACAACAAGTCTTCTTATCCATGATTGTTATCTACCAGATCACAATATCACCCTCACAAATAATAAAAAAAGACTAGGATTGAAGATATTTAAAAATTCCTGGATTTCTTGTTCCACGACGAACTGCGTTGTTAATATTAACTCGGCCAGATTAAGTGAGTTATTATACTTATTCTTAACAAATATTTGACTGCATGTCGTTAAATTTCACATGAAAAGTTAATATTTGAAAACTGAGCATAAATAGTTAATTGATTTTACATAAAGTACCGTATACTGAATTATTTATTTAGCATAATAAGCGATTACTTCTATGACAAATGAAAATACATAATTACATATTACCCTTTCTAGCTGACGTTCCACCTTGATGAAGATGAATATTTCAATTTCAATGAATGATAGTTTACTCATATTACTTTCAAGCGTGCATAATCTGAATGATAATAAGCAATATGGGTTACCAAAACTGCAAAATTATATCTAAAATAATTTTTGAGCATTGCATATTGACATGTGAGAGCCTTATTATAAAGAGCCACTACAGTCGCGGTCGCGAGTCACAATTTAGGCTAAATTACATCAGCTGAGCGTCTGACCAAGCTCAACAAAGTATGAAGGTTGGAGTCATGTGTTTTAACATGTTTGAAGCCATTTATCCGGCTAGTGTAATTTATCCTTGTCTGTGGCGTGCAAGCACAACTGTAGTGGCTCCGTATAATAAGGCTCTCAAGTTTTAGCCACAGAGTTGGCTGTGTTAACGGTAGGGCGATTATCTCCGTTGACTGCTACTTCTGCGGTCATGGGTTCGATTCCCGCTCAGTCTTGCTTATTTTGTGTATTCACCTCATTACCCTCGCACAAGTTTCAGACTCATGTGGGCTTGGCATTATCGGCAAAAAACGAAAAATATTTGAGCAATGGTACTGCTCACTGACTGAGGTAGTAGATATTTAAATTAAGCATTAGAAGCAACTCACTTTGGCAACCAGATTATTCAAAATTGTCACTCTCATGACGGCTGTCAAGCTGGAAACATATTCTTCAAATCAGAGTCTTGAACCCAATTTGCACCAGCTGAAGTTACAACAGCAATTAACCCCGAAACAGTAATTCAATTAATCATTCTTTCTCTTCTGTTGTCATCCCTAAGTGACTGTTGGTTATTATCGATGTTAATAATAATTATAAACCTGCATTTACAAAAGAAGTTACATTTGTGAGTAGTATCGGACGCGTTTCAGGACCTGAGTCCAATCCTCAGTACAAGTGTGTATTATTATCAGTTTGCTGATCCTCTAAACAGGTCCTAAAACGCGTCCATTAACTTACTACTCACAAGTATAAGTTCTGTTGTAAATGCAAGTTCATAATCATCAACATCGAAATATTTGGTTTTCAACTAATTTAAAGATAAGTATATATCACTTGATAGAATATCGATATCTTCATAATTGAACGAGCGAAGCGAGTTCTTAGTTTTGTGACTCGAGGCTTTTTCTGTATGTTCGTTTGTAAATTCGACGATAACTTTCGAACGCTTAGACCAACCAACTTCAACTTTTAAACACATATTCTTGGAACCTTTAAATACAGATCAAGTTCGTGTGCCAATGAAATTGACCTACTCCTTCATCCTTTTTGAGGCGAAACAAAGGTATCTCTTCATTAATATATATATATATATATATATATATATATATATATATATATATATATATATATATATATATATATATATATATATATATATACATACATATATATATACACACTAGATTGCCACGTATGGAAAGTCCCTCTTTACCGTACTAGATCAGAAAAATGAGCTGACAAATGAATGGGACCTTATAGCTGTACAAGATAGGAAAAATCAGCTGGATAATATTCAAGACAGGTATTAAGTAATGTAATGAGTTGACTATATTTATACATAATATAAATATAACAGAAAAAAATTTGACGCACTCCAGCTGATTTTTCCTATCTTGTACGGCTATAAGGCCCTATTTATCAGCTGATTTTTCCTATCTATAGTCTGTTCAGCGAGCCTACGGAGTGGAGTAAACAAACATGTGCGTGCATGCAAGCCGAGACTCAACGAAGCCTGATTCACAGATAGCCTATTTTTTGTTCAAACACCCTAAAGGATGAAGTAGGCTGAGTGGCAATGAATGTGAATAGGCCGACCGACTGATGCCAGTACAATTCTCGGAATTCCTCACTCACACGCATGCAAAGTTTGTTTGCTTAGGCTCGTTGAACAGACTATAGTACATTTCTGCCCATGCCCGACTCTAGTTCACTAGAGTCGGCCATGATATGCCTTCTATCAATTGTAATAAAAAATGTACATTACACAGCTGTAAACTTTTACCGGTTCTCGCATATTCACGTTTCTGCACTCGACTGTCGCCTATCATATGCTCAACCGGCAAAACGTTTCTTTCCAGCCTAGTAACGTAATATACTATCATGGACGAACCATCAACCTTACTATCCCTGATCAATGCTTTCATCTGGCGACTGGCGCTTGGAAAATGACGCCTTCACCATAGCAACGGCTCATGGTCAGGTAAAACGTGTCAACAGAATGAGACAGACAGGTGCGTGCAGTAGTGCACAGATTCATAAACAATATGCCTCTCTCTGGTCTCAAGCGCCAGATAAAAGTAACCAAGCTATGTCAGAGCAAAGATTTACTTGAACTTCAAGTGATAGTTGTCTTGAGAAATTTATCTAAATCATTATCTTCAAAACAGCCATTTTTCGTTACTGCCTTCCCCTACGATAAGCTTGCCAAATGAGTTTCCCTTTCCAAAATTAGTTGTTTGCAAGCGAGTTCTCCAGCCCGTTGGGCTCACTAGTTCTAGTTGGGCTCACATTCTTACAATACCGTACTTACTTCACACCATCTTAGGCGGCTTGAAAAAATCTCCATGTTGCAAAAAAGCATTTGACTGCAGTGACAAACCAACTGATTGCTAGCATCAGACTTGCAGACTAGACAACACGGCACGTGTAGTGTTGCCAATTCGTGCGTTGAGGGTGGTGATCCGCCACTGGCATCTTCCATACCATTCCACCAAAACAGCAATCGAAAGATAGAATCGGTAGTCGATATGAAATGAAATTTAGGTTCTGGTACAAATGTAGATTATTTTGATAAAAATATAGATATTTTCCATTCGATTGTTTCGGTGGAGTGATACAGAACTGCAATCTGGTATCATTTAATATATCACAGTTATATCTTATACCTTATTACACCTTACTACTAACGATGAGAAAGAGTTGGGACAGAGGCTTGACAATGTCTTCTGATTACTGAAGTAGCAATTGATGATTTTGAATTGAAGATGAGTTTTGGAGCAAGACAATGTACTAGTGAAACAGTCCAATTATAGCAGTCTTATTATTGTAACCATTGATTTTAATGAATAATGAGACGAAGTTGTCACAACCACATTTGACAACTTGGTCTTATTATTCATTGTGGATATCTTCCACAATATCAACTCGCCACTGCAAAGAAAATTTGATTGATTTGAATTTCCAAGGGATCTACCATCTGATGTATAACTGTAATAGGTACTAGAGTATGGTGAGACAGATCCATTACAGCATCTTCTGGATATTAGCTCATCGATGATTTTATCAAGAGAGGATTTGTGAGTGCTGAAGCTGGTTGATGGAGCCTTAAAACGAGTAACTAATAATTTAATACTCCTAATAGTATATGCTTGGACGCAGAAAGTAGCTCAGAGGTGTGCTAGATAGTGTCTGTACACACTCACCTGTGTAGCCAGACCCTGTTTAAAGGTGGGAGTGGACTGTCAAGCATAGAGCTTCAGAATTTGTTTCAGTGGGCTTGGCATACTGATTCAATTTTGTTAGCTCAGTGAGGAAAGCAATCACAAACTACCTCACTCCTAGTTTGTGTAGTGCGCTCTTTGGACTTCAACAAAACTGAGGTCTGAAGAGTCACCTACAATCGAATCGGCTATGGTACTATATACATATAATAGTATATCAAAAAGTTTGCATGACTGAAAAGCTAATATAATGAAATGAGAATAATAATAAAGCATTATACTTGGATGTTGGCTGAGCCTAATATACAGTTGGGAGTGAATCAGAAATTGAATGTGGACAGGACCTAGATTTTTCAAATTTCATTCCCAGTTGTAAATAAAAATGTATTTTTATGGCTGAACCAAACGATATTTAATCAATTTAAATATTTTGTTTAGTCGTGAAAGGATGTATTTTCATGACCAATCTAATATCAAATCTGACACTGTATTTCTATTTAATATATGACTTTCACTCACTTATACTGGAGATACTGCATTTCATCTCTAAATAGAAGGCTGATAAAGCTTCTATTTAGAAGTGAAATGCATCCCTCCAGTATAAGTTAGTGAAAATCATAGATTTAATAGAAATACAGTGTCAGTTTTGATATTGGACAAATACAAATGTGCAATAGACCAGAAATTTAATGAAAAAATACAAAAAATTATTTTTTCATATTTTAAACACGTTCAGATACATCAGAAAATGAATAATAATAATTACTATTATTATTACTATAATAATTACTATTATTATTACTATAATTATTATTATTATTTGTAATTATTTTTATAATAACAGCAAAAGTCGCAAGAAATAGATTTGTTGAAGCTCAATATCAGAAATGAAAAGCATCCAGATTCAAATAATGAAGGACTTAGTCTATATTATATTTTCAAATTTTCTTCATATATTTTCAGTCTGGAATGAAAGTAACTGCTTGGCTGAATGTATTGAAATGGGGAAAATGATAGAAATGTCTTGAATTAGATCTGATAATTAACTTTTTATGTGAATTTAACGACTTGCAGTCAAATATTCATTAAGAATAAGTATAATTTACTTACTCTGTAGGCCGAGCGCTTTCGAATCTTTGAGATCCATCTTCAGAGGCGTGTGTTCCTAGATCATCGATGTCAGCTTTTTGGTTAGAAGAGTTGTGGTTTTTGTAAAATGTGATCAAAAAGTTTGTGTGATTTAAAATTTAGTTGTTTGTTGAGGATGTTTTGTTTGTTGTGTGTGGTGTGTTTGTATATTTCAAATTGTTCCAAGGTGTTGAGTTCGTGTCCTTCAGATTTTATATGTAGAATGTATAGGTTGGTAGTGATGTCAGTAAAAGTGTGTCCAGTTTGAATGGTATGGTCGGCGAAATTCGATTCAGCTTTTGATGTTAAGGCTTGAAAATGTTCCTTGTAACGTTGCTTGAATGTGCGGCCTGTTTGTTCTATGCAGAAATGTCTCATAGTCTGTTTGATTGTGTATTAATGTATGTCATTGTGATGTATTTTTTGTCTGTGGTGTTGGTGTTTTTTTTTTTGTTTTTTTTTTAATTTTATGATTGAGTTTGTCAATTAGGTCATGTTTGTGGCTGTTTTCTTGTGCTAGGTATTTTATTGTATTTAGTTCAGTGTTGTAATTGTCGGTGGATAGCGGTGTGTTGTTGAGTCTGTGTAGCATTGACCTGAATGCTGAGTGTTTGTGTTGTGTTGGATGATTGGACGTGCTGTGTATTAGGTTATATCTGTCATTGTTGGTTTTCTGTAGATGTTGAAGCTGTGTTGTTGGTTTGTGTTCTTTGTAATTGAGAGGTCTAGGAAGTTGATTGAATTGTTTTGCTCCTTTTCAGCTGTGTATTGAATGTTCTTATGTATTTTGTTTATGTATGATTGGAGTTGTTCACATTGTCTTTTGTTTCCTCTGTATAGCAATAGAACATCATCTACATATCTGTGCCAGTATATTATGTTCTGTGAAAATTTGTTATTAAAGAGTACCGTATATGAGTGTTTGAGATAGATTCCAGCAAATACGCTTGAAATTGGTGAGGCCACTGGCAGTCCATCAGGTTGTGAGTAAAATTTGTTGTTGAAGGTAAAGTAATTTTGTTGAGTGATGATTTTTAGGATGTCTATTATTTCATTTATATGTTCTGTAGCTGTGTTGTTGTGAATAAGGATGTTCTTTATTATTTCTATTGTTTCATTGACAGGTATGTTGGTGTATATAGATTTGTTATATCGAAAGATGCAAGAGTGGAGTTGTGAGGAATTTGTGTGTCTTTTATTTTTGTGATAAGATCACTACTGTTTTTTATGTATGTGTTGTTGTTGATATTAATTAGTTTTCTCAGTGTTTGATTTATGTGTTTTGCTAGTTTATAGGCAGTTGCTTCTTGGTAGTTTACAATTGGTCTAATAGGTATGTTGGGTTAGAATTTTGGGGAGTGTTTGAAGTGATGGTGCAGAAGGGTGTATTTGTTTCAGTCTCCTTTTTTGTGAATCACATGATTTGTCTTGTTGATTATTCGTCTGATTTTTGTTTGGTAAACATTTGTGGGATCGGTGTGTAGTTGTTTAATTTTGTTTTTGTTTATATAGTCAAGTGTTTTTTTGTTGAGCTCTTCATTGTTTATGATAACTGTAGTGTTGCCTTTGTCTGCTTTGATATAGGTGAGATTGTGAGTTAGAGCTTTGTGTTTCAATTCTTTTATGGTGTGGTTTTCTGAATTTATGGGTGGGTGTGGTTGTGAGCTGTTTGTTTTCATTATGTTGTAGGTTTCTAGTCTAAGTTCGTCATGTATTTGTGGGTCTGTGCGTTGGATGCTTCTTTCTGTTTCAATGACAATGTTTTTTGATGTGGATTTGTTGTTTTTGTAGTTCAGGTTATGTTTGAGACCTTTGTTCAATAAGTTGAGTTCGGTTTCTGTAAAATCTACGTTTGTTAGGTTAACAGTTTTACTGTAAAAATGTGAGCTGATTGATTGTCGTTTTTGGAGGTGTTAGGTTATGTATTTTTTTTGTCGTGTCTTTGTTTAATTTTGTTAAGTTTTTGTTGTACCCAAGTGTTTGTTGTTTCTGCTAACTCAAGGAAGAAACTGTCTCCATATTTCTGTGTGGTTTAATAATAATTATCAAATACCTGGATTTCTTTTTTTTTTATATAAACAGAAAGACACACACAATTTGGAACTTCTCAAACTACACCTGTCTTTCTGTTTATATAAAAAAAGAAATCCAGGAATTTGATAATTATTATTAAACCTCAGTAATAGATAGGCTACAGGAACCACGAATTAAATACACATCATTTCATTTTCAATATCAATTTTAAACAATAATGATGGCCTTTTCATGTGATAATTTATTATAATGAACTGTATTTGAAAGTGATTTTGTAGTTCCATGTATTCTGACACTTTTGAATTCAAAACTTAAGTGAATGTGAACACTTTATATGCTTGTTTGATGGCCATTTCCTCAGTTGAATGTAAACTCAGATGGCTGCCTCGGCTTTCAAACCTGATTCAGCAGGCCTCCACATGTCTCTGATGAACCATTACACCAATGCGGAATGACCATCACACAAACATAGTAAGTGTCTCATTCAGTTCAAATGTACTTTCAATGTTTGAATGTAAAATTTAATCCTGAATTAATTGTTGCACCTACCTTTATAAAAGGTTGAATGGGGATGATGGGGTTAAATGTTGCAAAATATATTTAAGAGAGAAATAAACGGTTTACAACACTATACAAAAAACACTACACCTTGGGCTGAGTCAATGGTCGCCTACAGCATTATAGCTTTTTGCAGGAAATCGTAACTCAGTCCAAGATTGAAACGTTTTCTACAAGAAACTTAACAAAAACCAAAACTCAACATTCTATTGCATGTTACAATATTTGATGATAGTTTTTCAATAATTGAGCCATTGTGATACATATCAGTAGTTTTTTATAGATAATAAAAACAATAATTGTTAACAATAAATTGTATGTGATATAAACTTAGAAAAATAACAATGTTATATTACATATTAGTGGAAACAAGATGGATCTTCAACATCATAATAAATTGTATGTTTTCTAGTAGCAAAGTGATCAATTTTTAAAATAACAAATAAATATTTAAAAAAATAAATAATATGTAAAATAACAAATAAATATTTACAATGATTGGTTGTTAAAAGGGCAGTCGAGAAGTACAAGAAGTATAACTCATCACTTATACTACCTACAGTCCATGGTTATTATTTGTACCTTTTAACATTTGAGAGCAATATCATTTTTGTTATTTAAACGAGATAATTTATTTTTATTTTGAATTATGCCCTCATGTAACTACTGAACCTTTTTAATTTTCCAGATACATTTTCGGACGTTTTGAACGATATACAGTGTATAGTATCACACAGAAACATGGTTCTATCACTTAGTTTATGGATGGGAGTTAACAGTTAAACATGGGAGTTGACAGGTATCTCATACATCTATTAAATATATTGCTGTGTATCAATTACAAGTCATTTAATTAAGTCAGAAGAGAACTATTTAATTTTGTAAGTAGTTGATCTAAACTCTTCAAATAATTTATTGTAAATAAATTATTTTTGAATATTAAAAAATGTGGATTTATGCCAATAGTTATATGGATATAAAACAATAGATCAGTACAATAGCGTAGTAAGCATTCCTTAGAGTATAAAACATCTTGTCAAATTAATTCAGTTGTCATTATTAATAAGGTATGCTGGTCGGAAGACCGACTTGGTTCTAAATAAAAAATGTTTCTGAAAACACATTGGCATGTTCTTTTATCGTAATTGGCGGCCGCGAACAGGAACTGTGTACGTTTTCATTCAAGTTCTTTTAAATTACTATTTCACGACCAATAGTCTCGAGCAGTGAAAACGCGAGTGTTAACTCTTCATCCACATCAACAACCCGAAACGGACGCAGCTGAGTGGTCATCCTGGCAGACAAATACAACGTTAACCGGCCGTTCAATGGACAACAAAGAAGACCCGGAAGCTCATCATCACCTCGCCACCCCAGGCGCGAGTTATTCCGTCATCCAGCCATCAAGGTTGGAAACAACAACTATTTTAAATTCCACAATGGCAGAGATGAATAGGCCTCTTCCTCATGAACTTTTGAAGTACATCCCTCGTTATGATGGAACTTCATACATACTAGTATACTACCACAATTTATCTCCACCTGTGAAGATTTATTTGGAGCATACTGTGCTGAAAATATAGTAGAAAGAGATGGAAATCATTGGATTCTTTTCAAGGCGGCCATGAACCACCTTGATGGACCAGCTGAAGCAGTAGCCTACAACAGCGGCGCCGACTTCATGGAAATATTGGGGGGGCAAAGTCCACCAGAAAGGTCTGTAGGGGGTGTCATCTGAAGAGAGGGGGGCCCCTAGAGTAATTATTGGGGGGGGGGGCAGAAAGTGCCTTGCCCCCCCAAAGTCGGCGCCACTGGCCTACAACAATTCTTGCTCTAATATTGCCGAATTAGTTAATGCTTTGAAACAAAATTTTGCTGATAATAGATCTGTACCAGAATTGATAACAGAATTAGCTGTAATGACATCATACCATGGAGAACATCCAATTGAATTTTTGAATAGATTAGATGAAAAACGCACACATGTATTAACCAGATATAAGTTGAATGGTGTATCAGGAAGTGTATTAGAAATTTAACCCAAACCAATAGTTGTTAATTAATACGTTTGTTAATGGTGTACACCCAACTCTAGGATCTCATTTACAAGTACAGCAAGTACAAAGTTTATATGATGCTAGAAGTAAATTAATTAATGAATGAAGTATTATACGGTGTTACAAAAATTGCGCTTCAACATCTCTATTAAAACAATGAACAGACATGATAATAGATTTGCACAAGCAACCAATTCTTTTAGAATTCCAAATTTCGAACAAAATAATAAAAAACAATGGACTCATGGAAAACCTTTCCAGAATTTCCCAAGAAATTTTCTTGGTAGACAACAATTGAAACCACAACCTGGATTTAAACAAAAACAACGATTCTATATCAAACAAATTTTCAACAACCAAACTTTCAACATCAAAATTTCCGTTCAAATTTTCAACAAAGCTTTCCGCATCAGAATGTTCCACAACAGAACTTTTTGGAACAAAATTTTCACAACAAAAATTTCAACAACTGCAAAATAATAACAAAGCGCAATGGAACTCATCCAGCATTGTTTCAATGCGCACACCAAGGACAGACTCTGTATAGAAAACGAGAAACTGCAGATCATAAAATGAAGTTAATTATCAGTAAGAAACACCACAAAATTATTCCACCCAAGAGCAAATATGCAGTCTCAAATCAACAAGCTGAGAGATCATTTTTGAGAGTCAGGCCCCAGCTACGCGGAGGAACCCCAAAACAATTTAATTAAAAAATTCCCAGCAAATCTCTCCCTTACTTTTGTGATAAGAAAAATCGCAAATGGCTAGTAGACACTTGCCCACTCAAAAACTACGTTAAGTCTCTTCAGACGTTACTAGGTACAGAGAAGATTTTATTGTCAGAACTTCAAATGGAGAAATCAAAAGACAAGAATATATTTTTTTCAATTCAGAGGAAATATTTTTGAAGCTATACACAATAAAAATGTATCTATTCGAATTTTCACCAAAATATGACATACCTCTTGGCCATGAAACATCAAGTGAAATAAAAGCAATAAATGTAGACTTTAGTGAAAAATACAAGGATGGAGTTAAGAAATTGCTCTTCTCCTTAGATAATAGAGCATTACACTACTTCAAACAGGCTTCAATGTGATCTCGGACCTGGTGAAGTCATCTTCAAATTTCAATTTTAAGGAAGGATTAGTGAAAGCAATAAATAAAAATTATATACAATTGAAGTAGCTAGTAGTAGGTATTGAAAAATACGAATGTTTATGCTTAGTTCTCTCCAAGGAACTCAAGACCATTAGTCCTGAGTCTATGAAAATAGAACAAGTAAATACTATTAGTGATTGTAAAATTGTCAATCAAAACGTTCAAAGATTTTAGGTGGAATTCCAAGCCTTATACGCACATATGAATGAAGAAGAAAGGTCGAATATCATAAATTTAGTGAAACAATTTCCGGAACTTATAAAACAAGAAAATGATACGTTCTGTAGCACTAACCTGTTGAAGCATAGAATAGTCACAAAAATTGACACTCCAGTATATACTAAGAACTATAGATATCCTTGAGCATTTGGGAAAGATATTCAAATAAAAATACAGTAGAAAAAGTATTGAAGAACAAAATTATTTAAAATTCTAATTCTTACAGCCTGGTAGTGCCAAAAAATGAAGATGCCTCAGGCCAACGAGAGATACGCATGGAACTGGACTACAGGAAATTTAATTAGAGGACAATTTATGGAAAATATCCCTTCCCAAACATTGAAGACTTATTTGGAAAGATGGGACGTGCAACTTATTTCTCAGCAATAGACTTAGAGCCCGGATTTCACCAGATTGAACAACACCCAGGCTCGGTTCCAAAAACAGCATTCTCCACTGAAAATGGTCATTATGAATTTCTTCGTTTAGGTTTGGATTGAAGAACAGCCCAAATCATTTTCAAAAATGTATGGATATGATTCTTGCCAAGATGCCAAATGTTTTAGTGTATATGGACGACATATAATTGTATTTTCAGACAACCTGACAAAGCATCTCAAGCATCTAAAATCTGTTTTTGAAAAATTGAAAGAGCCTAATTTAAAAATCCAACTCCATAAAACAGAATTTTTCAAAAGGTAGCCTAACTACTATATTTAGGAAACATCATTTTAGAAGGAGGCATACAACCGAAACCAATATTAATGTTCTATTATGTATTGCTGACGATACATAAATTGAATTGAAAAAATCGAAGCAGTCAAAACTTTTCCACTGCCACATACAGTAAAAGAAGTTGAACAATTTTTAGGACTCACTGGATACTACAGAAAAATGATTCAAGATTATGCAAAAATCGCAAAACCTCTTACAGTAGCTCTTAGCAAAGATAAAACATTTTTAACTCAAATAATAGTGAATTTAAAGAAGCTTTTGAAAAACTTAAACTTATGTTGCAAAGTAGACCAATCTTACAATTCCCAGATTTCTCACGCCAGTTTATACTACTTGCCAGTAATTTTGCATTGGGAGCAGTACTCTCACAAGTGTTTGATGGAAAGGACCCATAGCATATGTACACTATCTTAACAAACATGATGTCAGCTTATCAACTATTGAGAACTAAGAAGAATTTACTAGCAATAGTATGGTCATATGTAAACATTTCCGCCCGTACCTTTATGAAAGAAAATTCTTGAACCTGATCACAAACATGAACCTTACAGTGGCTACATAATATGAAAGAACCGATTTGATTTTGAAATAAAATAATGTGCAAGGAAAAACAAACTTCTATGTAGCAGATGCGCTTTCCAGGATTCCACAGCAGCCAGTCAACAGGTAGACTCACCACCAGATCTTGCTTAAGACGTTCTAGACGAATTCCTTCAAGATTATGTAACATGAAATACAAATAAAATAATGATGAAGTAGCTAGTATTAACGTAACAATTCACTCTCAATTACTCAAGATAGTTCAAACAACCAAGCTGCAATACTGGAAGAAGCCAAAATCATGAATATAGAACACAATCAATCATATTTAGAACGTCGTAACTGTTAGGATGATATGAATTAACATATGTTGTGCTGTTCCATATGATTAGTTACTAAGAGACTATTTTGTTAGTGAAAACAGCTCAGTCCTAAACCACATTAAATATACATTGCTTATAATATTGAACTCAGTATTTTCATTTAAAATAATAATCTAAACAGTAACCAACCGCCCAACATTCAGAAAATTTTCGGTTTAACCAGATTGACCTTTTATATATTTAATTCCAAATACTACCTATGGAATATTTTGTTCAGAGAGGATCACTGGAATTATATTATGAAATGATGCTCCATAGCTTTTTGAATGTAATCAAGGATTCCTTCAAATCAATAAAACTCAAGTGCTATAAGAAAATCAACCTTGATGTTACAGACCAAGATAAACAGAAAAAAATTTAGTTCGAAGTTACTGACAATTGAACAAACTGACAAATTTACTTAAACAGAATTTTTTTTTTCCTATTTCGAATTCCTTTAATTGCTATCAGTTTATACTGAAGACTTCCGCAATGGCGGATATTGAAAACAGTATTTAATAGCTGATGGAAATCGATGAATGCTACTGTACAAAAATATCAGTCACCAACGGGAATCGAATCACGGACCTCCCAATTGCCGGAGGCGCCCGACCGTAAATTGGGAGGTCCGTGGTTCGATTCCCAGTGGTGACTGATATTTTTGTACAGTAGCATTCATCGATTTCCATCAGCTATTAAATACTGTTGTCAATATCCGCCATTGCGGAAGTCTTCAGTATAAACTGATAGCAATTAAAGGAATTCGAAATTAAAAAAAATTCTGTTTAAGAAAAAAATTGTTGCTAACTATCATTGTGGAAAAACGTGTCACAGAGGAATAAATGAAATTTATAAACACATTATAAAAACCTACTATTGGCCTTCAATGCTTCAAGATATTACAGACAACATCATCATTAAATGTCAGATAAGTTTGAAAGTGAAATATGATAGGAACCCCATTCAAGTGGGATATATGATCGCCCCTACGTCACAAAAACCTTTTGAAAAGCTACAAATGGATACGTTTCAGAGCAGAACTGAAACGCTAAATAAAAATCAAGAAAAATATATTGAAATCCCTGAAAACGCCTACATAAAGCGACATTTAACAAGAAAAATGAACCGAAATTCTTTTAAGTGAACTACAATCAACATACAAATCAAGCGACAAATCTGAAAGCAATTCAAAAACGCTTCTTTAAAGTACATCCAAATCGCGACAAAAGACACGAAAAGTAGTTAAAACTAAGTACCGTAATCTGTTTCAGGACAAGATGCTCCTCATCCTTCTAACGATAATCCACAACCTAGTACCAGCAAAGGCCGACTGTCTTGAGTGAAACATCACGAATAATCCCGATTAGGATTCAAGATGCCTTCATTGTCAATGGAACCTACACGTATGCACACCACATCAACACAACATCTCTACAATCATAGTGAGCTGATGAAACTTGAACACTCAGTGAATCTACTGAATACTAAAGAAAAGGACAAGAACAAAACTAGGTTACTTGAATTACATTTAGAATATGATTGAATTGTGTGATATCAACCAAAATACCTGTAAGGAATTTAGTAAGATTTTTTTTTAAATTAAGATTATCTCATCACTTTTCTGTTTTTACAAAGCTTGAACCGTTTATGTGCTATGTTTTTATATGCGAGCCGTTTTGGGTGTATCCCGTGGCTTATTGTATTATATAATTTGTACTTTGTATAATTTAGTGAATAAATAATTGTAAATATAACAAAATATAATTTCGAATATAATTTTGGAATGTACTTCCATTAATCTTTGTACCAAGCCATAATACTCACATTAGAAATCACTAGAACACATTCCAACATTCTCCATTGTGAGAATAAATTGCATTAGACTGGTTTGTATTGCATTACTCGCCTCTCTTATTTCTCACAGCAATTATTATAAATCTAGAAAGCAGTATATTGATTAGATAATTTAATATTAAAAACAAAAATTAATTATTTAGTTATTGGTAGACTCAGAAATAATAATGGTTATAACTGTACAATAATATGCTAGTAATCTACTCAGTCTTGCATTTTTTAGGATAATTTTTAGCCAAATTACTATTACTAATTAATAGTATTAATTAACTACTATTAATTAAATTACTATTACTTAGCATAATTACTATTTTCTTAACATTTGAAAATGATTAAACAAGATCCACTTAATAAACTAAAGGTTTTTTCTAGAACTATGCCTTCATGTATCCACTGAACCCTACACATTTATTTAGATATTTTCAAAAGTTTTATAAGTACACCATATGAAATAACATATGACTTGAAAAGATGGTCATTCACATAGTTTATTTAGGGAAATATATCAACTCAAAGTTCAATTGTTGAACATCGGTGGGTATTTCACACATTAATACAGTGAGTGGTGTATCAATTATCACAATATGTTCAATTACAACAGATATTACATCAAAATTTTATTTAAAAGTGTCATTATAAGTATAAATGAGTACATGGAAAATTAATGATATGTATACATTTTTTTGGGGGCCACCACCGATAAGAATGAAAACGATTAACAGCTATGAACATCTAATTTTTTCTTGTTTCTGTAATATAAGATATAAAATGTACAACAAATAGAATAATTAAAATTTTTTGGTTTCCTAAACTAATTTATATTGAAAGAAATTGAAAATGAAAGTATAAATGAGTACATGAAAAATTAATGATACATATACATTTTTTTGGGGGCCACCACCGATGAGAATGAAAACAATTAACAGCTATGAACATCTAATTTTTTTGGTTTCCTAAACTAATTGATAATGAAAGAAATTGAAAATGAAAGTATTAATGAGTAAATGAAAAATGAATGATACATATACATTTTTTTGGGAGCCACCACCGATGAGAATGAGAATGATTAACAGCTATGAACATCTAATTTTTTTTTTTGTTTTTGTAATATGAGAGATAAAATGTACAACAAATAGAATAATTAAATTTTTTTGGTTTCCTAAACTAATTGATAATGAAAGAAATTGAAAATGAAAGTATTAATAAGTAAATTAAAAATGAATGATACATATAATTTTTTTTGGGAGCCACCACCGATGAGAATGAGAATGATTAACAGCTATGAACATCTAATTTTTTTTGTTTCTGTAATATAAGAGATAAAATGTACAACAAATAGAATAATTAAATTTTTTTGGTTTCCTAAACTAATTGATAATGAAAGAAATTGAAAATGAAAGTATTAATAAGTAAATGAAAAATGAATGATACATATAATTTTTTTTGGGAGCCACCACCGATGAGAATGAGAATGATAACAGCTATGAACATCTATTTTTTTTTTTTGTTTTTGTAATATAAGAGATAAAATGTACAACAAATAGAATAATTAAATTTTTTTGGTTTCCTAAACTAATTGATAATGAAAGAAATTGAAAATGAAAGTATTAATAGTAAATGAAAAATGAATGATACATATAAATTTTTTTGGGAGCCACCACCGATGAGAATGAAAATGATTTAGATGAATACATATCCTTAAAAATATATACTAAAATTTGAATTATGAACAGTTCAATAATATACAGCAAATCATGCTCGATCATTTGGTAAAGTAGATGAGGATTTTGTTCGTTTATTTATATATTTTTCGTACTTTTTCAACTTGCATACCTTTTTTCTCTCCTTTCATTTTCTCATGTAGTACCCCCTCCCACTTGACAGCGATGCTTCAAACTCAATTCAATTAATCTCAAAACAATCACATCTCAACCAACTGAAATAAGCTCTTTTTGAAAGAGTGACAGAACAACGGTTTTATCCAGAGTAGGCTATTTGAGAATATATAATTGATTTTTTTTCCACAGTATTTTTCTTTTAATAATCATGGAGATTACCATCTGATCAAATATTTACTATTAAAATGAATAAAGAATGAACGTATAGATGGGTGAATAGAAAATGGATGATAACATACAGTTTTTTTGGGGCCACCGCCAACGGAAATGAAAACCTTGAATTAAATAATTAATGATAATAAAAATGATTGTATGAATGAGTGAATGAATACATATAATTTTTTTGGGGGCCACCACCGATGAAAATGAAAATGATTAACAACTAAAACATTTAATTTTTTGGGTCCTATAAATAGTAATTGATATTAAAATTTAAAAAAATGATTGTATAAATGAGTTGATGATAACATATAATTTTTTTTGGGGGCCATCACCGATGAAAATGAAAATGATTAGCAACTAAAACATTTAATTTTTTTGGGTCCTATAAATAGTAATTGATATTAAAATTTAAAAAAATGATTGTATAAATGAGTTGATGATAACATATAATTTTTTTTGGGGGCCATCACCAATGAAAATGAAAACGATCAAAAACTAGAAACATTAAATTTTTTGGGTCCTTTAATAATAATAAAATAAATAAAAAATGAAAAATCATGAATACATCTATTTTTTTCTGGTAGCCACTACCAATGAAGATGATCACGATTCAGATGAATTAAATGAGCTCAAATTTATATACTTTTCGATTTTTTTGAATATTTTGAGGTAATTTCTTGTATCTTTCTCCTCGTTTCTTGTCATCGCCTACTCTGGACAACCGTGCTACATATGGATAACTGTACAATACCGTATCACTAATTGCTGTACAACTGAATAAGAAACAGTAGTAATAATCCACCAAGACACAGCTGACACTCAAAACACTAAGGAGCACAAGATTCAAGTTAATGTGAGAAAAGATTCTAGAATAGATAACACTTCATCTGAAAAAAATGCATCATAACAGGTGATTCCTGAATGATAATTGAATGTTGATCATAAATTTAATGGAAATTATTGCAGATTGTTCCATTTAAATCCGGGTTTCCCCACTTCCGTACTTTTTGCAGAGTGCACTCTGCACCAGTGTTGCCACATGCAAGGCAAAGAAATGTGGGGGATTTGTTTCGAAATATCGTACATTCTAAGTTACATACAGTAATAACCATACGTTCAATTGTTACATACAGCAAAGTTCCCCACAAGTCTTTATCTTTTGTCTGGTAACATTGGTGCGCAGCGCACTCCACAAAAAGTGCGGAGCTAGGAAAACCCAGCTTCATGGCTTGGAACAGAAAATAGAGATGAATTATTTTGATAGCTGAAATTCGAGTAACTTTCATTTCTTTAGAACTCATCATTAGCCACCAAAAGCTTTGCTTTGCTGATAGCGCCAAATAAAACAGTGAGAATTTAAGTTATGGTCATAATTTTGGCGCCCATTTTTGCAATGGATTCTGTTAATTCATTAATTGAGTGAATGCACATTAGATGTGATTCTTTGAATATTTCATTCTCTGTAAGCAACAATGAGCTTCTATTCATTGGCCAACTACACCTGCTATTCTAAATGAATGGGGAGCTCTGTACTGCTTTGCACTGGTTCATGAAAAATAATCTACCATTCATTAAATTGATCGTATTTAATTGACTATAATAAATTGTTTAATCCCAATATAGTTGTTTACTTTAGCAACGAGATTGTATTTTTGGCTTGAAAGTTTCCATCAGAATTTGATATTATTTACGGTTTTCAGTGTTTCAGTTTTGAGTGAACTTTCAAATTAATTGCTTAAAATTGAAAAGGAATCATTTTATTATTTCGAGTGGAGTATTTTGGTAAATCAATTTTTTTAAACTGTTCCAAGTGTTTCGTTTCAAGTGAACTTTTCAATTAATATAGTGGTTAAGTGAGATAATTCATTTTGTTCTTTTTCGAGTGAACGTTTTTAGCAAATCTTAAACTTATAGTCTGTGTTAACCTCAATGTTTTAGCGCCTTAACATTCATTGTATTTTCCACAATAAATAAATAATTCATTCAAAAATTGCTGGGAATTTGAATATAAAAATTCTATTACTTCAGAGCTCACTGCAAACTTATGGGGCTAGCTTTAGCAAGCAATGACCTCAAAAGTAATGGAATTAATCAATTGAGAGTTCTTCCCGGCCGGGTTTTGACCAGGAATATCCTGACAATCAATGTAATTTATTCATTCTACGACTGTGGAATTAAAATCAAAATATTGTCGAGTGATAATTATGTTGCGTGTTTTATAAGTATTGTGATATCCAGTACATTTGAGTCGCATATACCAATGATTTGCAATAATCAGTTTCGAATCGGTGTAAATATTACTTAGTATGCTGATGACATAATATTCATTCAATTAACATCAATTGGTTGGTGAACCAATTTTAATTATTCATTTATTATAGCCAATGTTCAACTACCGTGAATAATCTGAAAGTGAATCCAATAATTGTAAAGATTTCACTCTGCAATAGAATACCTATGAATGAAGAGAAGTAAATCCAATACGATTTCAAACATTTGAACCATTTTTAATTTTTAATTGTGAATCCCATTCGATTTCAAACCTTCGAACCATTTTCAATTTTTAATTGTGAATCCCATTCGATTTCAAACCTTCGAACCATTTTCAATTTGTAATTGTGAATCCAATTCTATTTCAAACCTTTGAACCATTTTTATTTTCAATTGTGAATCCCATTCGATTTCAAACCTTCAAACCATTTTTAATTTGTAATTGTGAATCCAATTCTATTTCAAACCTTTGAACCATTTTTAATTTTCAATTGTGAATCCCATTCGATTTCAAACCTTTGAACAATTTTTAATTGTGAATCCAATTCGATTTCAAACCTTTGAACCAGTTTTCACTTTCAATTAGCATTGTACAATGTACACCAAATATAATATTTATAACAGAAGCGAATATTCTGATATTCTGGGGTTGGTAATCAACAAGGAACTTTCCTGGAATTCCAAAGTTACCAGGCAGGACAACCGTATTTAAAGTAATCTATTTATCTAGTGGAGAACCCTAGTGATTGCCCTTATTCACCCCCATATTGCAAAAGGGATACAACATTGGGGAAGTACGTACTTTCAAGACAATCAAACTAAACTTAATGTAGGGGCCTATAGTTTAAAAACAAAAACTAAAACTTTCCAATGTTGTAGTTCCATATTACTTTTTCACTTGATTAATTAACTTAAATAATTGTTAAAAATATTTCACTGGTGAATATAACACTTACTTATTCGTGCGACAGCTATTTCGCATTGTTGTAATGCTTCCTCAGACACGGTTGGTGGTCTAGCTCTTGCTCTTGAGTAGACCTCCAACTGTGTCTGAGGAAGAATTTCAACAACGCGAAACAGCTATCACACGAATAAGTAAGTGTTAAATTTACCAGTGAAGTATTTTCAACAATTTATTGTTTTTACATTTTCGCCATGACAAATGGGGTCGGTGAACAGTGGAATCGGAATTGGTTTCTACCTCTAAGACAACCTCTCTTAGCCTTCAGGCCGGGGGGGGGGGGGGGGGGGTGCAACCAGTTCAATTTTAATTATCCAGAATAAATCAAATTTCATACCTTGGACCAATATGTTTAAATTGATAAGTTTATTGTTCTAATTTAGCCACAAGCCAGACGCACACTGCGTTCGCCAAGCGTCATGAATAAATGACTGTCATCAACTGTTGCAGCTCAACTAATCACAATCATGATTTTTATTCATGACGCTTGATGCCTGTGACGCTTGGTAAACGCTTCAGTACGCGGACTGCTATACTTTGATGAGAGCTAATCCTCTACTTCATGAAAAGCGTTTAATGAAGCTCTCACTACTATAAGTTATTGGGAAAATATCAATAGTCTGACACTGTACATTTAAAAAAAATTAATATGGGGGTTTCCTCCACAATTGAATAAGGTGATTTTAAAAATGTTGAAAATTTATGACTTTCCAGTAAATTTGATTCAATAAAGTGCAGAAAATGTAAAAGGAATTATTATTGTCAATTACCGGTGCTGTATCTATTTGGGTTTTTGTGAAGTTTCCAAGTTTTTTAAGGCGTGTGTTTAGTTTAAAATTCGCATATAGTTGCAGTTCTTACTGATGATATTGTATTCAAATATAACCTTAATTTGAAGATTAAAAATGTCTCATATTAAAAATACGAACAGAACTAGTATTCGCTTGTTTGGAAGCAGGAAAATGTTTTAAAAAACTGAAAATGGAAATTTCTTTTTTATGGGGATGAACTAATTATATTAATTTTAATTTAAGAGAGAAAAGTTATTCATTTTGTTGATTCTCATTGCCATCTTAGCACAATAGTAAATTAATAACGCTTTGCTAGGTTGACTAACTGAACATGCTGTGCTCATATAATATTAGGCCTAAGTGTTGTTGTTCATTTGACTGAATTGATTTTATATTTCTACCTATTGCAGTATACTTTTACTTTGTATGATCTGTTGTAGACTATATTAAATTTGACATAATATTATATTTTTTAGTGATTGTACTTTGTAATTCACTTTGTACTTATTGACTTGGCCGATTCATGTATTGTTTTTATGGATCAATAAATTGATTTGATTTGAAAATGACGAAATTGAATCTCACTAAAATCAATGAATTTAGAGACAAAAAGGAGAAATAATAATATGCTGATAACAAACAACTATAGGCTAGTTTCATTTCAAGGACGTTTTTGTGAATTGAATTTTTTCTTCAATTCAGTTTTCGATTAAAAAATAATAGTGATTATTGTTCGAACTTTTTTCTTGCAGTTTGAACGTAGATTTATTTGATTATCTAAAATTGCAATAATTTAAAAGAGTATAATTTTTAATTTTAAGCTTTGATATTCAATCAAATGTTTAGTATTTTAAAATTGCACTGGGGAATATTCTTGCACATTATGGAAAAGCTATCTTATCACAAATTGTGAATTATATTATTTTATTGGAGTGATTAGGTAAAATTCTATGGATTTGATAAGTAAATGCAATCATCGGAAAGAGAAAAGGAAGATCTGATCTTGATTACTTGATTTCAAATTTTATTGAAATGAAATATCTTGAAATATCAATTTTATTAAGACAGAAAACTGTGCAAGACTAAAATTAAGAATATGATTAAATTTGTTTATTTCTACCTGTATTAGAACTTGGTGGAATTTTAGTTGATAATCAGCCTATGCACTTAAAGACTTGATTTGATTTTTTGATAGGACTATCAAAATGACTTCATTAGAAATCTGGAGTGCATGCAATGGTTTAAGCGCAATGATTATTATTTCATGATTCTGACGTGGATGCTGTTCAAGGATAACATTTCACACAAAATTTAACGAATTTCAATTTTTGTTGGAAAAGAACTTTGTAATTTTTTGCATTTCAAAAATGTTTTAAGCCAAAAACTTTTTTCTATTGCGGATGATACCCACATGAGCCCGGAGACTTGTGCGTGGGCGATGAGGTGAATGAGTGAATGATGAGAAACATGCATGACTGAGTGAGATTCGAACCCAAAGCTACAGGAATCGTAGCCAGCCAGAGCCCTATCTCATCACAGACAAGCGCTCCAACCAACTGCGCCACCAGAGCCGTCACTTTCACGTGTACTGTACCGGAATTTCCCTTTTGGGCTCTCTTTTCAAAACATTCATTGAAAATCAATTAGAAATAAGCTACTACTAATCTACCAATGTATTTTCTTTGTGGACCGCATTGAAATAGAATCATCCCAAGAGTTTGACGAATTAGTACCTTTAAAATGATTCTACCCACTGACTTCAGAGTGAAGAAAAGGCTCAAAATTAATAACAATAATATAATTTTATGTTTTCCTAGAAGTTCAATATTATTTATTATTCTTTTGATTTCCCCAGTAATACTCTTAGAAATTTATTTGAAGTGAGAAGGGGTGTTAGATCTATTATTTTTCCACAGCTTATTATTAATTATGAAGAAGGGTCCTCTTGTTTATTTACTATCTTCAATAGTACGTGGGTCCGACTACAGAACCAAGAGCCAATATAACACTACAATAATTATCTATTTAAAAAACTGAGGGTTGTCAATTTAAAAATGCATATGCTTAGAGGTATCATGAGTCAAACATTTTCAAATTGCGTTTATTCCACCCCATTTCAATCATTAAATTCAGTGTGGTAATTGTATTTGGGGAGGAACTTTTGGTACTCAAAACCACAGTTTGTCTTACAAAATTCAATAACTGAAAAATATCTCATGCAGTTACTTAGAGACTATCCTAGTGTTGAAACATTGTTTTTGTAAGCTGAATGTGAGAAAATTTTTCATTTTTAAATCCCTGAAAAAACCATGTGTTTATTATCAAGCCCTCTCGAAATCTCCCTAGGGGTGCTACTGTAAAAAGACAAAATAATATCACTGAATTTAATGCCCATAGAAAGAGTTAGGTTAGGTTGTTACAGGGAATGCGTAAATAGTGATAATGAGCATAAAAATCGAATTAAATTTTTGGTTGCGAGGACATTTTCTCATTTAATTAATAATTTGATCTCATCTTATTAGATGTTTTAAACTAAAGAGCTGATGAGTAAAAATTAAGAAAAAATATTTTTTTATTTCTTTATCTTAATCTATACAACCTCTAGAATCAGTGAACGATTTTTTTATTCAAGAGATTAAAAAAATATATATGTAAATTCAGTTGACAAGACTCCGCGTTGGCGCACAAGCTTTAACTTTTGCCGGCGTGTAGAACCAAGTTTCCTTAAATAATTATTTTATTTTACCAGATGAATAAATATGATATAATATTAATTTAATGTGTCAAAGCAATGTATCATAATATTTTTCTATATTCTATGTCATTTTTGATACAATAAAGAATTTGATTTAAATTCACGGGACTCAAAGACATTATAATATTATTATTAGTCTGGGCAGCTGGATATCTTTTGCTTCCCTATTCTTAGATTTTCTTCAAATTATTTCCATGTACCGGTAATCCAAAATGCTTATTAATTTGATTTGTACTTTTTGCTCACTTATTGTGTCAAGTTAGTAAGTGCTGTTTGATTTACTTCGAGTTATCTATGTAATGGAGATGAGAACATCATAAGTATGAATTTTTTTTATTGCTGATGATGCCCACATGAGTCCGAGACTTGTGCGTGGGTAATGAAGTGAATGATTACACATAAATGCTTGACGGTGGAGCGGGATTCGAACCCACGACCGCAAGCTGAAGTTGCGACGCCCCAACCAACTGCGCTAAGCGGCCCGCCTAAGGAAGAGTTTAGGATAATGATTTGAATTTTTCTAAAGCATTTCAAGATTTAAAGGCGTTGAAGTATATCAGATTAGATTTGAATTTTAACTTAAATGATAACTTACTAAAATCTATTTGTTTAATATCGGATATGAAATAATTTCAAAACTATTTTGTCTTCAACATTATTAATGATCTTTAATGATTGAAATTAAATAACCAGGAGTGTCACTTATAATAATTTGAATTGAGGAGACGACTTGAACATTGTTACCAAACAACGGTTCTGTTATATTTTTTTTTGACAAAGAGTGTTAATTTTTCTATCAAGGTTCTACTGTTTGAAGATTCTTTGTTCTGATTTTTGTGATAAATTAACGAATACTTGATGTGACTTGCTCATTTCTGGGGGCCTGTTCCATAACTAGAAATTTAATACTATTGGTAATTACTGCACAAGGCTATTGATATTTGAATGAGTTTGTATTGGGTTTCTGATTGCTGATGTAGCATTTTATCCACCCATGACTTTTAAAAACATAATACTGTACTGAAACGAATAAAAATACTAACATGATACTGAGTTACAAAGTCAAATACTGTTAAAAAAAAATTGATGGCACTATGTAGTTAATTTACAAATTATATAGTTCTACATTTTGGAGGAACGAATTAAAATTGAATAAGTAACTTTCGAAGTTAATGGAATTCATATTGGTTTCTACTTTTTAGGTGATGATTATTAAATTTACTATGATGTTTTCTCAGTTTCAGTTTACAAGCAATCTGTGATAATATTTCTACTAATAAATAATAATTGGAAGACTGCAAGATGACCAAATAATTATTAGGCTCTAAGGCTCTGATGGGGAATGGCAAGTTGAATAAAGAGGTAAGTTATATTGACAACTGAATGAAATGTTTAGAGTAAATAATAGAATTTTATCAAGTACCTACAGTGTAGAGAGAATTGAAAGTGTTTTATTATTTGTCTAGAATTGGAGACTTGATTTGCCACGAATGAATTTTCCTGAACAGTAAATGCGTTTTCAAGTACGGTATTAAAATGGCAACTTTACCCGTGTAAGTTGATTGAATCATGAATAATTATTGTGAGCTCAGAGTACACATTTTCTGTTGCAAACTATCAATATTGGTATTATTTCGTGATGTGGATAAGAACACATAGTTATTAATGAACTGCTTTTCAATTTATTTATAGGATACTACTTATTCAGTGTTTATAGACAGTTGTAGGCTATGTGTTGGGCTGTTCGCGGTCATGTAGGTAAATTAAAAAAAGGAGTTTTGTAGAGAAATAAGAAGTTTCTACATGTTGCGTTAGTTATGGATTATTATCAAATGTTTATCAAATATTATCAAGTTTATAATAATTATCAAAAGCTTATCATCTCCAGTATGTTTTATGGACTTGTATGCTGGGGAGGTACCGTACATAATATGTCCCAACGCTGTATCCTAGCATTGTTTTTCAAAAGTCCTTTATTCGTATAATAAACAGATCGCTTAGAACTGATCATTCTTGGCCTCTTTTTTCGACTCAAAGTACTCCCAATCAGAAATCTCTATATGTTTTAAAGGGTTGAAAGCTTATTTTCATAAGCAGCTTAAATACCAATCTTACTCGTGATAAAAGATACGATTTCAGGCGATTACTGGTTTAAATTCCCCAATCTAGCTCAACTGTTTTTAAAATTATTTTTCTTTTAAAGCTCCTAATTTTTTTAATTTGATTTCACGAAAGCTCAACTGCTTGAAACCTTCAAATTCATTTCTTAGAAGTTTGAAATCCCACCTCTTCACTTTAAGGGAATGCGAATCATTTTTGAAAATTGGTGGATAACTTGTGAACTCACTTGTCTCCAAGTAGTGAAGATAGCTGTTTTCTTCTCTCTATTTTTTCTCTTTTTTAGTAATTTAACGTTTTTTAATAATGATTTTTTTCTATATTTTGTTCATTGTATTTTCTTCTTATTTGTCTTTATATTGTTAAGTTTGCAACACAGTATGTGAAATATTCTATTTAATTCGGGTTAATTTTGTTAATATACATCGGTCTCACTTCTGTGAGTGTGTTAAAAATTTATTTTGTGAAGTAAACTCCACTCGGGCCTATGCTTAGGGGTGTCCAAATTTATTTTTTCACACTTATAACCTGTTGGTATTATCTATTTCTATTAGGGTTTGTAGTTAAATAATTATCAAGTTTCAACCGTATATGTAAATATTATTTCATTCAGTATATTATAATCTAATTATTGTTGGAGGAGATAAGCGTATGTTTGAATGTTTTATTGTATTTTACTATTGTTTTACTGTATTGTATTATTGTGTGTGTGAAATAAATTAATTTAGAATTTGAATTAATGTTTCGAAAGAGTCAATATCGTTGGAAAAACATTATGATTGTCAATAATTAACATATTACTCTCATTAGTGTTCTGTTTCTATTAGTGGCGGTACTTGTATTTGTGAGTAAGTACTTGTATTTATGTGTGAGTAATTCAAGAATACTTGTATTTGTGAAATTAGCCTGCAATATAGCCTAAATAAAAACTTTCCCTTGACCGCCAGGATATTTGACTCAGTATGAAATTATAACGGAAACATATAAGCTTCTAGGTTCTGTTGTGCGAGAACATAGTGCTTTGAATGAAATTGAACGAATAAGGAGGAATTAACATTTTTAAGAAGAATGTGAGTAACGTACATAATTTACTTCAGGTTCCTATTTTCGTGCAGCTCTTTTTGCTTGTTTTTTGACTTTCTATTTCATTCTGTTGCAAGCCAAAAATCACATATATTACTAGCAGTTTGCCTGTTTCAATTGAAACTAGGTTCAAATGTGACAACTTATTTACAAAATCAATTTAATAGTCTATTCCATTATCTGTCTCCTCCTTCTTCTATTTACTCTTCTCTGTCTCCTTTCCTTCTATTATTCTGTAATATCTCCTTCTATTATTACTAATTATATAGTCTCTCAGTTCGAAGATATCAAGGTTTAGTTTGAATGGACGAATTTTTGTTCAGACTTCGCCCTTATTACGAAAATGCTTCACATAAAATCTCATTGTTAATATCCAAGCTTTTACTCATCTTACAATCTATTGTGTTGTTAATAATATTCTTTCTAATCAGTTGATGGGATTTTGTAAATTCACGTAAATAAAGTGATTTTATCTTTTATCTTTATATTACCTCCTCCTTCTCAACCCTACACTTTCTCTTCCAACTCGTCTTTTTCTCCTCATCACTATGCACCTAGTTTATTTTTTGTCACATGAGCGCTAGAGTTTCATCAAAGGAGAACAACATTGAAACTTTCATTTATATATGACATACAACTATGTGTTAATGGTTAACAACAAGTATTATTAATCCCATCTTAAGGTCAATATTGAAAGAAAAATCTATTTAGAAGTTATTACATAGTTTGAAGATTCTATAGAGGACTGCTGTGAATAATTGGACTGTTGGATCAGTCGAAAACAACATTATTGTCCATAAAAAATATAAAATAGATTTTTTATTTCCAAACAAGGATCATAGGAAGAATAAAAGGACCTCCAATTGAAGTCGACCTGCAATCATACAAGCAATCGGATACTATCATCAGCAATATTTCTATGACCATGCTCACATTCCTTTGCATTCGAAGGAGGCTTTGTCTGCGCTGTCCCTGAGTTTTCAACAATAATCTCCCACATATCTAGACAACACCTTGTGGGAAACCATCGCTGGATTTGGGAAATCTGCTGCACGGAACTGCTTTAAATTTATTCTTATTTCTTCCATCAGCAGACACATACACGGTGATGTTGGGAGTCAACAGAGTGTGCGCACTGATCACATCTCGCCAAACATCACTTCTATATTCCAAACCATAGCTCACATTGAAAGCTACGCACTAGAAGAGACAAAGAACTTGATCTCTGATCATTGCTGAGGGGTACAAAGTGAGTATGAAAAAGCATATAGTCGAGCTCCAGAGTTGTTGATGAATTGGGGCTGAAAAGGGGATGAATAGAGAACTGCAGCTTGGAAAATCGTCTGTATCTGCGAAGTATCAATCTTGAAGTGATTTTTGTTCACAAATGTGAATTGTTGACCCTCATCCTCAGTTTTTCTCAAAAATGTTTTCAATAGTGGCTGCATTTGATTAAGATGCGGTCCAACATTGACCATCTTTAAGCCACTCCAGTCCAAACATTGACTGTCTTATTTCTTTCCTAACCCCCCCCCCCCTCTCAAAGTGGTGGTCGCATATAAGATGCTATGTCCAACAATGACATTATGAATTATAAGCCACCTTATAGTTCTCTGTCACCAGAGGCTGCATTTAAGATGCAAATAAAACATCATTTTCTTTTTATAACATGGGCTGCATTTAAGATGCTGACTTAACAATAGTCAGTTTAATTTGTCACCTGCAACCCCTATCCCAGAAGAATACATCAAAATAATGCAAAACACTATTCCCCCCCCCCCCCCCACCCCTCTGAAACCTCCTCACATTGGTGAATGCATATAAGATGCCATGTCTAACAATGACATGAATGATATGCCACCTAAACATCCTCTCCCAGCAGAGGCTGCATTTAAGATGCAAATAAAACATTATTTTATTATCATAACATGAGCTGCATTTAAGATGCTGACTTAACAATAGTCTGTTTAATTTGTCACCTGAACCTCTTTTCCTAGCGGTGGTCGCATATAAGATGCTTGGTCCAACAATGACATTATGAAGATTATATGCCACCCAAAAACCCTCTGTTATTAGAGGCTGCATTTACGATGCTGACTTGATAAAAGTCTGATTTATTTGTTACCTGTAACCTCTATCCCAGTATGATGCAAAAATCTATTTAAGATTGATAGTTAGCAGAGATACAGACGATTTTCAATCGGCGTTATCCAAAACGTACTTAATCAATTCTTCGACCACCCTGGTCCTTTACAATGTACGTTTTCATAAACGTTGGACACTCCATAAATGATCAGAGATGAAGTTATTTGTCTCTTTTAGTGCGTAGCTTTCAATGAGAGCTACGGCTTGGAATATAGAAGTGATGTTTGGTGAGATGTGATCAGTGCGCACACTCTGTGGACTCCCAACATCACCATGTATGTGCCTGCTGACGGAAGAAATAAGAATAAATTTAAAGCAGCTCCGTGCAGCAGATTTCCCTAATCCAGCGATGATTCCCCACAAGGTGTTGTCTAGTTATGTGGGTGATTATTGTTGAAAACTCAGGGACAGCGCAGAGAAAGCCTCCTTTGAATGCTAATGCATGAACATAGAAATAATGCTGATGATAGTATCCGATTGCTTGACGATTGCAGGTCGACTTCAATTAGAGGTCCTTTCATTCTCCCTATCCCCTCTAGATACTTGTTTGAAAATAAAAAATCTATTTTCTATTTTTTTTTAATCTATTCAAAAGCTACTGTATAGTGTAAAGATTCTATAGAGGACTGTGAAGAGTTGAACTGTTGGATCAGTCGACAAGGGATGCACATTATTGTATGTCCCAGAATATCTTATAATATATAAATGAAAGTTTCAATGTTGTTCTCCTTTGACAAAACTCTAGCACTCTGTGACAAAAAATGAACTGGGTGCATTATATTTATGCGGGTGAAAAAGAAGAAGAAGAAAAGGAAGAAGGCAAAAAAGAAGAGGAAGAAGAAAAGAAGGGGGAGTAAAGACAAAAGAACGAACGGAAGAAGGGGAAGATGGATAAGAAAAATATCCTTTTAAATTGATTTTGTTAATAAGTTGAGCCACATCAAGAAATCCAAATTCAATTGAATCGGGCAACCTGCTAGTAATATATATAAGTGGTTACAACTGAGAGAAATTGTTCAAAAAGCCAGCAAATAATAATATATAGTGGAACACAAGGCTTGAAGGCTATGCGAGGGTTTTTGGTCATAGTTTTTTTCAAAGTTTCTTGTATTGGATACTATTAGGGCTTTGAAATGATATCTATTGCTGTGAGGAATTTTTTTTCCTCAATTATTTTGTGAAATATGGGGGTTTAAAGTTGAGTATTTTCTGTTTCAGGGGGAAATGGATTTTACCTAAGAGTGATTTTAAAATTTTGATAAATGTTCTTTAACTAAGACACCTTGAGAAATGAAATGACATAATTTTTACTCTGATGATTAAATTTGTATTTTTAAAAGAAGTATTTATTTTAAATCTGTAGAAATTTCAGTTTTTCAATAATTCACTTTAAAAAACTATTTGTTAGATTAAAATAAAAATTAACTTATGTCATTCCTCAATACTGTAAGACTTCTAGGTATAGAAAATTTATCAAAATTTTAGAACCACTCGTAGGTGAAATCCATTTCCCCCTAAAACCGAAAAAAATCAACTTTAAACCCCAATATTTCACAGAATAATTGAAGGAAAAATTTTTTCCTCACAGCAATAGATATCATTTCAAAGCCCTAATAATACCCAATGCAAGAAACTTTGAAAAAAATCATGATCAAAAACCCTGCGCACAGCCTTAATAGATTGCAGAGATCAACGCCCAAGGCCTCTAGCCCAACACTATTCAGAGATAAATTAATAATGTAAAATAAATTTAAGTAGTAGGCTACTCATGTTATGTTTCTGAAGGGACGGATTCAAAGATCCAAAGATTCAAAGATACTCACGCGTCAACTGAAGCTTGTGTCTATGTGTGCTTGTGTCTATGTGTGTGTCTATGTGTGCTTATTGTATGCTTATTATGTGTAGGCTACTCATATTTTTCATACAATTTTTTTTTCTCTTTATCCAATCAATAACTTCTGAATCACCAAGTGAACTCTCGTTAACATATTTAGAAAGCTGAGAATTCTTGACCTATTAAATTTTAACAAGGTATTAGGAATATTTTTTAAATGGCGAAGAAAATTATAATAATAATCATAGGAGAGCATTAATGGTATATTTTTAGTCCTTATTGTTTCTACTCCTACATTTTTGTACTATTATTATTCTATGTTTCCTCCAAGTGTTTTAATTCTATTATTCATTTTTTTATTACATCAATTCATGGCATCTTTTTGGATCCTATGATGCTCCTGTATGTGGACATAATTTCACAATGAAATTATTTGCATACAGTATTATCTTTTCTGCAGATATTTTTTGTAACATTTTATTTCTTGTACATGATAGTTAAGTTGAACTGAGTATTTTTTCTTTGTAACTTCTTGGTTTCTCACCTAATAATTGATAGTTTTATAATTATTATTATTTTTAATTTTTTTCCTGTGTATTGTTTTTTTTTTTGCTTGTTTGTATTTGCAGAAATAAAGATTATTATTACTAACAGCTCTGTGTTAGATTAATTTCAAAACTGGGGGGAAAAAATGGCAATTTTCTATTTGCATTGAAGCCCTAAATTCTTCAATACATGGACTAGTCATCTGAAGTTACAGTGAAGAAAAAGTGTAGTTTTTCATGAAATGTGTAAGATATTTTATGTATTCAATTTTTTTAAAATGCAGTCACTCTCCAGAACTTTCAAATTGAATGGTATTCTGTTTAATTGATTTGTAGAGGATTTTACTTATATGAGGATAGAAATTATTATTCTAATTTAATAATTAGCTACTGATTACCGAATCAAAATATATAATAAATAATAATAAGCGTGTAGCTTCTATTAGTGCAGAGACCCTTACGGGGAACTTGGTGGGCCTACTGTTTTAGGTGGGTTCTGAACCACCGGCTAATAAAGCTTAAAACATCTATAATATAAAATTAGGGTGGAGGTCTAATGTAACAATTAACTCCCAAATGCAATACTCTTAAATCATAAACCGAAGCAAACAAGAAAAACAAAAATTCAATTATTGACTGTGTTTTGGCGAATCGAGTGAGATAAGATTGTGTTCCGAATTTTTCGTTCCAAATGCATGCAGAATAGAAATTCTTTTACCACTAAGATGAAAAATCATTTAATTGTGAAAACCCCAAATATTGATGTGAAACTAAACTCATAAATTTATTGGATAGGATAGAGCTAGAAATGATTGAACATAAGTGAACTATTTATTTCCTCTTTGAGACCTAGATTGCATGTACCTGATTAGACAGTATTTGACTTGTATTGTGAGTATGTGTGTACATGTACAGTAGGCTGTGTATATCTTTTATAATTATATTTTGTTCAATTGTATTGAGCCCTGATATCACCTTATCGAGGTTACTATTTTCTTATTTTAACACTCTATTATTTTAAACTTAATTTGAATGGTGCTACTTCAAAATTATTCAACTAGTCAAAGTCATTATGTTTCATTAGAGTTTTTTGACGACTTAATTCATCCTAATTTATCGGAATAATTGATTAAGAATAATAATGATTACAAGCAAATGAGTACTAGATTCATTTGTATATTGCTTTTCAAACTAACCATGTCTATGAAACTTTTTTAATTTTATTTTAGAATTGTGTTATTTATTTAAATACTTTCCAGTCTATTATTAGACATTAGAAACATTTTTAAATTATCGAAACAGAGTTCATAATAATTATAATTAACATTATTTTACTGTATTTTTGTTTGCAGAGAAAATGGATGTGGTCTAAATAAAGGAATGTAAATGAGATTATATTAATTAAATACTTATTAAATACATAAAACGATGTGAATTTTGATTGATTAGAATTTTTGGATTCCTAAATGTGTGCAATTTTAATTTAAGACATACGAGGGAGAAAAGATAATCAATTTTTTTAATAGTAATATGAAGCAAAGGGAAGATAATAGGCACTTAATAGGAGTATTTCCAATTCTAGCAAGAGTTCAAGCCGTCTCACTGGGGTAGAATAAAATAATGTATTAGTCAGAGATCGCCTAGATTCAGATCAATGGCTGGTGTGGTGTGTGTAAGAGGAAAGCACTTAAAAAGATCAAGGGAGCTCAATTAATTATTTTCTACTTTTCTGTTTGAAGCATTAAAAATCCGTCAGTTTCGAACTCTTTCTAAACAATAATTATAAATGTGTCAATTCTATTTTGTAAATTTATCACCGAACTGGAGGCTAATGGTAATTTGATATAAGTATTATAATTAAGAAAAGTATTCTAATATTTGTTTATTGACACGCCATGGTGAAATTTTTCTCAGAAAAAACGATGCATGGGAAATCTATGTAGGAAATTAAGTCTAGAAGTTGCCCTACCCAGAAGTAGAACCGATAGTGGATATTTCCACTCCTCTTTTTCAGAGTACTCTATAAAAATTTGAGTCTAGGATCGATTTATTCAAACCAAATAATAATTTTAGGAGGGATTTAAAGGTGATGTATCTTTGAGATTTTTGTGAGGATGTCTGTTATTCTTAATGGGGTTACTTATATTCCATACATGCATTTAAATTAAGTAGAAATAATTAATGTTATGATCAGCACTTCTCTATTTTTTTCTGTTGGTTTCTATTTAAATTGATATTGTAATTTCCAATAATTATTCAATTTTATAACTGACTTTCTTCTATCGTGAAATTTTTTTCTATTGTGCATGATGCCCACATGAATCTAGAGACTTGTGCGTGGGTAATGAGGTGAATGATGAGAAATATACATGACTGAATGAGACTCGAACTGAAGGTTGCAGAAAACGAAGCCAGCCAGAGCCTTATCTTATCTTAGACAAGCGCGTCAACCAATTATTGTGCTACCAAAGCCGCCTAATTTCCATTTACAATTTCACTTCAATCGGTTTCTATCTATTTTATACCTCAAATTTTATTTCGTATTTCAATAATAGCTGTAACAACTCTCACTTTGGGACTACTTTCTGTAGACTACTAATACGTTTTTGTCTTGAAGGTCTTCAAAATGATCGTACATTGTGGTTCAATTGTTTTTTCCGTAATTGGGCTATTAATTATTCAAATACTCATCAGCTCTTTTCATATTTCTAGTAACTACATTTTATTGTATCTCACCGTTTGTGTCATAAGGGCAATAATGGGTTTATCATGGTGCTCTTATATAATTATTGTTAATAAATGAATAATGCTGATGAAATCTATCTCCCTGTTGAATATGGTTCTGTTTGATTAATTTTTTGAGCTCTGAACCAATTAAAAATATAATTATTTATTGAAACAGGGAACTAACGAAAAAACAAGCATTGGCTACATATAACTGAAATTCAGTTTTGTGAAATAATTGCTATATTCATAAACGAAAAAATGTTGTATCGTTAGGGATGTATAGGGAATATTCCAGTAATTAGTTACTCAATTTTTCTCTCTACTCGGAGTGCAGTTCACTTACAGTAAAATTGAATATAATAATTTCCATTTTATTATTAATGTGAAGCAGTTTGGACCAGTTTCATGAACTATTTTATCGCGATTTAATTGACATTTTGTCATTTTGACTATTTTATCGCGATTTATTTGACATTTTGTGAAGGAAAGTTTTATGAACTATTTTTCTCGAGGAATTTAAGGACTACTTGATTTTCATATTTTAAAGTGACGGTACAAATTGGTATTGAGATAATAAGTTAATAGAATTGTCTTATTTCTTAAAGCAACTGGGTTTGAAATATTTCAAAAATTTTGTGAATTCATCAGGAATAGTGATTGCCCTTTTCTTAATCAATTGAAAGTTAAAAGTTATAGTTTAGTGTGAGGTAGATGCTTTGGAGTTGATGATTTGTTGAATGAAACGGCCGAAATTGGATTGCATATTAGGCTGGTAATATTATTATTTTTTCTATTGCGGATGATGCCCACAGTCCTGAAAATTGTGCGTGCGTAATGAGGTGAATGGGTTAATGATGAAAAACATCCATGGCTGAATGAGATTCGAACCCAAGGCTGCTGGAAACAAAGCCAGCCAGAGCCCATTATCTTATCACAGACAAGCGCTCCAACCAACTGCGCTACCAGAGCCGCCAAATATGTTACAGAATATTAAAATTGGATTCCTTTACTGTTATTAAGGAATATATGGTATTCCGATAAAAATGGTGATTATTCCAGTTTTGAGAAAAAAATTTGATATCAAGTAACAAGATAATTTCTTTATGTCCTATAATTACTTTCTAGACGGAAATTTATTGCAGATTTTACTATTATCTCAGAGAATGTTAGCAATTTTTAGTAATTCAAAAATAATGTGAAATTGGGGACAATGTAAAATGGTGTAATGTTCTTCGTTTAGAATAACAAGAAATGAAACTAGGCTATAGTTATTTCAAATTGAACCGTGTTATTTATTTAAAAAGAAAAGTTCTAAAATGACTAAAAGCACATATACCCAATAGCACAATGACAAATCTAATAATCACACATGAGCTCTAGGATGAACATATAATATAATTATATGTTCGATATCCTGGATCTCATGAATAATCAACAAAATTGTCGCGAGAAAAGTGCATGTTTTACAATATTCAGAATTGTTTTTAAATCGACTATTATTATTTTATTTGAATATCAGAGTGGAATTGTGAATATTATTTTTTGTAGATTGTCTTTTTATTTTGAAAATACTGTTCAATTTTCAATAGTTCGAGTAAAAAGCTACGTTGCAGAAACATTATTATTATATTTATAGAGTAAATTCTCTATTATTTGAATATCAGAGTGAAATTTTGAATATTATTTGTAGATTGTCTTCTTATTTTAAAACTACAGTTCAATTTTCATTAGTTCAAGAACAAAGCTATCTAGTAGAAAGATTATTTTTATATTTATAGGGTAAATTCTCTATTAGTGTATTACTTGGGATGATAAGCAGCTAACATTGGGAAATTCTGGCCTTGATATCAGATGTAACTATAATTAAATTAAACTTTTATTCGATTATTGATTCCAAGAACTAATGTTTCATTTTATAGAGGCTATAAAAATTGAAATTTGAATTTTTTTTGTAGATTTTTCAAGAAATAAGTTTATAAGGTTATTTTGAATACAATATTGAGAATTTACTTAATTTTGGACAATGGAAATTTCATCTAAATTGCAGTTTTAAATATTGCAAGAATAATTTAAGTAATTGATGATTTTCATAATTAAAAAATAGTGGTCCAGGTGATATACCTTTATTTTATCATTCTACTTGTGAAATTAACTAAAATTATCACACATGAGGAATTTATACTTTGTATTTTGTATCAATGAAATTTAATAACTACCGGTGCCAATTCCACAAGGGATTCACTCCCATTTAAACCATTTGACAGGCGGGCGAAAATGTGATAGATGAGATTGGAGATGAAGATTATCATAAGATCAGATTGTCATAAGATTATTATAAATGCGACAGCAATTAAGAATTTCAACCCCCTATGAATAACGCTTATCCCGAGGGCCTTCCTGAATTGCTGATGATGGGGTAATTCTGAACATTCAGGCAAATTCAGTCGAAGCTCAGAAATCTTGTAAGAAAAACTTAAAGAAGTTTGAAACTAATCAAAACACCTAGCTCGGTACAGAGACGAAAAAATGCATTGGTTCAATGGTTTGAAATCAGTCATGGATTCAACAAAAAATTGTGAGTTTCATTGTAAACTAAATTCCAAATTCAAGTTTAAAAGGCGAAGCAATCATTGAAAAAATTCAGTGCAGTGCAGTACAGCTCCTTAATGTAAGGCAAATATTGATATAATACAATATAATCAAATTCAAATTCAATTATTACTTGGGACTTTCTTTTGCGTTCATGTAATGGTTTGAAATAATAAAAAAATGAGTTTATCCACGTTCTAATGTTGTGTTGTAATAAAGGGTGTTTATAAAATAATATCGGATTTCCAAATGTTCATAGTATTCATTACATACTACTTACAATCAAAATATCACATCAAATGAAAGAGAAATATTTTTGTTTTTTAGCTCCTGTTGGTACGCAATTGCAACGAGACTCTCCTAAATTTAATGCTTGTTTGTGCTATATCTCGGCGAAAAGTTTATGGGGGGGTAATGGTGGGGTAAGCGACTGCAACTGGTACTTCCTGTAGTTATGCGCTAGAACTTTGGCTATTTCCTCAATTGGTAGAAGATGAATAACAGAATTACATTTGGCAGCATTATGATACACCATAATATGATGACTTGCGAGTTGTACTGTATGAGTTGCACTTTTTTTTTGTTGTATTAATTTGAATTGTAAGTTGTATGTAATAAACACTATAAAGCGTAAAAACTCCGATATTTTTTATAAACACCCGGTACTTAGCTATCGAAACGATAAAATAATAATTCATCAATATTTTGTGACTTTAAAAAATATAAATTGCATTTTGATTAACACTATGGTAAATTGAATGAGCGATTTTGAAGAGGGGGAATTTAAATATACTTTTAGAGTGTCAGCTGTGTCTATCTGAAAGAGAAATTAATTTACCAAGCCAATTAATTGAGCTAATCATTGAGTTTGAGCAACCTGTTGTTTAGGGAGGGTGCAGATGGTAGACGCCGGCAGATGCAGGATTGGCATGAAGGCATGTTTGGGTAGGCGTTGGTCCGGCGTGGCCCCGTACGTGTGTTCTCGCTCGTTTTCGTGGCCCGTTCTGAAATAAACATTAATCTCAGCATCAATTTTGTCAAGTACCAAATAGCTAATACAATAATCAAAACATTAATGAAATAGCCAATCGAAGCAACAAAGTAAACTGCCTTAACGATTCGATTAATTTTCAACATCTCAACGGACAAGGTTGGAATGGACTGTTCCATCAGAGTCAAAAGAAATTTATGAAGCAAAATAGATTTATAAATAATAGTCTGAAATTATAAGCGTTTAGGTCTCGGACAAATTCCTGAATTAGATTACTTTATCAAAACCAAATATTGAACTTGATGGAACTGAAAATTAAAATATCAGTTTCAGTTACCATTGGCTTGGAATCGTGTCGTTCAACTAATTCTCTGGCTGTATTCATACTAGCTGAAATAAGCTAATCTGTTCAAAGTTCAAATTAAATATTGTAGCTATTGCCAGTTTTCTAGAATAGGTAAATCAATAACTAATGATGGAAACAGTCATTGAAAACTTGAATAATAATATTATTTTTGCGTTTATTTTCAGCAACTGAATCCTAAATGTAGGAAATATGAAAAACATTGAGATGGAGAATTGGAGGTAATGGTGTTCCAGGAGCTCTACTGATTAAAATATTAGCTCAACCTAAGTTCAGAAGGAAGCTGTTGAGGCAGTGCAGACAGACGGACAGGGCAGATGAATAGTAGCACAATTTATTCCAACAGGTCCCAGTCAGGCACCGTACTTGATAAGTGAATAATGATAATGATGTCATCAACAAGTGATAGCCGCGAGCCGTAGCAGGTATCTGTTCAATCAGATAGATAAGCTGCGTTCTCTCGTAGGTCCCGTTTGTAACGGTGACCGATTAGATTGGCCAGCAAAAAAGACACTGTTCTCTGCTGAAAATCACTTCCCGGTGGTTCGGAACCCACCTAAAACTGTAGGTCCTACTCATAAATCACCATCATCCAACTCATTACCCACGCACAGGTCTAAGACCTATGTGGGCTTCATCCTTAAAAAAAAAAAAAAAAAAAAAAACACATATATTATCAACACACAAGAAACTATAGTTTAGACTGTCACATCGTTTTCAATCTCAACCAAACTAGAACTGAACTAGCTCGTCTATACATACTCTCTTCAAACAAATCCTAATGGCTTATAGATTGAGAGCCTCTCGTGCACTAGAAGAAGGCTCCTTGTCTACAAACCAATAATATTCTTCTGAGGAGAGTATAATTTAGCTACTATGTTATATTTTGGTTTCAGTTTGGAAAAAGAAGTGACAGCTGAAACTATAGTACATCGTGTGTAGATCAATCAAGTGGATGTATCAACATCATGGATACCCAACACATTATCCAACACTGCCTCCAATTCCAAGATGATAATTAAATTGTCAATGAGTAAGAATATGTATAGAATTATGAAAATGAAAATTCAAACACTGTTAATATGATGTAGACTTATGCCCGGTTTCTGAGTTGTTCATTAAGTTTAATGGATCATTAATCCATTGCTCCAGCTGAGAGTTAATGATCCATTAAACTTAATGAACAACTCAGAAAGCGGGCATTAGTGTTCAAAATGAAATGAATTACTGAATTAAAAAAAGAACTTTCATTTCTTAGTGACACATCACAGATAAGGCTGGTCTCACATTGGAGGCGATCATGTTTTGAATTTTGGTCACACATGAGGCTTTTTAAACATTACAATCCAGCCGATACAATACAATCTGCATCAGCAAATCTATTGCATCAGAAGGCTTATGGTGCTTAAAGAGCCTCAAAGACGATTCAAAGTCGCTCATAGTAGCTTCTAATATGAGACCAGCTTAAGACCTTGATACAGAAAGATGATTCAAAATTAATGCTTACTTTGACTCTTAGAGCACGGGGCCGTGCTTTCCCCACCCCCTTATTTAGTAGGGTGAGGAAGCAGATCGCCGCTGTCGACGGGCAGCCCTCACCGCCCACATAATGCCGCCGCCCACAGGTAAGTCCATGTAGCCAATATGTATTGGCACATGGGGCGGCGACGGTGGGGGTTCAATTTGCTGTGGTGGCGATGGTGGTGGTGGTGGCGATGGTGGTGGTGGTGGAGTCACCTGCCTCGGCTCAGGGGCCGAGGCTGACCTCCTCCACCTTGGGGCCGGACGCACCCACATCAAGCCTGGCGCCCTGGGTAGGTCTTGATGACCTATCTCCAGGGGCTGGCAGGGTGGTGGCCCCTGTTGTTGCTGTTGTTGTTGTTGCTGTTGTTGTTGTTGTTGTTGCTGTTGTTGCTGCTGTTGTTGTTGCTGTAGTTGCTGTTGTTGTTGTTGCTGTTGTTGCTGATGATGTTGTTGTTGTTGCTGTTGTTGTTGCTGTAGTTGCTGTTGTTGTTGCTGTAGTTGCTGTTGTTGTTGTTGCTGCAGCTGTAGTTGTTGCTGTTGTTGTTGTTGCTGCTGTTGTTGTTGTTGCTGTTGGACCCTGGCCCGCTTGGCCACCGGGGCGCCATTATCATTATTATCATCATCATCATCATCATCATCGTCATCTCTCGGTCTCTAAAAAATCATACAAAAACAAAGTTAATAATCTAGTTTCCCATTAGACATTTTTTTTCAGTGTCTTGCTGACAGAAGTATGATGCATATACACATCACCTAGCACTTTGAACAACCATGAATAGATTTATTCTATTGTTTCAATACTAGAGAGCCCAACGGACTGGAGAACTCGCTTGCAAACAACTTAATTCGAAAAGGGAAACTCATTTGGGAAGCTTATCATAGGGGAATGTGGTAACAAAAAACGGCTGTTTTAAAGATACTGATTTAGATAAAATTCACAAGACAATCTGTCACTTGAAGTTCAAGTTCATCATTGCTCTGATATACAGGTTTATTTTCCACAAAAAAGACATACCGTACTCATATACCTATCTATCAGGGCAATGGGATTAGTGTATATCTATAGAGTAGATATATTTACAATATAAAAAACAGCTGTATATATTATATTCATATTTTGTCAGGGCAATGAAGTTAGTATATCAGCTGATAGAGATTCTATAAAAAGCCTGATCGCATTTATTCACCTATACAGCTGATGGTAACTCAAAATAGGCTATATTTTGAAATCTATTGAGAATTCCATATGGTGAAAACAACTATTTTATATATATTATAGTAATATATATAGATATATTAATGAAGGGCTGAGATTCTATTGTTCTTTTATTTCGCTTCAAAAAGGATGAAGGAGTCTGTTAATTTTATTGGCCAACGAACTTGACCTGCCCAAAGATACCAAGAATCTGTGTTTCAAATTTGAAGTTGATTGATAAAGGTGTTCGAAAGTTATCGTGGAACATACAAACACACAAAGCCTCGAGCCTCAAGTCAAAAGGAAGAACTCGCTCCGCTCGTTCAATAATGTAGGCCTACATGATTATATTTTCAAAATGATTCTGAAGAAGCTCAATTTTCAATACTGCAGTTGAGAAGTATGGGCTATAATGTTATTATAACATGTTATCCCTGTTCAAGTTTTATGGAGAGAAAAACAGAAGTTTCAGTGGAATATTGAAACGTGTTGTTTTTATAGATAAAAACGATAGTCTGAAAACTAATATTAATAAAATTAATCAAAATGAAATAGTAGGCTTATAATGGTGATACTCAGAATAAAAATAATAATTATTTTAGTACTAGGTAGATTGAGGTTGATTCTTCAAGAATATTTGGACTCACCAACTTGATGGAAGTATAAATTAGCAATTTATCAACAATCAATCAACCAGCAACCATTCTATTGTTATAATGAGGAATAAACAGCATGACTTTTGATACACACATTTTTAATGTAAAAATATTGGTGGAAGGAACCGTTGTTAATTAAAATTTGTATTAAAATAACAAAGCTGTTGCAGCAGCTCAAAAAGAAATGAACTATTTCTCTCTGCTTCCAATTATTATTAATTTGAAGTCCATCCAAATTAAATTACACTGCTGAATAACACAGCAATAATGATTGAGAAGTTGATAAAGCTCCATCAATTAGGCCCCCACTCTACAACCCCATGGATATCAATAAGTTTTGTTCCACTATTTACAAATCCTTGCTACAACCCTGGTTTATTGAATTGGTCTCATTAAAGTGTTTTATTGCTTACTTTATTGCCGCGCCTGGGAGGGGGGGTCTGTTGGCGCGGGGGCTGCCGAGGGAGGGCTGCCTCCACCGCCTCTGCCTCTTCCATCATGGAGAGGAAATAAAGGAAGGCAGCATCCCCTTCCTCTCCGTTGCCCTGCTCCTCTTCGTGTGCCTGCGGGAGGGGCGGGGTCTCACCCGCAGCTACCCCCGCCAGCCATTGGACTCTCTGCATTCTGCAAAACATAAAATAAATTGTATTATCATCAACATAAGTATACATTTCATGGTTTGGATCAAAATAGTATGGATAGTATAAAAATAGAATATGGGAAACTCTTGAAAATAAACCCTTTTATATAATGTTCAAAATACTCAAATTGTTTGGTGATAGCTCACTGAACAATGATTTTGGAACTTTTTTGCATGATGGGAGTTTCCATTTAAGAGTTGTTGGGTGTAATTTCTATAACTCAAGCTGCATGATGGAGTGAGACCACACAAGCAACATGTAAAACACATCAACTGAGTTTCCACATTGTCTGAACTTCAGGTAAAGATATAACACAATACAACACTCCATTGGTGTGCTATGACAAGCTGTTTGTGTAGTCTAACACCACCGCAAGTTGTAAGTGTCACTGCATAAGAGAACAGTAGTTGTGAATTCAACAGCTCCTGGGCCAAGCCCCATGGAGTTGGAATCTAAGAGTGTAACAAAATTAGTCTACAAAGTAATGTCACATTTTGGCAATTAGGTACATTCTACCAAGATATCATATTTCAACTGATTAGTTGTGCCATAGGGAATCTTGAACAGAATTTTTCAATTGATCAGTATAATCAATTAACAATCGAATATTAAGATGAAAAAATTGTATTCCTGTTTATAACAAACTCTGTAAATAGTTCTAGTTGTTGTTTGAATTCAGTTTGGAAAGTTAAGGTTGGATTACATGAGCAATCACTGGTTCTGTGCGGTAAGTTCACTAAAAGATGATAAAGGACATTAAATTTCGATCCATTCTTGTACTTGGCCTGTTTGTCCTCCTCTAATTATTGCATCCAACTACATATTATATTGCTTTCTACAGCAATGTCTAGAAAGGCTCAATGACATCAAGCTTAGTGGCTGTTAGAAGCATGGTGATGGAGAAAGACAATTCATAGTATTATTGTAATTGGAAAAAAAATATTTTCATAAATACCTTGATAATGGCTCGAGGTCCACTGCCTCCCGCACACTGGCCTCCCACCGCCTCCTCTCTCCTGCTCTTATTTTAAGGGCCTCTAAGTTTTTTTTTATTTTTTTCAGTATGATCTGCAAGAAAATTGTAAACCAGTTAGAACACATATAATAGAATAATACTATATACATTGCATTAGAAATATTTTCACTTTAGTATCACTCCGCAATGGTAAAGTAACCTTTATTCAATTTATTATTATTTTTTGTAATATTTGCCATATTTCATTAGCCTTACAGACTCCATAACAGAGCTAAAAAAATAATAAGTAAAGCACCATAACAACTATGGGTATAATATAGTATACTGCGGTTGGCACAGTCACATGTTTCCCTTTTCTTGGAAGTGGCATCTTAAATCTTGATAATCAAACAAACATTTGAAATTTTCATAACTATTTGAATCTTCTTCATTATTCTTTCCCCCAATTATGTTGAGGTTCACAAAGACATTTGATACAAAAATAATTGATAAAAAATGTCACATGGCAATGGATAAAACATTTCAATACCTTCATAATCTTCAACTTTGACAAAAAAATATTTCTCAATCACAAGTGCACAGCCTTGAGGGCGATTGGCAAATTCCAATTTCAAATGGTTTACTCTTATTTGAAGACAAGTTCTAGGGGGAATGGCTTCAGTCAATGGGTGAATTAATTATCTTGCTGACAAAAACTACTGTCTAAGTCGATGGGGGCCTTCAGACTACTAATTACTAGTTTTACTTCCAATTACTATGGTTCAAGTGCTGCAGATTCATAAAGATTTTTAAAGAAAAATAATTATTCTAACCAAAAATAGAATTGTTTTTCACTCATATTTCTCTTCACGGCTGGCACCAATTCATCGTGGGGCATGAAGGGGTGTACAGCCCCCCATGACACCCACGAGTGCCGGGCACGGTCCCCCAGCCATGTAAGGTGCACGTCCCGGAATGTCCGTGTTGGGAAAGCTGAAAAAATGAAAACAAGGATGAGAGTGATTGAATAAGGAAAGCAGCTATAAAAATGAACCTTTCAAGGCAAAAATGACTCACAGCATTTGTGTCAAATGGTTTGGACTCAATAGTTTATGAGGACAGTTTGGCCATTCAGGCTACATTATCAAAAGCGTTGTATGGTAGATTAGTTAACAAGAATAATTCTAAATCACTGAAAATTTAAAAAAAATAACTAGTTTATATTAACTTAATGGCTATGAATTTATACGTTCACTCACAACTGTTGAATAGAATTTATAATAGAAAATTCTGAGCTGAACAATAAATAAATGAGCAAACAATTATGAAGGATGACATAGCTCAAATTAAATTTTATTTTGATATAACTAACCCAAGATCATGGAAACTCCTGCAAGGGCTTGTACATTTAGATTGAATCTAACATTCAAAATTGGCCATAGAATTGAAATTATTATTATTATTATCAATTGCAAATGGAGAAATTAATATTACCTATGAGTATAATTATTTATATGAATTTTAAAGGTAGTGTCTATATTGCTCTATTAAAGCAATAAAAGCCTCCATAGTTATGTGATCGCTCACGCCTCTATAGATCCAATTTAATGATTGCAGAATCAAATCATTGCCTCAATCCTAGTGGCCTTCAACCACCATATCAGATCACATTCACTAGCCTGGAGGGTTGTCAAAGTACCCGAGCAATCATATCTAGGAGATTAATCACATGCAGCAAAAATATTTAAAACATCAGTCTAATAGTCTGAGTGACCATGCCTGATAAATTGATATAATTTTATTTGCCAGATGATGATCACATGAGTCTTGAGACTTGTGCGAGGGTAATGAGGTGGATGATGATAAGGTGAAAACATCCAAGTCTGAAAGAATTTAGAACTCGAGACCTTGAGGAGTCAGTCATTTCCAATCAGAGATAAGCGCCCCAACTGTTTGACCCGCTAAGACCGACTTAAATAAACATATAATATGAACCAATTACATTGATTGACACTCTACTCACTTCGGACTTTTAAGAATTCCTGAGACTCAGGGTCTCTCGTTACGACCGCTGGCCTGTATGGCCCCTTCCCCAATCTGGCCCACAACACCATGCCCACCACCAAACTTAGCTCCGCTTGCGGCGGTTGGTGGCGGCGGTTGTGGCGGGGGAGGGGGCGTCTCCTTGCTACTACTGGTGCTGGTGGTGGTGGCACTCCTAAAAGAAAAACAACAAATTTAATATTAGAATTACTACACAACAGGTTGGCACAGAGCACTGCAAACAGAAGTTGCCTTTCTCAATAAATAATCGAAATACAAAATTCAATCTCGCTCATATAATATGTTATTGAAACTTTCAAGAGACACATGCTATGGTGAATAGATCTCAAGATAACACAATATTATTTTGTTATAATAACTGCGCTGATGATACATTTCATAAAAATAATGTACAGCGGTTTTTTCAAAATCTAGAAGAAAAATTGATAATTTAAAAATTTACATAAACTTTATTGTTCTTATCATTGTTTTGAAAATCTATAATTCCTGACGCACATTTTCCCATTCTATATCATTGTCAGACTCAGCTTGGCAGACTAATATAAATAATCTATCAGTTAGGACAGCAATCGAAGCACTCTTCTTTGAGTAGTATGCTCTTTGACCACAACATAGAGTAGCTGGAAGAGTCATCCACAGTCAAAATCGGCTTAAAGGACTTTACATACACATGTATAGTATGAGTATATAATGGAAGCCTACATTGGCCCTCTAACCAATCTAACCGACTATGGGTGACTTTTCGTACCCGACATTATGTTTTGGTCTAGGCATTGTACTACGCAAACGAAGATTGAAATAGGTTGTGATTGATTTCCTTACTGAGCTAACAAAGTTTTTTTGTAGATTAAGTTATATCAGTATGCCAAACCCACTGAAACAAAGCCATTATTTGACAGAAAAGTTTGGAAAGCAACACACTTGATGAAGCCGTTATTATATCTGAGATGAACATAGTACACCTCAAGCATAATAAGGCATATTATTATAATATAGATTGCTTATAATAATATAAGTAATAATATAAGATTACTAACCCACTCTTCTCGGCCTGAGCCGTGCTCCATAGTTGTGAGCTACAGGCGCTTGCATTCTGAAAATTGAAAATGATAAGGAATTATAATACGTAGAATCACATCATGATGAAAATACATTTCATACCAATATAAATTGAATTTCATATTATTAACACATTCCACCATAATGATAAATGTTAATGAAATGATTGATTACTGATAACAGACGATTTCTCCAGAAATGTTGGGTCTGATACTTGTGAGAGTAATGAGGATAATAGTGATTGGATCGGGAATCGAACCAGAGACCATCGGAGTAGCTAAAGTAACAGGAAGGCATAGGCTACCGTGGCTTCACACGAATTATGTGTATTTACTGAGTTGGTGTGAAAATAAACAAGTTAGTAATTTAGAACCATCCTGCTCCAATTTGAAAAAAAAAATAGTTTCAGAATAAAAAAAATTAATTCAATGTTTTCACCTGCCAAGAGTGCAGTCTTATTTATTACAGGAGAAATCATCTTGCTACCAACTTAATAAATTAGCCTTTTTATTATTATAAGTTAGGGCTAAGAGCAAAGCATATCCTCGCAAAGTGGCAATATGCTTTGCAGAATCCTCAAACACCACTATCATACTCAGATTTCCGTCTTTTATATTCATTTTTATTTTTATCGTTTATATTTTATTTCTGTCTTTTAGAGACCGTATTAATATTCAAAGCTTGAATGAGCATACAGCCGTGAAGAGTCATCATCATATTGTGAAGAGCAGTGGCGGTTCTAAAGGTTAATTTCTGGCGGGGGAAGACTTCCGGGGGTTTGGGGGGTATAAAATACCCCCCAGGTGGAAATTAATAAAAAACTATTTCAGGCTGAAAGTTTTACTAATATAAACGTGAAAAACAAGTAGGTTTTTTCGTCTTACTATACACTATTTTTTGTTGCACAATAAATCTCGAACAGCTTACTTACTCGTAATGGAGTGTCGTGGGGTGAACATTCAGCAGTGACAATTGGACGGTTCTATATTTCTAGATTGTAATTGTTGGTTTCAGTTTAGGTTAAAAATTGTAAGTCAAACACACAGCTTTATAAGCACAAAGCACAGTTATGTATTCCAAAATCTTCTAAACAACTTCACAATACAGGTTTTAGACTCTTAGTACTGAATAAAATAAAATCATTCAGGGAGTTTAACTAGTGTTCTCCATAAGTTTAATCTCCTCTGGCCAACATTTTTAAATTGATCCAGGATTGCTTGAGGATTCTTCAATAGTTTTTCTCCCTTTCAATTGAGTGTATGGCCAAGTCTGATTGTCTTCAAGGTAGATCTAAGATACGTTTAGATTCTCATCTTTCTGCACTGGCACTAGCTACTGATAGAGTAAACAGCAGTCTTAGAGGTTTTGACCGTTGGGGATGTACAAATTAGATTGTTCCATTACCACTACCAGTAGCTCTATTGGGTTTCCCTTAAATTCGTTGAGTGTGTGTTTTACTAAACCAAGTGCATATGATAGTTCATCACAGTTTACAAATTAAATATGTCATACTTATTTGCAAAAGCACAAAAGTTTTCCTCAGATGAAAACCCTTTACTTTGAGGACTTATTGCATCAAATGCTTGAACAAAACAATCGTTTGATTCAACTCTCATTTGCAGCTTGGTGATCATGTGGTCTAGTACTTCCTAAAAGAATGTCTAATGTCTTCTCAAAAGCTATTGGGGGGGAGGGCTGTTGCCTCCCTGCCACGGGCTAGAACCGCCACTGGTAAAAAGTATTTGCAAATGTCTTCTATGGGGCGAAATGTGTGTTCACATCTCACACAATGGAAATAGAATAGCTAAAGCATTCATATGCTACTTGCTGAAATTTCAAAACTTTTTCATTTGGCAGGTCACAATGAAACAGAATGCGACGCGGCGCACCTCTTGTTTTGCGTTTCAGATAGTTATCCCACAACGCGGAACGGTAGAGAAGCTAATGGGATAGAATAGCCTTATTCAAATCGTTAATATTCTTGCTAAACTCAATTTTCTATGCACTCCATTTGTTCAGAACATCATTGATGCAGTCAGTTGGCAGTACAAGGACCCCGGACCGTCGCACAACATGTCAAAACACGATAGTGCAGAATTATTTTCATTTAATCCGAAATTGGTTTCAGTGACTAATCAGCATCAGCTGCAGCGTCGAATCGCTGATTCCGATTTCCGTGAAACAGGGTAAAAGCCAAGGAAATTTTTTCTCTATGGAGAATACAAGAGTCCAATAAGGGGATCAACTTTGCGCTTCTTATTGCAAAAGTCTTTACTGGATGTAGCCAAAAAATCATTGTGTGCGATGTTAATTTAATATCCAATTCAATTAATTGACCCAATTCCAATTGAATCAATTTTTTGTATTTAAGATAGACAAGTAGCAAAAAATAGTAGCCTTGAGAAATTTGTAACCTGAAAAAGTTGAAATTCATACAACCAAAACGTCAAGGTTGATTAGACTCAAATCTGCAAACCAACAGATTATACACAGCGTCTAATCAACTACGTCACCAATGATTGATTGTAGTGTTCTTTTGATGAATAATATATTATTACAGACATAGAATACAGAGATAAAGGCGAAAGAGCTACCGGCCGGAACCAAGTAGTCTGCCCCCAGCCAGGCGCTGAATCTGTCTAGGTAACGTATATAAACCCGTATAAGTTTACTGTGTATGCTGTAATAACAATTCAGTCAGTTTATTCAGCAGTGCAACTGCCACCCTCAGTCCTGAATTGGTAATATTAAATATAATTTATTATAAAAAATTACGTCTCAAATCCTTGTACTTTGTCTCCACGACCGGTTTCGACGCTCAAAGCGTCATCTTCAGATGGAAATCCTCAGTCTGAGTTGACTGTCGTCATATTAACCACTAGTACACGCAACACACACACACACGGAAAAACATCGTCGAATAATTAAAATTTATTGAACAATAACCAAAAAATAAATAAAATAAAATCTCCCGGATGGGCCCGGTAACAACTCGCAACTGATACCCTGCAACCTACCGACCACCACCGATCAATCACAATCATCAGCGACGAAAAGAACCCGTCCCACTATCATCTTCCTCCCCACGCCCCCTTTTCATTCCTCTCGACCCTCCGTCGTATCATTGTTTTGAATATCTCATTACTTTGCGTATTTAGTTTTTCATTCAAAATTAAGGCCGGCTCCATTTTGAAGGTCTTGTAAATCTCAAATTCTTCAAGTGTGTTCAATATCCGACTTTTTCTTATGCCTTCAATACTTCCATTGACTAGTTTATATATTTTTATAAGTGTGGCCTGTGTCAGCAATGTGATCTGCAAATTTTGAATTACTATTAGGACCTGGCATGTGTTCTTTGAACCGAACTCTAAATGAGCGTCCCGTCTGGCCTATGTAATACTTTGGGCAGTCGTTACATTTGATTCTATACACCCCTCCTTTTTCAAATTCATCGTTTGTGGATAGGCCTATCTTTCGAGTATGCTTTGAATTGTGTCCAAGGGTATTGTTGTTTTTATATGCGTCTTTTTAACCGAATTTCTTGAAAATGTTACAGAATACTGGCTGAACGAATTTTTCTTCATTCCCAAACTTCTCTGTTCTCCGTCCCAGCAAGATGTTGGCCCTCCGACCCTCCTGTTGTACTTGCTGAGCATCTTGTCCACCATGCTGGTCTCATATCCGTTCTGAGCCGCTATCTGTTTTATTATTTGGACTTCTTTGCTGTATTTGTCGCGTCGAAACCGGTCGTGGAGACAAAGTACAACGATTGGAGACGTAAGTTTACATAATATACTTAATTCAGTTAGGATAAAAGCATGGTGCTATCGTGGAGAAAGTATGTGATATGTTTGAGAGGCTTATGGTAGAAATGACTAATACGGGAAAAGTTACGGAGATCAAAATGACTAATATGAGAAAAGTGGTTGAGAACAAAATGAACGATTTGGAAATAAATTCAAAAGAAGCGAAAACTATGAATTCAACAAGAGAGGAATAAGTAATGGAGAAACTTCAGAAGGATTTATAAGAAGTTAGTCATGAATCGACCTACAAATCTGTACACTAAGATAAAAAAGCTTTTGAAAGTTTGGAGTATAGAAGTACCAGAACAAAGAAGATGACTTTATTAAAAGTAGACAAAGCTCGAAAGTTTATCACTTGGAAATGGGAACTCATAACAGCGTAGCTGTGAGCAACATCCGAACTTACTGAAGTTTTATTAGTTACAAGAACAACTGAATTTAATAACTTTTTAAATGCACTGATTCTTCTTGCAGACAAATGCTTCTTATAGTTTATTTCATCGAGATTCAAGAAAAATAATGAATTGCTGTTTTTGAAATTTGACATGTCGGCCATTTTCTTAACTCCGAACATTTCTCAATAAAATTTATTGAGCATAGCAGATTTAATCATATTCTGTGGTAAATGTATAATAACAGCTACCAAAATTTATTATTAGGCATTACAGAAACTGAAATTTAGAGAGAAAAGTTTCACATAGAATGATAATTGGAAGTTAAGCATAGCTTTATCATGGAATAATATTCTTACCTTATATTAATAGCAAATGGAATTACAATATGAGAAACTAAGACTCAAACTTAGACTCAAACTAAGAAATAGCAGCAAATCGAAGAACGCAAGAGAAAAGAACGAAAGAGACACAGGTTAATTGGAGAGCAGACGTTAACACGGCAGAGGATCGCAGTAGAATGAAGCAGGTTCGTAGAACAGATGCTCACCCACTGTCATAATGCACACGAAGCATTGCCACTCCAAATAAATAGAAAAATTATTATTACTAAATCTCGTGTTTGATCAGTGATTTTCATACGTAAATATATTTCAGGAATGTATAAATGTTTGTTAAGCTCTCCACTAATTCCCAGTAAGTTCAGTGTAGGTACAGATGGTGATATAGAATTTCACATTAGAATTATTTAGTGGTTATGAAAAGGAAAGCCAATATTAACGAAAGTCAATATTACAATTGGGCAATATTTTTTATTAAAATCGCCAATTCAATAAGTTCACCAATAATTTATGAAATCATTAAACAATAGGCTGTTTATTTACAAATCCCAAATTGGCGCGTACAATTTGAATGTTTTTTTTTTTTGTAGGTATGAATCCATTCGTATGAATAATTTTGTGCTGTAATATTTCTTCAGCCTTCAAGTTTGGAAAATAATATTTGATTCTTGATTATGGAAGAAGAATTCTCTCCAGCGATGCATCCTACGTAACTTTTGAAGTTATCTATATTTTCGCTACAGTACTAATTAATTGGAATCCAATCATCTTTCTTCTATGCCTACATTGCTTGGAAACGATTTGGCCGACCGATTTCTTAGAAAGAATGATTCCATGGCATAAAATGGAAAAAGCGAATAATGTTTTCATTGTGTTTTAATCAAGAATGAAATCCACTCCAAATGAGAAGTGATAGAAACATCTTCATTCAAAACTGACATTGACGAGTTAGTTCGATCGTAGAGCCCTAAAATATCATCGAACAATCCCACACATTACTAGATTGAACATTTCAGAGCTTTCTAATTTCTCTTCCTGAAGGGTTAGACTTGTGTACTAAATTCCTATGTAGAACTTGGCACATAAATAGTTCAATTAGAACTCCTTGAGCTCAAACAATATATAGGTATCAGACAAAGAAAGACATAACAGTAGAAAAAATACACATACAACAATCACAGTAATAAATACAATAAATAAAATTGAGAAGTAGAAGCCTAGCTGCTAAGGAGAAGTCAGTGAGATTGATTATCAAAAGTAATAGTTGTTGAATGATAGAAGAAAGTATCAATTTTGAATTGAGTAAAGTTGCCTGCTATGTATCTCTTACCTCAAATAATAGTGTGTAGCTGCTGTAGCATCCGATTGCTACTCCATTGGCCACAGGTTCGATTATCGTTTCAGCCTGGAATATTTGTAACATCACACACTCAGATAGGAGTAGTTTGATGAACAGGAAAATATAGAAAACTTGGAAAGCTGAGAACTTAATATTTGACAAAACTATATTCATTTTTTGCCATTATTTACACTTCACTGACCGCACAGACAAATCACATATTTAAAAAAAGCAGCATCATCATATAGAAAATTAGGGTCTCACAAGGCTTCAAATCTGCAAGAAAGTAGAAACCAATCAAAACAATGAGAATTGTATTATTTAGCACTGCACACGTTATTCCAACGGCTTGTCAAAGATAGACGCTTCCGCGCTACATTTTAATAAGACTTCTTGTTACACAAAAAGTGCGCCGACTAGAGCGATGTTTTTAAATATATCCAACGGCTCAAAATAGATGCGAATCTCAAACATGTCCGGCCTAAAGGCTGAATGTCCTCAAAGTTGCAGTCGTAGTTACCCCGCAGAACGGATAAATATTCGAAATTTGCATTGATAAGAATGATGTTTCATAACCGGACTCAAATAAAGGAAGATGTCGGGAGCGCCGCATAAGAAATAAGAGTACTAGAAAACTGAAAACCGATAAGTAGCTAAAAATTAATGAATCACCCGTACCGCTATTGCCACTGGGACTGGAGGACTGGACTGAATCACAATGCGGGAAATGCTGTAAGTTGAACTGGTTGGGGAGAGATATGCGCATGCGCATCAATTTAAATGATCAACACTAGATAGCGCTGACCCTCTTCCTCCTCCACCAACAAACTATCACAACAGCAACAACAAACCCCGGTTTAGCACAATGACAAAAATATGCAGAAAGATTTCAATTTGTTTATTACTTGAAAAAGTCAGGCCTGTAGCTGTGCCGGGGCAGCCGGGGCCCTCAAAGGACTTAAACATGCAAAAACAGGTCTTACATTTTGAAAAAGTAGGCCCCCGAATTCTATTTCTGCCCCGGGGCCCACAGATACCTAGAGAGACCTAGCGAAAAACTTAATAAAAAGTTGTATCCTGCATTGCTCGCCCTGAAGACTGTACCAAATCTCATCACAGCTTATTTCAGGTGTTTTGGGATCGGGAAAAAATTATTTAAAGAGTCCTAATGTAGGAAAAACATTCCGGTTCATCTACTTCATGCCGACTTTCACTTGGAAAGCACCAACTTCACAGTTCTGGCTTTGTATTTTCTATAATTTGTTAGTTTTGTCTTCAAGAATAGAGAAATTTGTATGAAACTAGAGGAAAATAATAAAATAATGTATTCATGTATCCAATTTACTGACTGGATCCACTTGAAAAAGGTTATATTATTCAGGACTCAGGTGAAGTGTGTTCCTGCACTTTAGTTAGAGGAATGCCACCTAAGCACTGCTGAAATTTGTTGCTCTTTGTAACCAATAATAATAGAGGGAAGGGCATCGGGATGTTTCTACATTTTATCGAATGAATTAATAAGAATATATACTACCAGAGGGAAGACATAAAAATCTTGGCATTGCATGGTACACAAACGCCTTGACTAATTAAACAAATTTTCTTCAACTCTATGACTTACTTTTGAAGCCTTGAACGTGTGATGGCTATTGAGCGATTGCTTCATGGTTGGATAGCATAGACCAGGTGACTATGAATGTGAGCAAGATGACAAAATAAATAAATAATTTTTCACAATTAATCACTTTAATAATAAAATACTGCCTTACATACTACTGCAAGAATAGAATACTCAATATTATATACATATGTATTTTGTATTCTATTCACATAATACAGGAAATCAACCTACTTCACTATGGAATGTCATGCTCTAGAGTGGGTGATCCATTTTCAAACTTTTTTTTTTATTAATCATACATAATGCTTCACAATATGGCTGAGTCCAAAAAATTTATTAAAAAAGCAAAATAAAAATCTAGAAGTTATACTAAGACTGAATTAAATGGATAATGCATACCAATCTTCAATAATCTATGTGCTTTCTTAAAAAAAATATTGTATCACTATGATTTTATCATATCATTATCATAATACAGTATATTGCTTGAAATAAACTGTACTTCTTATGAATACATTGAATTGAACTAGACTTTGCATTAGAGCTTAACTTAAGGCATTCAATGCCATCCAATCTTTTCAATTGTGCAGATTTTCTTTCAACTATCCTATCAGTATATTTTTATGATATTACATTGCTTGAAATATATCTGAAATATACTGCTTGAAGCATGAGCATAGGGTATACATGAATGTACTGTAGTTTTCATATAACTTGGCAGCAGTATGTTGGGTTCAGATGTAGCATGTCCCATCTGCTACACGCTGCTAAGTTATATGAATACTACAGTACTTGAGTATTGAGTGATATTCACAATAAAAAAGCAATCACATTCACGTTCTTTGTATGTTATACGAATAGATGAGAATTCCTTTCAAAGATCAGAGAAGACGTGATAAGAAACGTTTAGTAAATATCGAAAACATGTAAATAAAAATTTAGCAGTACTATACAGAAAAAACGAGTGGTTACTGTTCTAGGACTCATGCAGACTGCAGAGACGGTCAATTTCATTGAATTTAACAATAAGAGTTGATCACGATAATAGATTACACGAAAGTCAATTTGAAAAGATGATGGATAAAAAGAAGAAAGATATAGAATAATGAGAAAAAGAAAGAGATAGAGTGATGAAAATTGAGGGAAGTTGAAGTGAGAGAAAAAGGAAGAGAAAGAAAAGAGACTTGTCTACACATTGATAAAACTTTTTAGATACGGCAGTGATTGGTTAGAACAGTTTCCTTCTATTTTATTCATAACTATTCTTTTCTCCAATTCATTTTTAAGCCTCTCATTCATGTTTCTACTTATAAATTCAATTTTTGTTGAATAGGTTTTATTAACTTATGAGGATTGAAATAGAAATGAACCTCATCCCACCAGAATCCATTGCATATGAAGTAGAAACAGAGGGTTTGAAATTAACGTTTTATTGTAAATTTAATGATTTGCAGTCAATTTTAAATGTGAATAGATAATATCTCTACTCACTCTGACCTGAGTGAGTTAAAATTGACTGCAGGTCGTTAAATTTACAATAAAACGTCAATATGACCAACGCAGATCGTTATGGAACAAGAAAACCAAGAATTTAGAGAGTAAATAGAAAAGTGGATAGCCATGAATAAAGTTGGAGAACAAATTGTTCAATCACTGCTGTGTCTAAAAGTTTTTGTCAATATGTAGCCAAAGATGTTTCGTTCTTTTTCTTTTCTCTCTCATTTCAATTGCTTAGTCCGCAGATAGATTTTACCCTTTCAGTCAGTAAAGAGAGCTGTTTGGCTGGTCACAAGCAATCCCTTGTAATTTTAAAAATCTTTGAAAGTTCATCCGTCTGATTACTTTTGAAAAGAATATGCCAGAATATTGAAACTTGATATTTAGCTTCCTATTACTCCTAGAAAGGTCTGTATTAATTTTGTAATTTTGGACATCTCTACGCCGATAAGAATCAATTACTCTCAACGTTTATTAGTAATGATGCACATGAGCCGATGAAGCAATAAACATCTTCCGTGACAGATCAGCGACTAAGGACTCTAAAAGGATCAAAGGAAGACATGGTTGCCTACAGAGCCCCTTGTTTAACAACGAGGAATAATTTCGGGTGGAAAGGACCTTTTTAAAATTGGTCTTTGCTACTTCAGCACACATAAATACATAACCTTATTGGTTTTGGTTATAATTTTGAGGGTGTAGTTATCGAATAAAAGAAGACACAGTTCAGGCCTGATGGAAGGAAAGGGTCTAAGTCTAACTGCAACTGTCAGGTTTCTCTAAAGAAAGTTATAAGTTACACTCCTCCAAAGATCATACCATATTCGATGGAAATATTTCCATATTTTTAACTGAAAAATAGTTTAAAGGAAACTTTATCCCCAGAACCCTCTTTCCACTTAAATCTACCAGTGCGGCTGCGGTAGTTCAGTTTATTGAAGCGCTTGTCTCAGATAAGATAAGGCTCTAGCTGGCTCTGGTTTCGAATCTCATTCAGCTATGGATGTTTCTCATCATTCACCCATTCAACTCATTATTCACGCACAAGTCTTCAGACTCATGTAGACAACATCAGCATTAAAAAAATTTATTTTCAATTAAAAAATCACCAAGCTGAACTAACGTGATGGTTTAGATTCATTCAATCAGAGCATAACAACTGTTCATATCATAAACATAAGAGATTGACCTATACGTTTCATTCAAAAGATGAAGGTAATACTGTTATCTGATGATGTTGTTCAATGTGATGAGAGCCTCAGTCTCGCTATGGTATTTTTTTTTTATCACTTATCGAGTTCGAGCTAGCAGTCGAAGCAGGCGGGCAGACGGTTTTTGTTTTTGCTTCATCATCTTTTTTCGGGTCCTTGCTCGAGGTGACAAAGTGAAATTCTTATATTACCGTTCTCTATTACGTTTGCTGAAATGGAATCATCCACCGAAAACGAACAGTGTTCTGATCGTGTACTGGATAAGGTAAACTGTTTGCTAGAGGTAAAATTCGGGAAAGTAAAAAGTGAAATATATGAAAATATCTAGTAGCCAGGCAAGAAGAGTAGCACAAAATCTTAGGGTAGGTCAAACATTATTTGAAGGAGTGGAAATTTTTAGTTATTTACGTGTTGAACTGAATAACAAGAACAAGATGAGTTTCAGAATAAAAGAAAGAGTAATGTCATGTCCAGAAATAGAGCGTACTTCAGTAACATGAAACTTCTAAAAAGCACGCTCAATTGTAGAGACTGAAAGTAAATTGAAAATATATGAGAGCCAGTAAAATATAATACGGCCAGTAATGGCATATGGCTGTGAATCTTGGGCATTAACAAAAGAAGGCAAGAATAACCTTGGTGTATTTGAAAGAAACATTCTTAGAATTATTTATGGTCCTATTAATGAGGGAGAAGAATGGAGAAGAAGGACAAATTCAGAGCTGGAATCATTGATACACGGTCTTAATATTGTACGTTTTATAAAGGCGCAGAGACTCAGGTGGTTTGGGCACATCTGCAGAATGAGTGAAACCAGAATGCCCAAAATATTCTACAAAGGAAAACTTCACTCAAGAAGGAAGAAAGGCAGACCAAGGATAAGATGGGAGGATGAAATCAGAGAGGATATCTTAAAGATGGGATATAGAGGATTGAGAGGGATGGTTGGTGATAGAGATGCTTGGACGTAACCCACGGGACAAAAGGCCTTAGGACTGATCAATGACGTAATCTCATTTGGTGCTAATGCTCAAAATCATATGGTAGAGCTAAGCAATACCTTATTCTCAATTTCCATAAATTATTGAACAGGAGTTCACAAAAAATCTATTAATCTAAATTTATATAATGATGACTGCATTTGTTCTTTTAAATACAAAACTTGACACAATATCACTTTGTAAGAATTTCGCGAAGTAACAAAAAATAATTATTGATCAAACTCAGGTTTCTTAACACTTGCAAAAATTACAATTCATTCTATTTGCAGACAATTGATTCTGTAGTATTGGAAGATAATAAGGCATTGACAGGTCCTTGATAAAGTTACTGAGAACAAACATTAGGGAATGTTGGGGACAATTCAGGAAAACCCAACTAATTACCAGATAAATGGTTTAATTTATTGATCAATCCTAGCTAAATCATTATTACCATAACGCTGATTCCACAGTAATATTAATGATTTTAGTCGTATGAAGATTATTATAGATGAATTTATCCAATTGAGCTCCCTTCACTTAATAATTAGAACAGTCATTCCATCTCATCTTACTATTTTTTCATCCAAATCTACTTAATAAAACGAACCTCTGTATTACCTCCAATTGCATCATCACTAAGAATTTCGAGCAACTCCCATAAAAACGTCAATAAAATTTTATGTATGAGCAAAGAAAATAGAAAACTTGATTTGAATGAATTTGAATGTAGATGCTTACATTAGTTTGAATAAAGACAGTTGACAATTTAACAAATCAAATTTCAAGAATTACTTTAGTTAAGAGAGTTAATTCCCTTTGTTTTTCTTCATTCACCTTTTCACACATGATTACAAGTAGTGAACATTAATGTTCAGAACAGTTTTATATTATTTTCAATATAATATTGAAAGACAATTGAGTTCAGGGACGATTTATACAATTTTCGCCCCTAGGCACTATTCTGACTGCCGCCCCCTTGAAGCATGCCACATTTGTGCCTATTCATTATTTAAATAAAAAACTAAATCAAACGAGTCCATAAAAGGCTGTTCATAAAAAACTTTGAGAATTACTTCTTTTAGATTTTAATTACCTTTAAAAAGGTAATTTTTTACTTTTTCGAACTAAGAATACATATTATTATTGAAATACTTGAATAAAAAGAAAAATTAACAAAAATAAACTAACTTATCAATGTTTTCTACTTTAGGAAATCTTTATTTTGTTTCCTTATATTGGTTTCCTCCTACTTTCAACCATTGCGAACTCCTACTCTATAAGTCTTTAACTTTTATTTGATCACCGGTCAAAAGTTCAGCCACGATTTGTAGAAGAGCCAACGATTAGTTTATCTTCATTCATTCTGGGTCTTTAGGAGAGAAAATGAACGCTTGAAAAAGCTGTGCACAAATATATACGAAGAGCTATATCTATGTTGGGAAATGTTAATTGGAGATTTTGTTCTCTTATGAGCTTTATCATCGATAAGGTGTTGTCCTTAACACCGCCACTCTTTAGAAGGCCAGAGAAGTGTATGCACTCATTTAAAAATGATTTTTCTAGATCAATTTCATAAAAATATTTAAGTTTTCCAGCGCGATCCATAATAGTTTCAGCTGAAGAAGACCAGGCCTGGTCTGACCCGGGTGGCTACCTGGCGATCGCCAGGGGCCCCCCAAAACGGAATAATAAAAAAAGTTTTGAATATTTTCTGTATTTATGTTCTCATTCAAACTCACGTCTTGTTATATTCCACAATACAAGTTGCTTTAAATAATTTATTATTTTATTTGCTTAAAACATTGTTAAGGGCGACGTGCGAGAGATGCGAGATCAAAATTGAAAATTGTTAAAAGCTGGTTGAGGTCATCTCTTTCTCGGGATTTGTTGCCACCATTAATGCTAATGGCGGTTGAACGAGATTTTCTTACAAACATTGACAAAAATATTGCTATAGATGAGTTGGCTAATTCTAATGATGTACTTAGAACTACTTAAATAGCTAGGAGGCTCATTAAGGCTAAAAGCAGTATTGTTTTTTATTTTAGTATGTAATAAAAAATCCTTTACGATTTATAGAATAAAAACGTTGTGCAAGTTTTACATGGTCAAGTATTTGACCTGTGTAATGTTAGATCTACTAGCAATAAACTACCTACATCCTTCATCCTTATAAAAATCTATCTTGTCTGTGTAATTATTTCAATCAACAAAAGTATTGAGTACTGCAGGTTTTTTGGTAAAATAACTAGAAAAAAAGTGGTTTTTCTATATAATATTCTTAAAAACTTTTTGGGGGAGGACCCCGGACCCCCTTTCCATCTGGGGGGTATTCCATAAGGGGCACTCAGGTAGTTAATGCCCAGGGGTCCTCAACCTCCCCAGAGCGGTCTTGAAGACGACAATAGATTGTTAAAAACTGAGGACTTACCTATATGAGATCTTGACTGAGAACGTCATAAGCGTTTTTGCGCTTCAGTAAAGCTAACTTGAGTTTATCAAGAACAACATAATATGTTTCTACTCTAAATTTATCATAGCTTGTAAGGATGACTTCGTTTTCATTGGTATCGTCTGCCTGGATTTTCCTTTTTTCTGACTTTTGTAACACGTTTCATACTGTATATCACACCGTTTCTTGGCCGCCCTTTCTTCATACACATGAAAAATGCTTCTAAGAGTCAACGACAATGACAATTACTAAAGAGTCATACAATCCAACTACTCTCTCTAGGGATGGGTCTACTTTTTGCAAAGTTTGACTAGCTTGTTCAAATCTGTTCAATATATCGGTCCATCATAATCATTTTTTCCAATCTATTCAAACATTTCAAGAAGTATTGTATACGCCTACTTACTTTTTTGTGATTTCCCGAAAAAAAAACATTTTTTATTACTCAGGTAGACTTATTTTGGAAACCAAGTGAGATATGGAGCTGTAATTTTCACAACTTGTACATATATTTGATATATGATTACTGAACTAGATTAAAGAAGATAGGATAACATTTGCCCAAGAAAAAATAAATTAGTAAATATTTTGGGAGAAAAAATTGGTCAGGATTAAAAAATCAATAATATTTGAAATATGATGTCATATCTCTAGTTCAGTAGCTTGGTTTTACATAGATAAAGAAGCATGCAAAGTTTCAGAGTCCTGCCTCTATTAGTTTTTGAGTTATTGGTACCGAAAAATTGATAAATTAACATGCGCTGTATACGCTTGTTGGACTCCCCTTAGTTTATTGTTTTTGGTTTACGAGCAAGATTGTAAAGTGAGCGCCCTTTGAGTGTCGTTTTCAGTCACCGCCGCGTCGCGCCTCTCGTCGACAGTTCAGACCAGCCGCGGCGGCACCCGTCAAACAGGCTGAGCCGCCCCTGAGGCGTGCCGCCCCTAGGCACTGACGAGTGGGAAATCCGTCTCTGATTGAGTTGTTTCATTGAAAGTCTAATATCATATTCTTTGTCATAGATTCATTAAACCTATATAGGTTGTTCAGTTAATCCATGCTCATAGTTCATAGGAGTCTTATCGATTTAAAGATAATCAAGAAAATAAATCAATTGAAAATATGCACTGAACAAAGAGTTCCAGGAAAGAGGATATTGAATTTTTCTATAAACTTCAGAACCGAAACAATACTATGTTCACCATGCGTTCTCCTAATCTTACAATGAAATACTTCTACAGCTGATTTAAAAATTGAATATCTTGATTCCAAACTAAAATGTAAACAAACCAAATGAGGTGACGTCATATCAATTAGGAATTTTAGTCCCGGTGCCTTCTGTCACGTGGGTTACGGCTTGGAGGGCTGTAGTGGAGAAGGCCAAAGTCCATAATGGGCATTAGAGTCGAATAAAGTGAAATCCGCGATTCTTTGCTAGAATTGAAAAACATTGTTCAGTCCATTGGGAGTGAATTAGTTCAAGTGAGCAACAAGATAAAAGATAATATAGATAATATATTAACTTATATGTATTGAATTCAATAGTATATCCAGGGGTGCCCACCCCCCCCCCTAAGTCTCATGACGCACCCCCCCTAAATTTAGCACCAACCCCCCCCATAAATTAGGCCCCCCCCCCCAAAAAAAACCAAAGTGCGAAAAAAGACCCCCGCATTCTTTCTAAAACTAAAAGAAGATTTTTATAACTATTGAAAAAATTCAAACCCAGTCGATAATATACAAAATGTATGTATATTTCTTGAGATTCTTTACATAGGTAACATTTTTTTGTAAAGGTAAAAAGAAATATCAATGAAATAAATATATGAACTTCTGCTCAATAAACTTAATTGCAAAATAGCTAAATAAGAATTTGAACCTAAATGGTTTTTAAACAATAAAATATTATTACAAATACACAATGTTCAATAAAAATGAAATACCTAAAGTTTATGTTCGGAAGTTAGCTAGGCACTTTCTAAGCTTGTTAAATCTATCTCTCTAAACCCCACATAGAAGTTTTTGTCTTTGGGATGAGGAAACAGAAACCTTTCAATTATTATTTCTTCTTTAGAAATACAGGTAGACTCAAGTACATCTTTTTCTGCAGCTAGAACCATCAGATTGGATAATCATGAGTCTCCCATAGCTGATCTGAGTCTGTTTTTGATAATTTTAAATCGACTTATCGCTCTTTCTGATTAACTAGTAACTGTTAAGGAGAGTAAAGTTGTATAAACCACTTTCAGAGCACTCGCATAGCGTCTTGCTAAGTTTGAATAATAACTTCCTGCACAAATCTTAAACATAACTATTTTAGCTAATTCATATTCAATTGTATAATAATAATTATAAATATATTTTCATTCATTGACATTCTGGTGACTTCGTAGTATTTTTGAATTTTGTAACGTTAAACACGGTTTCAATCAACTTTACGCCCCCCCAAAACGTTTTTTGGACCCCCCCCCCCCACCCCAAGAATTTCAATGACGCAGTCTGCGTCATAGCCCCCCCCCCCCCCCCTGTGGGCAGCCCTGGTATATCAGCAGTTTGAGAACAAAAACAAGACCCTATTCGCATTGTTTATGGATTTTGAATCGGCATTTGACACTGTGCCTCATCATCAGCTGTGGCCTAAATTATGAGTCAGCAGTAAAATTGTGAGCTGTATAGCAGAGCAAGATAGTAATCGAGAGCTGTGAAGGCATGTTACAGAGGAACCCGCTTTTGTTCTCTCTCTCTCTCTCTCTCTCTCTCTCTCTCTCTCTCTCTCTCTCTCTCTCTCATCTTTTTTGGCATTCATAATATTTATTCAGTTATTGTTTGAAGACCGACCAATTGTTTATATTATTTTTTTCAAATTTTATTGTATTATTTTTATCTTGTGTATTTTGTTAATTTTATGTAATGGGTTTGGATATGGGGCTATTTACAGCCTCGCCCGAGCCTAAATAAAGTACTTCATCTATATATCTATCTATCTCTGTAGCTATCAGATATTGAGAATATTTTAGAAAACGAGGATTACACATTACACGGAATATCTGTGAATAATGAAACTGATATCCTTACTCTGTCGTACGCGGACGAGATTGTTTTACTAGCTCAGTAGTTCCCAAACTTTCTGCCTCATGGACCCCTTGCTGCAATTTTCGGTTTTAGGTGGACTCCTGCATAAATGTTATAAAAATTATTATTATTATTATCATAATAATAATAATAATTATTATTATTATTATTATTATTTCTATCATTATGTTGCAATATTCATCGTTGCTGTTACTGTTACGAAAAATTTATAGCTATATTTTTTGGTTGAAGTTTAGTGTATGTTAATCTTTATCAATTAAAATTTATTTTTTAACTCTGTATGAGGAAATTCTCAAAAAAATAAATTATCAATTTATTTATTACTTATCCGGTGGTTCGAAACCCACCTGGAAGTGTAGTTCTACCTTTGACCGTCAACTCTTCTTTTCAACTCCCCCCCCCCTTCCCGTATTAAAATGGAACCCCCTTCAGAGGAGTCTTGAGAACCCATTGCTTTTGCACTCCTCCCACCCCCCAATCATACCCGGAACCCATGGGTGCAAGCAACCTAGATAACACAATGTATACAATATTATCTGATATGATAAAAACGTTTTCAAGTGGATAATCAAGAGAGAAAAAATTGATTTTAAAAATCAAAAAGGTTTAGTTGGGGACGTGGAGTGCAGCTCCATCTAGAAAGGACTTGAAATGAATTCCAGATGTTGTAGACATGAAAGAGAGATACATTTCATTGAATAAATATACTTGCGCTGATCAGTTGGAATTAGAAGTGCAATGAAATAGTAGAGGCCGTTAGCCTGTTACGGAAGATAGACAAAGACGCAATGACTGGAACACCACATAGAACTAGCTCCGTTTTTGTCTGTGCACTACAAGTTCACGGAGCTCATAGAGCTTGGGACTTGGGAGTGAAGCGATGGAAGCAGCTAAGCGGTGGGTGATGAGGAGGAGAGGAGGAGTAGGATGAGGAGGGGGGGAGTAGGAGTAGTAGGAGGAGGTGGTGGTTCTGGTGGCGGAGGAGGAGGTGTAGCCGAGTGAGATGAAAAAGTGGAGGAGACAGCGGATATCATATGAAAAACACTGACAGACGTGAGACGTTTCGTTTCCTTTGTTACAAAAGATTCAGCAATAAATTATCGTTTGATCAAAGACGGGTTGATCAAAGGCGTTTGATCAATGCAATAGCATTGAGAAGTGAGAACTTTTTTGTCTGGAATATCTCAGAAACCAAATCAAGCATAATGTAACATTATTCAAAATTTGTGAAGGGAGCAGTTTTGGACTTGAGTCTGTTGCACCTTCACATTCGTTGTATATTTGTCACAATAAATAAATGAATAAATAAATAAATAAATAAATAAATAGATAGATGGATAGATAGATAGATAGATAAATAAATAAATAAATAAATAATACATAGTCGGTGTGTCGATTTGTGTGTTATCTGTTTACTGTAATCTTATATTTTTATAAAAACGTGCACTCAATATTTCTTGAAAGTAGCTGAATGTAGCTTGAATGTCTACTGGTTGGAGAAAATCATTTTCCTTCCTCTCCACTGTTCAACTTTTCAACATACCATGAAACGATGAAAAAAATCACTTTCTAGCCCTTCTTCTACTCCAATGAACCTAATGAACTTGCTCATTCATTAATAAAACACAGCTTTTTGATCAACCAATTCAATTAATTATAGATAAATAATGAATTATAAAAATATAATTGGATTGATGATCACGTTTAAAAATAATCGGACAAATCCAAGGTAGAACAGACTTCTTAAAGAAGAGGTTTTCAACGGTTTAGCCGGACTGTCTGCCTCTCTCTAACAATATAATAAATTACAGGCTATAGTCGCAATCTCCTAGAAACTTTTTCCAAAAATTAAAAAAAAACCCGTCTAAAACTGAATTTGAATTGATTTTCTAAACTTTTATTGTTTGTAAAACCGGGAAGGTTTTAAAGGTATGCTTGATTTTCTTATAAGCTTGACCACTTACAAATAACCATTGCCTAAAATTCTGGAAGTAAAACATATATTTTGTTTTTGATGTTTCTCTACACTACACAACAAGAAACAGGAAGTTAAGATGTTTGAATTTCTTGAGATCCTAAGGTATTTTCTACTTCTGTTTCTGAGTAGGCCACCCAACAACTTGAATTTTCCTCTCAACATGAAATTGAAGCATTTTATCAAATGCATTGATTTTATCAATTTCGAATTCCTTTAAGTGCTATTAGTTTATACCGAAGACTTCCGCAATGGCAGATATTGACAACAGTATTGAATAGCTGATGGAAATCGATGAATGCTACTGTACAAAAATATCAGCCACCACCGGGAATCAAACCACGGACCTCCCAATTGCTGGTCGGGCGCCTTAACCACTAGACTATGGAGACCTTTCTGCACCTTTCTTCATCGATTTCCATCAGCTATTCAATACTGTTGTCAATATCCGCCATTGCGGAAGTCTTCAGTATAAACTAATAGCACTTAAAGGGATTCGAAATTAATAAATTCTGTTTATGTATATTTGTCAGTTTGTTTAATTGTCAGTCACTTCAAACTAACTTGTGAGATACGAGCCGATATGGCCAAGTTAAAAATGAATGCTGCTGTGCAGAAAGGTCTCCATAGTCTAGTGGTTAAGGCGCCCGACCGGCAATTGGGAGGTCCGTGGTTCGATTCCCGGTGGTGATTGATATTTTAGTACAGTATCATTCATCGATTTCCATCAGCTATTCAATACTGTTGTCAATATCCGCCCTTGCGGAAGTCTTCAGTATAAACTAATAGCACTTAAAGGAATTCGAAATTGATAAATTCTGTGTATGTATATTTGTCAGTTTGTTTAATTGTCAGTCACTTCAAACTAGCATTGATTTTGTCAAGTTATACAGTCTAAAATTGAGTAGTTTATAAACACCTCCAATTTCATCCTAGAAAAAAATGTCAAGTTGCTATGGAACCAGGAAAGCCAGGAGACAATGACAGAATTTTGAAAAATTCAAATATCACAATTTTCATGTACTGGAAAAATGCAAATGCAAAGTCAGCGCATTAAAACGGTAAAGAACGGTGCTGAAGATAAAATTCAGACATTGATGCACGAGAATAATTTATTGTTGACCGGATGCTTGGTGCTGATTCACTTATTTCATGTCGTGGTAATGTAAGGAGGTCATTCACCAGTTTCCTTTCTTGATGCAAATTTTCGCAACGCAGAATATCTTGACCAATTAATTCATTTTTCTAGGATTGCTAATAACTAATAAACTATTCCATTAAGAAACTATTTCTCAATGTATAGAGCCCATTTGGGCTTCATCCTTCACAAAAATATCAGATAGCATCAAATTTTGATAGAAAAAATCACTGTAAAAATCTCAGAAATAATCTACTGAATCTTGCTTCCTTAAGGACTTTATCCTGCCGCCCCTCATGAAATATTGAAACCACAAAAATCCACCTTTACCCAAAAATAATCCTGTAGAAAAATCTCTTCAATCACAGATGACAGATGACTGACAGTTTTTTTTTTGTAGATTACGTCTTGGAGACTCCAGTTAAGGAGTATAAGACAAGTCAGATCAACAATATTATACACTAGATTCCATAATTACTATATCAATTAGTTGAGGTGAGGCTTAATTTTGATGTGAAAGGAACTCTTGTACACTATAAAAAGCTTTATCAACTAAATATTTCTTCAATTGTTTTTTAAATATTTCTATATTTTCAAGACTCTTCAAAAACTGCGGTAGCTTGTTGTAGAATTTCCTACCAATATAACTAGGTTTTTGTTTGAATAAGCTACTATTGTGACTCACCAAGTGATAGTCTCCTCGTCGTCTTGTATTATAATCATGTACATCAAGATTTTGGTTAATATCATTCGTTTTTACATATAGAGTAGCTTCATACACATATAAGCAGGGTACATTATACAGTTAACATTACCATTATCAGATAAGATTGCAGAGTCCAAATTGCTTCATGTAATTCCATGTTATCAAGACGAATAACCTGTAATAATAATCATAATAATATCTGTAATAATTGTAGATTCTTTTTCTTGTAATCAGTGCTACAAATTATGGGGTTCCGTTGTCTTGAGTTAAGGAACTAACTGAGTGCACCAATTGCCTATTTAAATAAATTATTTTATTCAATTACAAATTACTTGAAGAAATAATTAGAACAAGTGTATCTTGTGAGAGCTGGCAGCAGACTGAATTAAAAACAATGAAACACTCGTCAATACAATGCTCAGCATCTTAATAGAATACAATGCAAGTTTGGGAAACGGTTACCAAATGTAACTCCTCCCCCCTAGATTTGAAGCTGTCCTCAGATTCAATTAGCATGCTAATTTAGGATATACCTGTTTCTGAGCTTCAACCTCCAAATTATTTCCAACATTACCACTAGTTTTACAACTAGAATATTTTGACCATATTGTTTTATGCTTGAAAAAAATAATTAACATTAGCAAAAATGCAACTATTAAACATAACAACACAATGTAAAAAGTGCGATTGTCGCTTATTGGCAATTCATCTAGTATCTCTAGGTCCTGTATTTTAACATTTGCTTCGTGTATTTTTTCGAAATCAAAACGTGACAATCTTTTATTTTCATTAATTTCCGTAGGAATAAAAATTTTATTTTCCCGAAATACAGTACTAAGGGTCTATAGTGCCCAATGATTGCTTCAGAATTATTCAGTTTAGCAAATGAGTTCTGCCATTTGGAAAAGTTGTAATATTCTTATTACTATCCTTTTAATTAATTTTGCATGTACTGACATTCAACAATATGAAACTGTCAATTATCTCAATATATTTTATAAAAGAATTTTCATTTTTCAAAACTAGTTTAGTGCAGTCTTATCATTTTTAACAATTGTTCTACACATTTATTTTCAAAGTCACTTACATTGCTACAATAATAATTATTACTAATAAGTTCACAAGTATAAAAGAGAATAATTTGTCATTGCGTATCACTAAATATTAATAAGTATGAGTTGTGAGAATTTCATTATTTTGAATAACAGGATAAGACAATAGGAAAAATGATTTTCTTTATTGCAATGAGAGGAAGACGTCTAAGGAGTTTGGCAGATTCCTCCCGAAACATTCTGTAACTCCTATTGAATGCTCAGAACAATGTATATTCACAATAAAACATTTTTTAATAGTTTGTATTTTTCATTAATTTGGTCTTATTGATTTTTTTCTTGAAAGTTTTTGTTTATCTATAACGACGGCCCGCCTACGTAGGCCTACTACATATATAGACCTACTGTTTATTACATTAGTTTATTCGGAGAATTCATTCCCTGGATTACCAATGCAGGATGTTATTAAAGAACTTCTGTGTACTGCAACGTTGTACCGATTAGTTAGTGAATGAGTCAGCAAAATGGAGTTCGAAATATACAAGCGTAACACACACGTTGTTAGTTAGTATGCACGTGCAAAGTAAAATGCAATATTGATTGCTGTTAAAGTTGGAATAATTATTATAATTAAGATTGTTATTTCTTCCTGTTAACCAAGTACAAATGTTATTTTTCTGCTGATGCAGCTTCAACCATTAAGCTATTTTTTTTTAGTACCTACCAAGACAAGTGGGATCTGTGGGATGCCACAGAATGCTTTTATCATACCATCACTTAAAACCAGAGAGGTACGTAAATGCAACATTTTATTTTGTCATTTCATATAAGATTTGTATCATATATTGATAAAAATTCAAAATTAGACTTCTGCTTTTGATCAATATAGTATGGGTAGATTTTTTTACCATATAGTTCACTCTGCTAAATTATATTTACTTTCAGTTTTTTTTCAAATGCCTTCTTCCATATAAACAATATAAACTCATATATTGCAATTTCAATTTGCACGGTTCAATAAGCAGGATAAAAATTGGAACTGTTTTTAAATTCATCCTGCCAAAATTTCAGGATTCCTCTATATTCCATCCGTGAATCTATGAAGTCTGTTATACAATTTTATTAAGTTAATGTATATAGGTACATGAATAACTTAGAAATAAAAGTTCACGAATATACAATAAAAAGGCCAAAGAGCCACAATAACATCACAAACAATAATCGATAACATCCTTACAAATATAGAAGACTGCAAAACGAGATAAGGCGGCTCGGGCTATCTGATCATGATTATCAAATCTTACAGGTAGGATTGCAAGGCCATAAATCGATTTAAAAAAGTAGAGGAATAAAAGAAGTTTAACAATGTGAACAGGGGAATATCGATTGTTTGAAGCAGAATTTGCTACAAGAAAACTGGAGTAGGGTTTGCAATAGCAATAGTTTGAATAACAAATATGATAGTTTCATTAATATTTTAAGGTTTCATATTACTATGAGTTGTCCAGTTAAAAAAGACCCTGTAAAAACAAATTAAACAAAATTGAAGAGTGAATACCTGATGATATCCTTGCAGAAAGTAATAGGGTTAAAGGTGCATATGATGAATTCAAACTATCTAGAAATATGTTACGTGAAGATAATTACAAAGCTCTAAAGAAAAACTATACAAAAGAAGTGAAAAGGGCCAAATGTAAGAAAACAGAAAATTTTGAATACAAGTTTGTACTTTAACACAGCAGTGTGGGATGTAATAAACAAAAATAGGCAAGTAGCTGAAATAGATGCTTGTACTAGTGTCCCCAGAATATATCTAACGAAAGTAACAAATATATTGATGATAGTGTAGACCAGTGGTCCCTGGGGTCCACGGGGACCGGCCAGGGGTCCATGTCAGTAAAAAATAAAATTGGGGGTCCATGATATGTTAAAGGGGGTCCACAATAGCGAACGTCTTTGGATCGAGGCGTGGTATATGGTACCTATGTACAATCTAATATCAAAACTGACACTGTATAAAACAAATATTTGATATTTAAATTATGATTTTTACTTACTTATACTGGAGATATTAGAGGGATGCATTTCACTTCTAAAGAGAAGCTTCATCAGCCTAGAAGTGAAATGCATCCCTTTATACATATCCAGTATACGTGAGTAAAAATCATAATTTAAATAGAAATACAGATTCGGTTTTGATATTAGATTGTTTATCAAGTATTTCGTCATGGAAAACATCACAAAATACCTATGCACTTGTATAATACTGTTATACGTACATGAAAGCAAGCATTATATCTACTTAAAATAATAACGCTTTCAATGAAAACATTTTCAAACCTCAGAGAATCCATACTTAATTTTCTTATATTAGAAAATTATAAGCCTTCACTGGTAGGTGAAACAGCTCAGTTTTACCAGATATATGTTTCCATTTTTAGCAGTATTATTATGAGCAAAACAAGCCCCATATCTTTCAATTATTATCTCCTATTATATTTTAAAACTATTAACATTTACTAGTAGATCACTAAATAAGTCAGGCACCAAATAATTCTAGCTATTTTTAGCAATATTGTTATAAGCAAAAGTAGCCTCGTATATTTTAAAGTTATAAAAAAAATAATATTTAGTAATTAGTACCGTAATTTGTATTTATATTTGAATGATATTTTATCATATTTCAAAAAGAAACATTTTTTATTGGTAAGTCATTCAACAACTTAGTTAGGCACCAAATTATTCAAGTTATTTCAGGTTTATTATTATGAGCAAAAGGAGCATAATGGCTTTAAATTATCAAAGCATACCAACTTTCTTTCAATATTCCAGCAAGTTCTTGCTTATCAAATGAATTGTTCAAACTATTCTGATGGAAAACAAATCTGTGCACAATAAATTACATTTATTTCGAAAATAAATTCTAGTTATAGTATTAATGTTTAATTTTTATTTTTTACGTTTACAAGAATTTCTAATAAGCTTTCTTTTATTACTCTATGTATTTGATAATTTTAAATCGAACTAGAAATCCTAGTAATCTATTCAATTTTAATAAATTCGTTCTGGTCTTTTGATTAACTTCTTTGGAATCAATTTTTAATATTCTTGTTAGAGCACTCCATTAATGTATCTGTATCGCCCTTTTGTCACAAATTTGATGCATTATTCTACAAAAATGTGAATTTTATTCATATTGATTAAATTAGATTGTTATTTTCCACCTCCTCTCCTCAAATTCTCTCTCTATCATATTTCACTATCAATGAGTGTTGTGTTCTCCTACATTGAGCAACTTTGCTACTGATTTTAATAGATGCGAATGATGTAATTTTTAGTAATTACTATAAAGGACGCAATGTTGTTTAATAGAATACCGACCTTTATACTTCTTGAGTTTCATTAATACTATTTCACTATAACCAACAACAATATGTCATACTATTTGATTATTTCAATGCAAATTCGACACCTTTACAACAATTTACTAAGTTTATGTGTTTTTTAATGTTTTCTGCACCACAATGGTGAATTTGAATTTGTTACTGTCAGCAGTAGTCAGTGGCGGATCCAGAAAAATATTTTGGGGGTGGCTGGTAGCTACTGATGATGTGGGGTAGAGGTGTACTGAATACAAGAATTGTGAAAGTTTTTGAATTTTTCATAATCAATCAAACCCAAGCTTCCCTAGTGCTTTGAACCGTATCAACGATAAAATTGATTTAAATTTAAAGTATATTGGAAAATTTTGATTGAATTATGGCTGAATGTGGTGTGTTCAGCAGTTTGTCAAGGAACAAAATGTTATTCCGGTCATATTATTCCATTTTTAACATTGAAAATCAATGCAAGTGCTTTAATTAGTATTATTCCGTTTTTGAAAATGGAAATCAATTTGAGAGCTTCAACTAGTTACACATTTTTCAATTAACTAGTGTTTCATCTAGCTTTAATAGACAAACTTTGTGTGAATTTCACACTGTAAAGGGAGATATTTTTCTAAAGTTTTTTTCTTATAGAAATATGGGATCTGAAGTTAATCCACAAGAAAATGTTTGTATAATCTCTTTGAAAAATCATTTAAAATGGTATTAGATCCATATTATGTATAAGTAAATCCAATGTAAGTGTTGTATCTGGAATTTTTCCATGATATAACCTATATCAGTGGCTGGTGATCACTGGTTTGCCGACCACTGTGATAGATAGAATGTAAAAAAAAACATTGGTTGTTATGTTAATGGTGTAGTTCCTCATTACTTTTCATTAAAAGAAAGTTGGAACTGTCGTAATACAATTACTGCAATTTTATGTTGCACCACTTTTTTTCTATTCATCAAGAGTACTGTGCCTGGCACAAAAATCTAAACACTTTGAGTTGTTAACTTTTCATGTGAAATTTAACGACTTGCAGTCAAATATTTGTTAAAAATAAGTATAATAACTCACTTAATCTGGCCGAGTACTTTCGAATCTATGAGATCCATCTATGAGATAGATCTCATAGATTCGAAAGTACTCGGCCAGATTAAGTGAGTTATTATATTCCTGGATTTCTTGTTCCATGACGAACTGCGTTGTTAATATTAACTTTTCATGTGAAATTTAACGACTTGCAGTCAAATTATTCTTAACAAATATTTGACTGCAAGTCGTTAAATTTCACATGAAAAGTTAATATTAACAACGCAGTTCGTCATGGAACAAGAAATCCAGGAATATAATAACTCACTTAATCTGGCCGAGTACTTTCGAATCTATGAGATGGATCTCATAGATTCGAAAGTACTCGGCCAGATTAAGTGAGTTATTATACTTATTTTTAACAAATATTTGACTGCAAGTCGTTAAATTTCACATGAAAAGTTAATATTAACAACGCAGTTCGTCATGGAACAAGAAATCCAGGAATATAATAACTCACTTAATCTGGCCGAGTACTTTCGAATCTATGAGATGGATCTCATAGATTCGAAAGTACTCGGCCAGATTAAGTGAGTTATTATACTTATTTTTAACAAATATTTGACTGCAAGTCGTTAAATTTCACATGAAAAGTTAATATTAACAACGCAGTTCGTCATGGAACAAGAAATCCAGGACTTTGAGTTGTTTGGTTGCAGGAAATGTAGATATAACTAAGACATTGTACAGTATTAAAACGTTAACGGATTTCATACAATAAATTGGAGAATTAGTAGTGGAATTAGGTAATTCTTGCGAATGAATATTTTACGAGCTTCAAACTGATTATATTGGTAAAAAATTTACATTCTTTGGTGGTTTTGGGGGGGCTTCAGCCCGAAAGCCGCCCCCCCCGTAGATCCGCCACTGGCAGTAGTAGACCCACTTCATCAGCGTTCAAAAACATATTCCAACTGATAGTTAAAAAAATAATGACATTTACAAACAAACATAACTGAGTATTTGATTCAAATGAATATAGGGCTATAAACGTGTTTGTAAACGATAATCAACTAGACCAGGAAGAAAACATTATTGTATTTCTAGGAGTTTTGTTGGATAGACGATTGACCTGGGCTACTTACATTGAGAAAATAATTGTGTTGTAAAATTTCATCTGGGGTATTTGTCCTGCGACAGCTTGCTAGATTAAATGACAAAAAGTTACTTTTTACAGCTCTCCACGGGATCTTACTGTCATATATTAGGTCTGCCATCTTAGTATGTGGTAATTCATCAAAACAATATCTTCATACCGTTTAAGATCCAAAAGAAAGCTGTTAGGTGTATGGAAAGAGTAAATAGATTAGATTCTTGTTATCCGTTGTTCAAGAGACCTGGTCTCCTAACTGTACCTTGCTTATATGTGTATGAAGCTAATTTGTATGTAAAAAAGAGTGATATTTACTAAAATCTTGAAGTACACGATTATAATACAAGAAGCCCAGGAGATTATCACTCGGTGAGTCACAGTAGTAGATTATTCAAACAATAACCTAGTTATATTGGTAGGAAACTCTACAAAAAGCTAGCGCAGTTTTTAAAGAGTCTTCAAAATATAGAAATATTTAAATAATAATTGAAATTTTTTTGTTGATAAAACTTTTCATAGTGTACAAGAGTTCCTTTCAAAATTAAGCCTCACTTCAATTAATTAGTATAGTAATTATGGTGACTAGTGTATAATACAGTATAATAGTTAATCTGACTTGTCTTATAACTGGAGTCTCCAAGACGTAGCCAATAAAATATTCAATCTTGCTTCTTCCTTCTTTTTTTCCTTCTCCTTCTTCTTCCTCTAATGGTCCTTTTCCCCTCCTTCAAAATGTCAGCTAAATGTTAATAATAAATGAATAAATGAATAAATTTTTATTTCCTTCCTTCAAAAACTTAAAGTAACCGAGATTACATGCATATAAAATAATAACTAAAAAGTACTACACAGATATCTAGAAAGAGTAAGAAGTATATGGAAATCAACCTACTCAACTATGGGAACCCATGTACTAGAGTAGGTGTGAGCAAAATTTGGGTGAGAGTGCAAATATCTTGGGTAAGTGAGCTCACATATTATTTGAAATAATGTTCTCTATGCGATGTTTTCTGTATTTATTATCCATTTTTGAACCAGTGATTTCAATTTTCTTGGGTGTGTTATGTCCTTGATATTTACAGGAAGCAGATTGTGAAATTTTGGTGCTAGGTGGTTGAAGTGTCTCTGATATAGTGCTTTCCTAGCAACGCTAGTTAGAAGAAGGTTTTTATTCCTTGTGTCATGGCTTCCTATGTTGGAAGTTTTCTGTATTTTTGTGAAGTCTGCAAATTATTAATACATAGGTAATAAGTAGCTGAAGCTTAATAAAAAAAGCTAGACATTTATGAATTTTCATGTGTAATGCGTTATTATAGAAATATACAAAATGATTAATACTGATACTGTCACAACCACTCTCGTATTAACAACACACGAGATACTATAGTTTTGACTATCACGCCATTTTCATCTGATTGATGTGACAGGTGACAGTCGTAACTTTCGTATCTGTATCTCTTATGTTAATAATTTAAGTGGTTGAAACATCAGCATTATTCATTATGAATGTCTACCACAGTATCACTATATTATATCACCAAAAATATTTAACCTAGTAGGCCTAGTTGGTGGAAATCTGAGAAATGATCACGATTTTTGATCATTTCTTCTTCACTCATATTATCTGTGTTTTTTATTTTTTTAATCAATTTTTACATAATTATTTTTTTGATGTATTTCCATATTACTTCTTGTACACTCTTTATCATATTTTTTCTTGTTGAAGCTACCAATATATTTTTTTGTTGAGCTTATTCAGTTTGTAGGGTAAATTATTTTGTTTATGGAGATGATTTAGTTTATGTTTAGATGAATTTTTATTATTTTCTGCAATTAAGAATAATTTTGACACATTCTATTTCGTGATTCAGATTTTCAAAAATAAAAAATCTACTTTTTCGGTACTTGCTGGTAGTGTAGCCAACACCGAAATACAATATTTTGTGGCCAAAGCCGATATGTATGAAACATTTTATTGCGCACGCTGCTAACATTTGGATGTAACATTTGGATGCTAACTTTGGATGTAACATATTGAATTTTCTGTGCTAACATCAATCAACTGCTTTAATGAAAGTTTATTGAATAATTGTTTGTAAACTTCATATTTTAATATAAAGTCATATCTTAATATTGTCATATCTCAATATGACTTCATATTTTAAGGGAAGTCCGATTCCACTAGGCGTCAAATCTGCAAGAAAGTAGAGACCAATCTGTTGAAACAAAATAATTTTGTGTTGCAATATTATTTATTGTCTTTGAAATTCCATAGTATGGGGGTGATTCTGGAAGTTCAATTGATTCTATAATTCGGCCTAACATGCTGAGCTGCTGTAGCACGGTCGGCCTGTAACTTTTCTACAGGGCTACTCGCTTAGCTATTAACTCGCCCAGTGTCATCGATTCTTGTTTATCGGGCAGCCCCAATGCCTCCTAGAGGTACTGCACTTTAGGAGGCATTGGCAGCTCCCTACACAGGCACAGGTAGTGATGGGCGATACAGGCCGGTGTATCGATACGTATCGGAAGCCATTGTATCGATACGCGTATCGTATCGTATAGGTTTGTATCGATATTTACTCATATCGGATGAAAATATCGTATAAAGTCAATATTATCAATATGGAATGAACAATGATTTTATGAACTTAAGAGCATCATAGAAAGCAAGAAAGATGAAAAAATATCAAATCGATCTAAAACAAACTAAGAATGATTAATAATAATAATAAGCGTATGGCTTTTAATGGTGGGGAGACCCTTACGGGGTTTCTCGCCGGGGAACCTCGCTGTTTGTGCCATGTTACGGGGAACATGGTGGACCAACTATTTTAGGTGGGTTCCGAACCACCGGGTAAGTGATAATAAAGCTTGTAACATCAAGTCATTGAAGCACGGTCACCCATCCAAGCGCAGTCTTGAGCGGTCGTGACTGAACATCACGACCACTTGAACACCATGCTCACCGCATGACCAATCACCAGCACCCTTAAGAATGATTTCATGTACTTTAGTAGAAAGCAAGAAAGGTTCAATTAGAATAGAATATGGCCCAATATTCCAATAATGCTTAAAAGAAACATTCATTGGCATCATTGGGCTTTATTAATTTATTATGTACAGCAAACCTGTCTTCTAGGGAATGTAACATTATTATTGAATATAATGTTAAATTAAAATAATATCAAATTTTCCACAGTGACCAATTGAACTCTTTGTTATTTACAAACCTGAAGTAGACTCCTTGCATGCTTCATAATTTGATTTGATGATTGTTGTACGGTATTCATCTCAGTCTTTTTATGGTTTTGAGGTTTTTTTCAAGGACTATTTTTCAAGTTTTTAAGGTACCCCAAGACAAACCTTAATCTTCAGCTAAGACTGACTGTTTAGGCAGGAAAACAAACATTCATATCAAAATAAAATGTTTTAATTTTATTTTACAAAGTATATAAAAAGTATAAAAACATAGAAATCGCCCAATGAATATCAGTATTAAAACCAGAAGAAAATCAGAAGATACGAAACGATACGATACAGGTCTCCTTGTATCGATACGGGTGTATCGATATGCCCTCGTGTATCGATACAAAAATTTGTTCCCCCGTTGTATCGATATTCGATACGATATGTATCGATACGCACATCACTACCTAGGAGGCATTGTGTCAACTCCATTCTCCATAGCACATGGAAAAATTGTCGTGCAAGTCAAAGTTAGGTTAAGAAAGCATAATTTTTTATAACAATAATTATTTAGACTTATCTATAGCAATTTTTTTTAGTAATTCTTTATTCTGTGAAATTATGGATTGTGCTGTTTGTGAAGGAGAGAAAACTTGTCCTTACAAATGTCCAAAATGTTATATTCCATAGTAAGTAGGCTACTGTAGCTTTAATTTTTATTCTTTCTAATATGAAAACTGACACTATATTTCCATTCAAATTATGATTTTTACTCACGTAAACTGGAGGGATGAATTTTAAGCGAGTAAAAATCATAATTTAAATTGAAAAAAGTGTCAGTTAGATAGTTGAAGTACCGTATTTCGTCATAGAAAACATAATAGATTTTATTTTTTGTGCTCACCAGTGCATGATTCGTGATGTCGAACATTTTCGTTTTGAACAAAAAAATAAGAAATGGAGAGTATAACCTTTTCTGTGCAATGATTCCTTATTATTGAAACTTTTGGGTTCAGTTCTCCTTTGATCCCTAAGTAGCTTACGGTACCTTTAATGCTCTCACAGGTGTGCTAGCGGCTAGCTGAATTGTGACCAATTAGGGTGCTTGGAATTTCAAATAGGTGCTCATTTGTTAGCTGTAACAAGATTGTTGTAGTTTTATGATAAAACTAGGACTATTGTGCTTTGTCATTTAGAGTAGGCCTAAATGCGATTATTTCACTGGATGGGATATTGAACTGCAACCCTACAGCATTTAAATTTATATGAATTTATCATTTAACTTACAACCTGCATTTTCATCAGATATGTAAGCTCGGCTACCTTTTCTAAATTTTATCGAACTGACAGCAAAAAAGACACTGTTCTCTGCTGTAAAATCACTTCCCGGTGGTTCGGAACCCACCTAAAACTGTAGGTCCAACTCATCAATCACCATCATCCAACTCATTACCCACGCACAGGTCTCAGACCTATGTGGGCTTCATACTCAAAAAAAAAAAAAAAAAAAAAAAAAAAATGAAACAAGATGATTCTCAAATGTTTTTAAACTAGCCTACACTAAACTCACGATTTCAAATTGAATTGTTCTCTATTGATGTTTACAATAAGGAGACAAATATAATTTGCCTTTTAGTTGTTCTCTGCCTTGCTGGAAAATCCACAAAAATGAATGTTGTGAAAGTCTTCAACAACCTGATAGTCCAGCTGAACCAGATGGACGGATGGATGCTCGTACACAGCCAAAATATATCACAGAGAGCACAGTTCCTTTGGAGAAACTGAAACTTCTCGGTGAGTGCTAGTGTTTGCTTATTAGTGTATTTTATACCTTTGCGTATTGCATTATACCATTTCTTGTCAGCTGCTGAAGGTCCTTTGCCAAAACATGTTGTTTTTCTGGTCGATCCGTTCTTAAAATCCCGAGATATTGTTTCTATTGTTTTTAATCTACTTTTTTCGTTCTGTATTTTATTGTTCACGAAAATTCTCTCACATTCTACTTTGCTTCATCAGATATTTTCATGGTCCCTTAACTATTTCTAGAATTTTTTGTTATAAATGCTCTTTTAGTTCTATTAATTCATGAAAGATATATTTTTATCTAATAGCTGTCAAATATGAAATGCCTTTGTGATATAACACTAGCTAACTTTCTGGTACAGTTTAGGACGCCCAGTTAGGTCTTACCTTACCTTCAACTCTAATGCATTTTTCGCCAGTCTATCTTCTTCTTGAATTTTTCTTCTGTAAGATTGACCCCATTTTTATACATTTTGTTCATTCTTAACAATTCATCAGTTTCCAAACTCCAAGTAATTGCTGCAATACAATTTACTGTATTTAAATTTTCTAAATGAATCTAGCATTGATTATATTATTGGAATGTTTTATGTACATTTGACTCACCAATCTTATTATTCACGATGATGTTTGTATCGAAACACAGTTATATTTAAGTTGTCTAGGATTCTCACCAGTAATTACTAACGAAACTTATTTACACAATTAGGCTATTTGTTTTACTGCTAGAGTCTGTTAATTCATTCTTGGCAGTGCGCAGAGACTCACAAATCGGTTCATCCTAGTATGCATCCCTGGTAACACAAGAGTTCTCAGCGGACTGCGAACTAGTAATTCTGTACCGGTACTTAAAATGGCGAAGTATGTGTGACCATCTCACAGCATAAAGTAGCAGTACTAGTAGAGATCCAACAAACGCTTGGCAAATTCATACAACTGCCAAGAATGAGTTGACATGCTATACCGTTTCAAGTACAGTACACATTATTATATTTCTAAGGCAATTTTTTAATTACTTTTTCTTATACTTATCACTGACTTATGTGTATGTTCACCTAACTTTCCTTATGATGTTGTCATTGACAGGAGAAAGTAAAGCACTGAAGGATATATTGAAGAATCCACATGTCAGAAATATAATAACAGCAATAGATAAGTCAGATAATCCAGCTGTCTCGATGCAGAACGCTATGCTGGAGCCAATATTTGTTGAATTTGCAGACGTTTGTGTAAAACTAGTTGACGGTGGCCCTGAAGATAGTGGTAGTGACAGTGAATAGAAAAATAAGACAAAAAGTCAAAGCAAGTGAAAAAATGGACAATTGACCAAGTTAGATGAATGTGAGTACTGAAACTCTTTTACCAATTACAATGTGTGATATCTTGTTTGTATTTTATGTGTAAATACTAGTTTGCAATTTTGTAAATATTTTATATTTGAAAAAAATTAACAATTTACAGACTCATTTTTGATGATTAAGTTGAGTCAAGTGTGCCTATCAGTTATCATTAAAATATGAATATATTTCTTTTATAATTTTCATTGTCTTTGAATAGTTTAGAATATTCATTTAACTATCCCATTAAATTAGAGCTAAAGCTGATAAGATTCAACAGCAATGAAGTACATAATGAAGGAAAACTTCAATTTACAATATCTCTCTTATTATTATTATTATAGTTTTATGGCCTTCATTGGACCACTGTAGTCAGTATCTTCCGGCTTTCCTCTGTCTTCTCTCAGCCCAATATCTCTTCATCCGCTCAGAAATCAATTTCCTTTCCTTGTCCGAAATCACTCTTCCCATCCTATGTCCGACTTTGATCTGCAGTCTGGTCTGTTTGTCCTTCAGGATTCTGATGTTGTCTGACTTGTCCTTCAAATCCTCGAATGTTATGCGCAACTCTCTCATATCCTCCTTGAGTTCTTCAATCCATTTTATATTTGTTTTACAATATCTCTTTTATTAGCTTTAATTTACTCTACATGAATTATTACAACAACTGAGGAGTACATTAATCAATCACCACATATTGATACTTCTGGACCATCCTTAAAGGTTGATCTGAGAGGTGTTAGCATTTAATCTTAGTTATGATACTGTATCGACAAATTTCTAAACTATGTTTAGGAAATTCAACTCCTTATACTACTACTTCAACTTTTCACTTTTGAATTTCCAACTTTAAGCAAATTTCGCTTCACTCCATGTAACTGGCCCTTTTCTGCAGATTTTCTCAATTTTATTCAAATATAGAGTGCTTTCTAAGTTGACTTTGAGAGTGACTACAAGCGGATTGATCAAGAAATAAAATTAGTTGAACAAAATAATTTGTAAATATTAAATTTTCATTTTAAAATGAAATAATTTCTTGAAAGTGGAAATTGTGCTGTTCCCCAAATAGCTGGTGATAGAATGCCGCAAATACATGAAAAGACTATCAAATATGGAGAGGATAATTCTGAAATACCCATAATCATGGACGACTTTCTGTATTTTTAAAGTTTTAGTATTCTTCATCTGGTTTAATTTGAATGAGAATCACCAGATAAGTTGCAACAGTTCCTGCCAGCTGAAAATTAGAGTATGAGTTCAGTTTTGTTCTAGAAAAATTGATCAGCACAAACGCTAAAATGCTAACTAAGAACACAATATAAATATCTTATAAAATAAACATTGCCCACTGAATGCTGAAAAGCCTGTTGTTCCTTCACATTCGATTGTATTGATTTGAATAATGTGATGAATGCATATGCATTAATGATAGGGTTACCATATTTTTCCAATCCCAATCCCGGTATTTTTCCAGAGATTAAAAAAGGAATATGAAATATGTTGAACAAGCTTGTTTTGAATTTGTTTTGGATGTATTTCTTTTCTACAAGAATATATTTACCAATATTAAGTGCTTGTTTGTATTTAATAATAATAATAATAATATCATCTTTCTTTTGAAACAAAATCAGTTCATTTTCTATGAACTAAATACAAAAATAATTTATAGTACTACATCAATCCTATCAGAATGAGACAATTCAGATAATTAATTAGAAATATAATTGATTTTTTATTGAGCTAATAAATGAAGAACAAGGAAGGGAATATAAACAGAAACCTACACCAATTAAATTAAGATTGAATTCCAGCCGTCTTGAGTAGGCTCCAGTATGTATATTAACAATGCTAGCACTTAATTTTCACTTTATGAAAAAACATTATAATATAGACATTTTTGAAAATAGAGAACAATTTTCAATTTTCCCTGTTTCACCATCTCTATTAAAAATCCCGGAGATAAATCAATCCCGGATTTTTCCCCGGAGATACACATGAATCCCGGAATTACCGGGCTAATCCCGGAGAAATGGTAAGCCTAATTAATGAAGACTTATCTGCTAGAAAAGACTTGGAAACATGTGCATTAAAACAAAAAATATTACAGTATTCTGTCCTAAGAAAGTTTATCATTATGATTTATTATTAGCCAATTGGAAAAAAACTAGAAATTATTCCAGAATTAATCATAATATTATTGTATCATCATTACAAGTCTCAAGTTAAGGAACTGGAGTAACCGTTAGCCTTTTTAAAAATCAAACTTTTATTTTTAAAGAAAAAGAATACATTTATAATGTGAGAGCGAAGTGCTGTTCACGAGATCTGGCAACAGATAGATAGATAGATAGATAATTTGTCTTTATTGAGGCGAAGTTAGGACTCGCAGGTCCTCTCTTACACTTAACCCTAACAGACTGACTAAATCAAAAAAAGATGGCACAGACAAAGAGTATACTGAGTCAGCACATTATGAATAGGAAGGTACTTGTTACCGAATGTAACTTCAGACTAATGTGGGCTTCATCAGCAAGGAAAAATCACAGAATACTACTCTACTCCTCTTTAACGGCCCATTCCAATGGGGGAAAAAGTTTATGTGCAGAGTGTAGTCAGAACCCATGCCTTTTCTATACCAAAAACTGGCTTGATACTATTTCCATAAACTTTTCTCAAGTCTTCTGTCTGAATTCCCATGCTCTGAATACAAAGAGGAAACAAAGTTTGTAAAACTTTAATGGAAATTAATTTTACTTACTTACAAAGCTCATTATGCATCTTTATCCAAGTTATACAATAACTTATTCTCTGTTCAAATACATAATAGTTGTTCAATTATTAAATAGAATACCACGCTATATTGTGATGAGATAAATAAATGAAATAAAAACTTACCGAAGTTATAAGGGTTTGGTTCAGTTCAAATAAACCACATGCAGAGAATTCAACGCTCCGATGGTTAACTAGAGTGAATGCTTCTAGCTGTAAAGTCAAAAAATTCTTAATAGATGAAGTCGTAGGTTTGATGTGAACCTACTTCAGTAATTTTTTAATGGTATCTGTAGTGAATTTGTTAAGCAGTACCTGTTGAGAGATTATTCTTGGACGGTCAGGAAGTTGATTTTTATTTGTTTGTACAGTCTGATCCCACTCATACAAAAATATAAATAATGTATACATGGTGAAGGTTACAAAAATAATCCAGTATCATAATACTTGTGATCACAAATTATATATATATATATAAATATACATACAGAGTGTCCCATGTAAGGTGTAAAATCCGGTTACCAAAGATTCTACATAAAATTTCTGACAAAAACTGTACAATGATGCTTTTGAAATGTTTTTGATGTTTTAGGCTCATTTTAAAGTTTAAGAAATGAGGAAGTTTTCCATGTAAAATTTTCATTATGTCACCCTGAAAACAAATCGAGAAAAATCGCTTTGAAATTTCAGTGAGATTTCGGAAAATATACTTTTTTTACTTTGACCCATAAAAAACACCCTAAATGATCGGGTTACAGGAAAATACGTTTATCTTTAGCGAAATGTTGTGCTCTTTCCAACAATGTCACCATAACTCCAATCCGATCAGTAGTTTTTGAGTTATTGAGCATTTAATGGCGGGAAGTGAGCGTATCTCAAAAAAGTAATTGAATCGAAATATCTCGAAAACAAAGGCCTCATTTCAAAAGCATTTCAGTGATGCTTTTTGTCAGAAATTTTATGTAGAACCTTTGGTAACCGGCTTTTACTCCTTACATGGGATATTCTGTATTTATATATATAATTTGTAATCACAAGTATTCCGAACTTCTGACACCAATTGTTACAGGTTCTAATGTCTAAAATAAGGCTGGCAACACTTAGGTTCACACTCGCATTTTTTGAACATTTTTTGTCAGAAATTTTTAGTAGAATCTTTGGTCACCGGCTTTTTCATCTTACATGGGACACTATGTATGTATGTATAATAGAAATAATTAAAATTGTTCCTGTTTAACTTACACGCTCTCTTATGGCTTGTGGGATATTCTCCATGTTGATCATACAAATTATCTTCAACGTTTTGTTCGCCTGGAAAAACATTGTAGCTTTCAAAATATCCAAAACATACATACATATATAGATATATCAAAACAAATCTCATTCTCGTTAACTTTGATCCAGCATCAACTGTATAGTTCCTTGATAAACATTAAAATTATAATATTTTTCGGCAGTGATATAAAATTCTGTGTATGCTTTGTTAAAAAGTAGAATTTTATATCTTCATATTTTGTCGCATTGAACCTATCATTTTTCTCACTGATCCGTCATGTCTGAAGGATGTGTGTATTCCAAGAACGTGCAACTCCTAATTTTCAGCATAAAAATTTCCTTTTCTCCAAATTGTTTAAATAGTGCTCTGCATGTCATAGCTTCTCTTGCAGGAATGCACACATTGCACTAGCATTCCACAAACATGTAATATAACATAAGACGACTTTTACTCCTAAAACTGGTGGTTTAGAATCCATCTAAAACTATAGGTTCACCGTTCATAATATCGTTATATCATAATTTACTTCATTAACCTCAGACAAGTCTCATGTGCTCTTTATCAGAAGGAATAAATACTTCTACAGGCTCGCATAGGCTTTGTGATAAATGAAGATATCAACTCCAATACATGTAGGATACCAACTACAGTATAATAAGGGAAGTGATAGCCGCGAGCCGTAGCAGGTATCTGTTCAATCAGAGAGATAAGCTGCGTTCTCGTAGGTCCTGTTCGTAAGGGTGACCGATTAGATTGGCCAGCAAAAAAGACACTGTTCTCTGCTGTAAAATCACTTCCCGGTGGTTCGGAACCCACCTAAAACTGTAGGTCCAACTCATCAATCACCATCATCCAACTCATTACCCACGCACAGGTCTCAGACCTGTGGGCTTCATCCTCAAAAAAAAATATATATTCATTTATTACAATTTTCACTGAATGAGATAAGACCCGCAGTGGTAAAAACGAATTTAAGTAAAGTCGAACCTCTATATAACGAACCTCCAAATAACGAAATCCTCTACATAACGAATTTTTACCTTTTCCCATGACATTTTATAATTTTTACTGCTTATTTACCTCTATGTAACGAATTTTCGACCTCTCAATAACGAAGTTTTATCTTTACTCAACTTACAAAATGTAGTGTGTACAGGAAGCCCACAAAGTCATTTCCAAGGAATTGTTTAGTTTCAGCAGGAAGGTCAATAAAACCAAAAATAATGAGAGATTCCAGTAGGTAGAAGATAGGGTAGACAGTTAGTAGAGGTTCAAACACAAACATGTCGGAAATTGATTTCAGGTTACTAAAAATAGAATTTTAAGAACTTGGTCATTATGTAGGTTCCTATAAAAGTTCCTATGTGAAGTTATTTACAGAAGTATGTTGTGTTTAATCTTATAGTTTCGTGTGTAAAAAGTATTGAAATAAATTTAAATTTAGTAAAGGCAGTTGAAAAATTTTGCTACTGAGTATATTTCCTACTTTGATTAAATTCCACTACATTCAAGTAATGCTTCCTGGAAATGAATTGGTGAGTGTACTTGCTTATAACATTCTATAAATATTCAAAAAACTTGTTTTTTATTATTTTCAACAGCATGAATTTTCAAATTTCTATATTAACGTTGGCCCATTACCCTACCTACGCTCGCGATATTATACCAATGAATACAGATACTATCTAGTATCTGTATTCATTGATTATACTGAATTGTGTATTCATTTAATTACCGCCAGCAATATATTATAAGATCTGTAAGATGGGGTGGCAGTATTCTTGACACAGCAACCTCTCAATAACGAATACCTCTCTACAGCGAATTTTCCCCCATGATAATCGACTTTGTTTTATAGAGGTTCAACTGTAGTTGATAATATCACAAGAAATAAAAGTTACAACAGTACATGATTATTTGATAGAAATCATTTCTAAATAGCCGAATTAGACTAATATCATAATAGTTCTGTAATTCTATGTTCTAGAAGGAATGTATTTGACATCTATTTATTTCAAATTTCGAAAGATAGGAGCATTATTCCAGCGTCAATAGAAATAGGAAAGTTTATAACTCTAATTTCTGGGAAGTGATAGCCGCGAGCCGTAGCAGGTATCAGTTCAATCAGATAGAGATAAGCTGCGTTCTCGTTGGTCCTGTTTGTAACGGTGACCGATTCGATTGGCCAGCAAAAAAGACACGTATTCTGCTGTAAAATCACTTCCTGGTGGTTCGGAACCCACCTAAAACTGTAGCTCCAACTCATCAATCACCATCATTCAACTCATTACCCTCGCACAGGTCTAAGAAAGACCTATGTGGGCTTCATCCTAAAAAAAAAAAAAAATAGCCTATGTGGTAGTTTCATTCACCGTGGCATTGACATTGGCTGTGTTTGATGAAATTAAAGTAGAGACAACACAGGAACGATCTTTGCTTTTTGTGTTTTTGAGCTCACAGTAATCCGCATCTTGAGCAAGAAAGGAACTTAACATTCCTTAACCAACAGTATGGCAATTTCTGAAACATTTTCTGCTCATGAAACCATACAAACTTTGTAATTACTAATTTTGCTTATTGCAGTGCAGGAAAAGATAGTAGTTCCTGTGGAGTTGTTGCCATTAATGGAAATTTTACTGCATGCAAACAACGGCGACCACAATTAGAACTTCTACTTGGGCTGTTTAAAATTCTTAACTCTTCTGTGAACGTTGAAATTATGTTTCTATCTTTTGTAGTTTGAAAGAAAGAGATGCTTGAAATCTGTTTCTTCTTTTTGAATAGCCCGGTACTTGCCTCCTCTGTCGTTTCAACGCAAGGTGATATAAGCACGAGCAACTGAACTACAAGTATGAAGAAGCTGAGTAGTCCGCTACATACAAATACAAATATGAATACTGGTTGGTTCAGCATGGGATACGTCAATCCCAAGTAAATGTGATAGCAGACAAATGTTATCTGTGAGAACAGATGCACAATAGCTGTGAGTAGTTGGTCTCCAAAGATATCATTGGTATTTTCAATTAGACGATCCAATTGCCAATATAAATCTATGAGTGTGGATATCTGCTCCACCGTATCTGCAATTGAAGATTTATAAATTCAGAACAGAAAATCGGCTTATAAAATGTATCATCAGTTTTTCCCAGTTTTATATTGATCAGTTTCCATGTATCAATGTGATGGCCCAAAATCGTTTCAATAAAAAATATTATGTAATACTTTTTCCTTTCACCTCTGATTATCAAGTCTAATACTTTAACTCTTCAATCACCTTTCTTTAAGGCTGTGCGCTAGGGACTAGGTCATATTTTTCGCCTATTTTTTTTGGATTGTAGGTTAATAAGCAGCATTGCCGTTTTATTATCCGATACTTCCTATTTCTTTGTGAAGCAGAATTAACTGTTTTCACATTTGAAGACAAAATCGTAGTCAAAGATCCGTTTATTTTGGCGTGATCTTATTATTTATTTAAATCTAGATACAAGCATGTTGGAGCTATGACCCACAAAATTTTATCACTAAATATTTATACATAGAATTGACTCAATAATTTTATGATAAATGATTAAAATTTGAACATTTTGATAGTTGATAATAATTATTATTTAATGTAGCCTTTCATACTCACCATTGCTCGTGACCATATTACAACTAAATTTTTCATTATACTCCTTCAACTGATTGTTCAGAGATCTAAATGTATTCCTAAAATCACATGCCAATGCATGAAACGTCAATATGAATAAGTTGAAAGTGTACGCTGTGATCGAAAACGTGATTTGTTCCCAAGCTATGTTGTATCCTGGTCCTATAAAAATGTATGTACAAAGTGATTCTTTATGACATTGAAGAGTTACAGCCAAAAAAGTAGCCATTGCTAGTTTCCAGTGATTATTTTCTCCAGTTTTTAAAGTTTTCTTTATATTCTCCAGTTTACTAGATACTACTGGATAATTCCTAGATCGGTTCATGTATTTAACTGCAGTAGCCAATAGGAAAAATGCGCTCAATATAAAGTATAATGTGAAAATAAACTCAAGAATGTTCATTTTCAGTATTCTGTTACTTTCGTAGTAATACATTAATTTGTTTGAAATACTGTGATTGGCTTGGCCGAACGAATACAGGATGACAAAATTTATTGCAATTGATAGACAGTTACAGAAAATTTGATATTTCTTATTCCCTACAGTTATATCATTTTTGTCATGCAGAATTATGCCTGTGCCTAAAACATTGCAAATGAAAAAGAAGAAATGCTTAAAAAACTTCATTTTACTGTAAATTTCGATTTTTAAACTATAGTTTATGCGAAATAAATCTCAATACTATAATCCAACCACAGACAAAAGAACCTTCAAAATATGAACTCTACTGCACAGAGAGAGAGAGAGCATGTTACGCAGTTTATCTCACTCGCTCACTAGAGTAGTGGAGGGGGTCAGTCAATGCTTGGCTGTCCTACAGTGAACATCAGTACTAATAATGTATGAATTGAAAAGAACACTCCGGTAAGATGTCATTGGTTGAGCAAGTGAGTGAGAGGGCAATAAAGCTGTCGCTCTCACTTGCACAAGAGTGTGAGCTGTGCGGGAGTGGTAACTACAGTGATACAATGCGCGAAGGCTCTTTTGTCTGTGGTTTGATTATAGAAGAATATCAACGAAATTTGCGAGCTTTGTGATGTTCGAGGTAGTTTGCCGCTTTAAAACAGTTGACCTTGATTGAAGTTCATTATTATTTGATATTCAAACTTGAAAGACAGGTCCATTAGGAATGTGTGATAAGATCTGCTGTTTGATAAGCTTGTAAGATAAGCTTACATTTTTGAAGTGTCAATATTACTTTTCATCAACGAATAAGTGTCTGACAGAACAATACACATCTTTATTTAATGCAATCAATAATATTGTCAAAGCACAATAATATTTTATTTATTTATATCTTCTAGCTGAAATTTTGGGAAGGAAGCAGTTTTGGGCTGAAATGTCTGTTGTTTCCTTACATTTGGTTGTATTAATTTAGTTTAGATATATTTATAGTCTAGATGAATATATACTTCTTGAAGACTTTCATATTTTGGTGATTATTCTGAGAGAAAAAAATTAGACCTTACAATGTTTTGAACATAGTTTCAAGTTTAAAATTTTGATATACATTTTTGCTTTTCTCCCCCTTTACTTTCCTTACATTTGATTGTACTAATTTAGTCTAATTAGATGAATAAATAAAAATACTGTACTTCTTGAAGGTGTTGGTTTGTTTGTGATTTTGTAAGAAAAAATTTAGAACTTACAATGCTTTCAAGTTTACAACTTTGATGTACATTTTAACTTTCCTTCCCCTTGTACTGTTATGTTTGTACTATAGACAAAGAAAGTATTATTTTTCCAAAAAGATTTAAGGCGTTCCACTTTCAAAAGGATTGGTCTCTGTATGTAAACGTGTATGTGAACACGATCTAAAAATTACTAAAGAAAAGACTTTCATGAAATTGCTTCACTTAGGTAGAATACGAAAAACTTATACGTGTAGAATTCTTCACCAAACGTTTTTCGTTAATAATCTATTCTAACCCTTGAAACGTACTTTAAGGCCGGTGTCAGACGAGGCGACCCGGGTGGCGCTACCCAGGACGCGCCTCCCAGTCATCGAGTAGCCTATTGAGTGTTCACACGGCGTGGCTCGTTTTCTCAGGTCGCGCCACCCGGTCGACCATCGGCGACTCAGCCGACCACCTGTGAGTGGTGCCACCCAGTCGGCAGTGGTAACGTTATGAGAACGCTTGTCAGTCTGTCACACGCTGCAGCGAGAAGCGCTGACATCAAACATGGATTCGCTAGATGTGTAAGCATTCATCATTGAAATTCAAGGTCGCCCTGCTATATGGGATATAAAGTTCAGTGATTACTCGAATCGGGAGAGGTAAAATCATGCTTGGGAAGAAATTGCCAATGTTTTTATTAGTAAAGAAGATGCAACAGTTAAAGAAAAAAGGATATTTCTTGATTAAAAATATAATTTTGTTTATTGAAATATATGAGCCACCTATGTGCTCCATGTAAAATAACTTCCTACATTTCTTAAATATCTCAATGAAAAACTAAGACTGCTAAAACTAATAAGATAGTCTACTGCAAAGTATTGTTTCGGGTTCTATATCTAAAATAACGCTGGCAACACTTGAATTTATCACTCGCACTTTATTTACTCAAATAATCCACAACACGCACTGATCAGTAATGTCTTACACAAAATAAGCAATAAAAAACAGATAAATCGATATTGTTCAACTGATAAAGAGTTTTCAATATTACTGTACAAAAATCAATCACTAAATGTTAAAAGTTATTTGTAGAATTTTGGTTGATGTTGTGGAACTCCATAATAAAAGAATAAAACACAGTTAAATGTTGTCAATTCCACTTCCTTATCACTACAGCACTGGATCGCGGTTTCGTGGCTTCACCAGTCACATTTTCAACAGTACTGTTGAAGCCACGAAACCGCGGTCCAGTGCTGTAGTGATAAAGAAGTGGAATTGACAACATTTAACTGTGTTTTATTCTTTTAAATGTTAAAAGGCCGATCTAATATTAAATAACAACTGTTCAATAAACTGTGTCCAATAATTCAAGAAGAACGTCAAAAAAGAACAATTAAACTTATGTAGCACCAGTCCGTAATACAATAATAGCTATGTGCTATGAATATGGTCCACTCGTATAAATTTAAAAAGAATTCTCACTGAGGATTGTGGATACAATGTATAAAACAAACTAGTTTTTACTTTATCTCTTAATAAGGGATGGACCCAAAAACGTATTTTCTTTTCTTTTTTCCGTCTCATAAAATGAATGTACGTTATTGCTGCTAACTCGTCAACTTCCATATTTCAACTATGAAGAGTAGTCGTCGCGAGTAATGATCCCATTGTTAGTAGTGATCTCATAGTTGTTTAGTTGTTGTTTTTGCGAGTAGCGCTTCCCAAGTCGCGCATCAAGTGGCGATGAAATTAGGTGGCGCTTCCCGGGTCGCGCCACCTAGGAAACCTCGTCTGACAGAGCCCTAATACTGCCAAAAATAGAGTTTCACAACTTTCTTGTATACGGCTCTGAATTTAATTCAACTTACTTTTTATTAGCTCCTTTTCAGTAGTTTGAGCCGCATTTATGAGGAAATTGCAGGGGCTCATTTCCACTTTTTAGTGAAAAGGACTTTTCGTAATTTTCAGGCTTGGGATACATTGAAAGGATAAATGTTTGATACAAAAAATTTAGGGTGTTAAAATTGCTTCAATTTATGTCCAGCAACATTTATTTTTCACAAGTTTGGAAGAAGTTTAAAAATAGAAGGTGATTTTATAAAATAAAAATTTATGATTTCGTGAAGTGATGCCATATGTAGGCAGCAGGCAGTACAGCTGAACCATGTGAATTTTTCTAGGAAATTTCAAAATATTATTTATCTCTACAGTCTTCACGTTGTCAAAGTGTAAAATATTTTAATTATTTTGTTTAATTGGAATTTTAAATATCAGAACTGTCAAGAAATGTTAAAGATACACAATGAAAGCGTTTAGAATATTGGAGGTGGGTCGGATGGAAAACTCATGTCTTGCTGACTTAGCCTGCAGTCCAGCAGCTGATAGGGCAACCTTGCAACCTGTCAGAACTACAGCTACAGAGCTTGTATTGCACAAATGCCGTTTTAGCAAGAATGTTTTGGTTAGAATTAGAAAATTCAAGTGTTTATTAATGTCTCCAAATATCTGGTAGTATTACAATTACCTAAAATTATTTGTAGGATGAGAAAATGAAAGTTACTTATCCAAAATTCTATCTTAATCAATTTCTTCATAACACGTTGAAAAAATTCGATGCTGGACTTATTGCTTCAAATAAGTATTTGGCAAATGGTAGAAAGTTCAAGGCTGTGACAGCAAGGAGTGAAGTATTTGAGCAATGGAGAAGTGGTAAAAGGATTCTTCTAAATGAACAGAATAGCGATGGCAAATCCAAAGACAATGTTTTTGTGTATTATAAATACTCCAGTCCCTATGAGATGGGGATTCTAAAAGAGAATCCTGAAACTGTTGTTTCTCAATCTTGCAATGAATACATTTCAAAGCATCTGAGGAAGGGCTCGTTAATGAATCCTGGGATTATCTTATCAAGCCCATTCAATTATCTTTTCAAAGAGGACAAGATGTTTCTAATATACAGAGTTTTTGGAATCCAATATTACAAAATACTAGAACAGTGGGAGAATGTGTGTGATATACTGAGTTTCAACAATCAACCTTTAATGCAGGTTGAGTCAGAAGGTCCTTCTATGTCTTACTTACTGCATGATTTTCCAGACAACCGCTTATCTTACAGCAGATTTGACAATCTGTCCCAAAATCAAGAGGTAAAGTGTAAGCTTTATGTTTTATTTCGTACCTTAGCTTTATGTTTTATTTCATACCTTAGCTCAAATCATAAGCTTCATGTTTTGGAGAATATTGCCTAGGGCTACTTTAAACTCCATACAGGTGAGAGCCAAAAGTGTTCACTGGTTTTCCCCCATCAAAACAACATGGCAAATCGTTTAAAACCAGAAATTATTAGAAAAATGCCCTGGTCGGTATTCTTCACTTGTACAGAAATATCTCTTTCAATCAATTTTATCCATCTATTAATAATTTACTCTTCTCACTCTTTCACATGTTTTGTTCCTTGATATTGGTTGTTCTAGTTAGTCTATCAAGTTCTACTCATTGAGTAGGCAAACTCATTAATCATCATCATCCAACTCATTACTCACACATAGGTCTCAGACCTATGTGGACTTCATCATCCCAAAAAATAATACAAGAAGAACGGTACTGTAATAATTAAATTACAGTATGTACTGTTGAAACTGTATTTCATATTAATATTTGTCTCCATCCTGTAAATCCTGTACATTAATTATTATCATTATACAACAGAAAAATTGTTCAGCTGTTTTTCAACAATGCATTACAATGATTTCTTTGTTATCTTCATAAAGCAAAGTGCATCTATATCAATAAAGGTTTAAATACCTGCGTTTTGGTATTCAATAATTATTTGTTCACTACCGGTTTCAACCTTTCCATGGGGTCATCATCAGGTGGTTACAGACGTTAATTTAGAGTCCGGACTTGTCAGTCGACAAGCGAACGTGTTACTGTAGTTTTCATATAACTTGGCAGCAGTATGCTGGGTTCATATGTAGCATGTCCCATCTGCTACACGCTGCCAAGTTATATGAAAACTACAGTACCCGTTTTGGTTTTCGCATAGCCCTATTCGTTTCGTGATATGTGTTTTTTTGTGAGTCTTTTATCTTTCGACGTTTTATATTACGCCGAATTGGTGATGATAAAATAACGTCTGTAACCACCTGATGATGACTCCATGGAAGGGTTGAAACCATCAGTAGTGAACAAATAATTATTGGATACCAAAACGCAGGTATTTAAACCTTTATTAATATTAACTGGTATCCGGAGGCTAAAGAATCCAATACGCATCTATATCGATTAAAGTGAAGCAGTTCCCTTTGGAAAAAAATATTTTTTTAATCCAGGTAAAAACAACAAATTTGTTCAATTTAATTCAATTTATTGCAAGAAATTGTACATTACAATTATAGCATACGTCAGATTTGATTTAAAATAAAACATATTTTAAAACAAAAAATAAACCGACTTCAGTGAAATGATAAAATACTCACGTACTAAAACGTTTAAAATAAAGTATTTACTTTAAACTGAGAAAATTATAAATTTCATACAAGTAATCTTTTGAAGTCGGCGCCAAATATTTTATGAAGTTGATAAGAAATTCTATCTAATATCAAAACTAACACTGTATTTTTTGGAGGATGAAGCCCACATAAGTCTGAGACCTTTGCGTGGGTAATGAATTGAATGATGGAGATTGATGAGTTGGACCTACAGTTTTAGGTGGGTTCCGAACCACCAGGAAGTGATTGATAATAAATTCCATCTAATATCAAAACTAACACTGTATTTCAATTAAATATGTGATTTACACTCACTTTTACTGAAATACAGTGTCAGTTTTGATATTAGATTGTTCAATTATCTCGTCATGGAAAACATCACAGAGTATTTATGTTATATTTTAGAAGTTTATAGGAAATTTGGCGCCGACTTCAAAAGATTACTTGTATGAAATTTATAATTTTCTCAGTTTAAAGTAAATACTTTATTTTAAACTTTTTAGTACCTGAGTATTTTATCATTCCACTGAAGTCGGTTTCTTTTTTTGTTTTAAAATATGTTTTATTTTAAGCTTTTTAGTTGAATTTTCAAACTTTGAAAACATGAGAAATTTCTTAAAGCCTAAATTATGAAATATTTATCAAATTAGTAAGCCAATAATTGATTTATAACATCCAAACTTGATTAACTAAAAATCCACTTATAAAAAAGATGAACTAAGGAAAATTCTACAACGTTTTATTAAATGTGGAATATTGTATTTAGGAAAATTATAATAGCGAAAGGCTTCTTAAAAGTGAAATGACTTTTGATTCATTTTGATGTGGTCCCTTTCAGAATATACCTACACTGAAATAGTAGGCCTATATTACATTACAAGTGTGGAAAATTGTGTTTACTGAAAATATGATAAGTTAACGCAGGAGATGAAGTTGAGGGTGGTATTATCATACGAGTATGGTAAACATCTTCCTGGACGTGTTATGTACGATATTTTTTGTGATATTAGTCATATACATTTTTTTAATATAAAAAACATTAACTTTGAGCTAGTACAATACAAAAGGATCATTATACATAACCTCAAAATAGCCTATTGTACGCACATGTATTTAATGGCAAATAAATATTCTTAATCCATCACAGCAGCGAAACTAAAAATACTTCTAAGATCAGCTGTTTTTCGAAATTCTCCAACTTATGATTGAAACTAATTAACCTTATTCCTATGACTCAATAACATCAACTAAATTATTTACAATTTTCATATGAACAGATGGACAGAAATATTATATTCTTCTTATTCTCGATTCAAATTAAGTTCACATGATTGGTCAAAACGGGACATTACAGGCTTGTTTCACACTGAACCAGCTTTGGGTAACCGATGTCGCTTACCCGGCATAATTGCATTGCATCATATGATTTCGAAAACCGTCTAGATGTAAAGTGCTCCATATGATACAATGATCAGCCTGGTAAACGACACCGGTTATCCGATTGGCGGTTATGTGTGGAACTATCCTATTCAAACTTGATTGAAATGAAGACATCGAAGAATGCTCCTTTTTGTTTAATATTGGGCTAAGTATTGGGCCGATCCTTGCGAAACTTGGATGGGACCACCGCTGAGCGATGCTCTTTCATTTAAAAAAAAATTCATCGAAATCGGTTCAATATTGTTCGAATGATTGATGTACAAACATAAAAAAAAACAGGTCGAATATAGTAACCTTGTTCTTTTTGGAAGTCGGTTAAAAAACATATCACATTCATCACCTTATAAAATAATAAAATTACAGTACAGTACATAAAAAATACATTGTCACAAACACTAATATTATGAGCAAAATGATACATTAATACTACTACAGTACCTTGTCAAAAGCAACACCTTTCAGTCAACATATAAAAATAATTTTGGAAAAATGCACTAAAAACGCTAATTTTTGTCAATAACTAAGAGCTAATGCTGTATTCAGAATACTTCTTTACAGAGTAAAGCTATGGTTCAAAAGGAATTTCTTTATTTGAGTCTAAAATCTAAAAAAAAGAACCGGCTGACCTTCTAGTGAGTCTGCAATGTGGCTGCAATTAATTATTGTATAAAACATAACATTATTATTATAATTTCTATTTTGTGAATATTCAATGTAAGCCCATTTTGAACCCTGCCTCTCAGTTTTTCAACTAATAAATGTCAATACCGTAATAGTGTTGGCAATGTTTTTTTATTTTTGGTGCTTTCTATGATGAAATATTTATATGAACAATCCAGTTAAAAAATGTTTCGGAGGACATGTTAAGCTGTCGGTCCTGGCTGCCTAAAAACAGTCGTTAAGTCACGTCAGAGGCCCCAGACCTGTGACACCAGACCTGAGCCAGCCAGGTCACACGATATTATTATTATTATTAGTTAAAAAATAACAATACCTATTTCTGGAGAGTGATTTGTTGAAAATAAGTGATGCAGCGTCTCTTCAGGAGCGGAAATGCATAAATAATTGAAATAAGTAAAACTCTAGTAAATAAAAATGTAGAAATGCAATGTTGGATTCTATGTCTTTTAAAATTAAAATAGGTATCATGTTAATATGAGTAACACCTTATTAATATGAGTAAGTAAATACCACCCATTAAAGGAGCAATGCTTTCTTTGCAGGCATTCTCATCTCTAAATATATGCAGTGGTAAAAGATACATTCATGACAATTACCAAATGTTGACAGCACCAAAAATGACGCATCAACTGCGAGGTGGTAAGAAGAATTATGGCTGTCGAAACTGCAGTAAACCACAAGTAAAACCATCCACAACTGATAGGGTTGAAAATGAAAACCGTGGTGGTTTACTTACATGTAATAAAGGGTTACAAAACAGTGACGTTTCAAGTAATAATGTTGGAAAAGATAATAACGATGATGGATTGCTTACTTGCAAACGATTGGGACAGATGATTGAGCATGAAAAGGTGGAAGAGGAAAAAATAGAAAAGGCACAAAAAAGGCAAGAGCTTCAAGGCTCGTGGAAGGATTTGTGTAAAAGAGCTCAACCGACTAAGGATAGTGTAACACTGGCCAGGACTCCATGGTGGCAGCGATTGATGAATACGTTTTGTGGAGTTAGGATGGATGATAGGTTGCAGAAATACCTAGGTAACACTCCTACGCCATTTTTTAGGAAAAGTTTGGAGGAAAGAAGGATAGAACTGGGTGAAGTTAGTCCAAAGTCTGTAGCAAACTGGGCTTGTAAAACAAAGAAGAAAACCAAGCTAACTGGAGATTTGAATATTGAGAATAAAAAGTGAAAACAAGATGAAGTTGAATGATAGTGTAGTCGTGACTTGTTGAATAATAAATTATTATGCGTCTGTTGTAGTTCTGCAAGTTGGTTTTGTATAAATTACATCTGTTATGTACACATTAATGTATAAATCACAATGAAACTGTCTCCATTAAACTACTGTTGTGCCTTGACAAGTAAATTCATGTTTGTGATGGTCTGTGATGATTACTTTCAACTGAACATATGTATTGCAAGATACACATATAATACCTTCCTTATGACCCACATTCAACATTTAAAAAAATTGGATGCCCATTCTATTGAACACAGTTTTAACAAAATTCTGTGTCGAGAGTATTTCCCAATTAATATTAAAGTTAATTTCCTATTAAACTCCACATGAACCTCATTTTTTACATAAATTTCTATTTATTATTATTATTTTATGTTAGACTAGCAGTTCACCCGTGCTTTGCAACTGTATTTTAGTTATAATATAGTGCTACCTGGCGAATTCCCAAGAGCCTAGCACAAACCGCACCTTCCTAAAATGTTAATTTTTGTTTGAATAAATTGAAATTAGAAAAAAAATATTGTTCACCAAAGAAATAATGGATGAAACAGCCGCTAAGCTTTGATTCACCAGTCATATGTTTCCTACAATGCAATGCTCCGACTACACAAGTCTGCAGACAGCGTAAATAACGCCTCTAAGGGCCCACAATATGATTAAAAACTGTTGATTTCTATCAGCTGTTCCTTTAAGGATGAATTTCTCCTTTTTGTGTCCTTCAGCGAGGATTTTTGAACTCCCAACCTTCACAGGAACCATCTCGGGACTATTCTACATTATGCCTGAAAATTTTATAAAGATCGGTTCAGCAGTTTTGGAATTTACTGGGAACATACATACATTCTTATGTGGTAATAAAACTTAGAAGAAATGTATCCAAAATCGCACAATACTCTTGGTTTTTAAACGTTTATTATTCTGTTAAAAAAAAGTTAATTTAGTTTTTTATAGCTAAAGACATTGTCAAAATAGTTTTCAATACTGTTAAATAACTTAAATCCCGATCGATGCTCTCGTTTTTCAGGAGAAGGCCTTTGGGGCCGTGATAGACAGACATCAGACAGAAACTGAGATAAGACTTGTTTCGGCTTCTTTAATGTATAAAACGTAAAAATAACCAAAAAATATATAATTCTGATAAATGAATAGACAAAACTCTAATTTTATTTATATAGATATGAATACATAAAAAATAGTTATTTATGTATTAAGAGCGTGAAGCGCGACTTTATCGCTCGAGCCAAAACATTTACTGCGCGACGCACAGTGGAGCGCAGTAATTTTGCGAGAGCGATAAAGAAGCTTCACGCGCGAAATACATACAATATTTTTCCTACAACTGCAGTTCTGGATTCCAACACAATAAAAGTTTGTAGTTTGTAACATCACAGACCGTGCGCGGATTTGGTTAGCTTTCGACTTTTTTGAGGTTAAGTGAATTTCACGGATTCCATGATCCACCAATGAGAAGACATCAAAATCAAAACAGAAGCGTAAAGAAAACAGCTGGCGAGCGTAAAGTACTTTACCGCTTGTGGAGCAGTAAAGAGGTATTTTACAATAATTAGTTTTCAGTACATAAAGAACTACTTTATGAGCAGCTGTAGGAAATAGTTATTTATGTATTAAGAGCGTGAAGCGCGACTTTATCACTCGAGCCAAAACATTTACTGCACGACGCACAGCAAAGCGCAGTAATTTTGTGAGAGCGATAAAGAAGCTTCACGCACAAAATACATACAATATTTTTCCTACAACTGCAGTTCTGGATTCCAACACAATAAAAGTTTGTAGTTTGTAACATCACAGACCGTGCGCGGATTTGGTTAGCGTTCAACTTTTTTGAGGTTAAGTGAATTTCACGGATTCCATGATCCACCAATGAGAAGACATCAAAATCAAAACAGAAGCCTAAAGAAAACAGCTGGCGAGCGTAAAGTACTTTACCGCTTGTGGAGCAGTAAAGAGGTATTTTACAATTAGTTTTCAGTACGTAAAGAACTACTTTATGAGCAGCTGTAGGAAATAGTTATTTATGTATTAAGAGCGTGAAGTGCAACTTTATCGCTCGAGCCAAAACATTTACTGCGTGACGCACAGTGGAGCGCAGTAATTTTGTGAGAGCGATAAAGAAGCTTCACGTGCGAAATACATACAATATTTTTCCTACAACTGCAGTTCTGGATTCCAACACAATAAAAGTTTGTAGTTTGTAACATCACAGACCGTGCGCGGATTTGGTTAGCGTTCGACTTTTTTGAGGTTAAGTGAATTTCACGGATTCCATGATCCACCAATGAGAAGACATCAATATCAAAACAGAAGCGTAAAGAAAACAGCTGGCGAGCGTAAAGTACTTTACCGCTTGCGGAGCAGTAAAGAGGTATTTTACAATTAGTTTTCAGTACATAAAAAGAACTACTTTACGAGCAGTTGTAGGAAAATACCATTAATCAACTAAGGACCGAATTTACCAGCTCCTTCAGTGCCTCTTGACTTGAGGGATTCTTGAAATGCCTATACTGTATTTTATATATTATATACTTTACATTTTATTATATTAAGAGAGACTGAAGGAACATCCATAAATACGGCTCTTAGCCTTTTATCTCTAGAAAATTAGTCTTTTTTGTGTCAGCTACTTTATCCTATACTTTATCCACTTACTATTCCAATTGAATACGATAATCTTTGAAATATATTTCTACTATTCGTTTCTACAGAACGGCCGGCAGATTGAAAGAACAATTAATTATGTTATTCATTTATTATGAAACAACAAATGATTCGTATCTATCTGACGTTTATTTTTGAAAACAGTATTGTCGGTGATGGAAGATTTATGATCAGTCTTTCTTAGTTGATGTATTTGTATTAGTTTGGCTTCATCAATACAATATAATTTTATAATAATTTGTGATAAGTTCTCATTTTGTCTGCTGAATCAATATGAGTAGTCGTGTATATTATCAATATTAGCGACCAAAGTCCCGTTTTTATCAAATTTCTTGTTGAACATGTTCCCATGTACTAGTTCTCAATTCCTAGAAATGTATGTTTTTTCATCATTCTAATCTTTGTTGATAGAGTTCAAAGATTCTCGATGAGCTATTGATGCAATGCAGTGACATCAATCTAGTTGATACTTCAGTTACAGTTGCATGCTTTATTGAGAATATTAACGTTTTATTCAATCTGTGTTTGAAAATGAGTGCAATCAAACTTTCATTTTTTGTTTTTGGAATATTTTTGTGTCTACATAATGCTGTTGGTGCACCTCAGCAAATAAAGCACACCAAAGTGGTAAGTTGTTTTATCATTTCCTAAAGAAATTACCACCTAGCTCTTAAGTTATCATTAAGTCTGTTTTGCTGGGGCCTGTAGCCTAACAATTTACGAAATAATTATATAAGCCCTTGTATTGGTTGTTTCTTTAGAATTTTATGGAAGTTATTATTTTTTTGTAGATTGTAAATTAATTTAGTACGTAAATTGTTTTGCAATAGGCCATTGCAACAGTAGAGTAGAGTTGATATTGATGGGAATAAGAAATTCCTCAAATTTATTCAATGTATTGTCATTTATGAGTAGCTTATATTCATGATGAAATTATTATTTACTATTAATACATTGTAAAATAAGTTACTTGGAGGGGAGTTATAATTTTATTGCTAAAAATAAATCTTAATAGTTGTAGAAACTATCCAAAGCTAGTACACAACTTTAGAAGACAATTCGTTTTGAAGATTATAAAAAAATCAAACATGTGATGGACCTACTTATATTGGTAGGAAATTCTATAACAAGCTACCGCAGTTTTTAAAGAGTCTTGAAAATATAGAAATATTTAAAAAACAATTGAAAAAATATTTAGTTGATAAAGCTTTTTATAGTGTACAAGAGTTCCTTTCACATCAAAATTAAGCCTTACCTCAACTAATTGATATAGTAATTATGGTATCTAGTGTATAATTTTGTTGATCTGACTTGTCTTATACTGGAGTCTCCAAGACGTAATCTAAAAAAAAAAGAATTTGCGCTGCTCCTATATTTGTCATGCATATCATATTCCACAGCATGTGTCTGATTTTTCGACGGTGAATAACATTGAATATATAGATTGCTCCACTGTATAAGCAATCCAAAGGTGTGTCCAGACTGTAAAAACCCCGTAACGTAACCCCGTCGCACAGCATTACTCTGTAACAAAATCAGCTGATCGTAAAATCGTAGCGTAATTTCTTATTATACTTATGCGCTGTTACGGGACGATGTTACAATCAGCTGATTTAGTTACAGAGTGATTCTACGCGACGAGGCTTTGTTTAGAATAGAATAGAATAGAAAAGAATGTTTTTATCAGCCCAAAAGAATATCACACATTGATACATAGGCAAGTCAATATAAAACTAGATACAAATAAGTCATCAAATAATACATCAAATAATACATTATAGTCACTTAATCAATTGGTCAATTATTAAATTTTAAAATCCTCCACAGTCAATTTTCTGTTGTAGAAACTCTTTAACACTGAGTAAAAGGGGTTACTCAAGAGGAATGTTTGTATTATAAGTTTGAACTTCCTATGATCAAGTCAAGGGCGGATCCAGCAGGGGGGCGCGGGGGGCGCGCGCCCCCCCCTTGAGGTAGTGTAAAAATATATTTTATGGTTAATGCTAGTGAAAAATGATACACCTTCACATAATTTATACATCTATTAAGTAATCCAACTGATTCGAAATCGTTATTTTTCTTTAAAATCCTTTTATAATAATCTAATTTGTATTGGTGATATGGTAGATATCCAAAATTAATAAGACTATTGTAAAATAATATTGTCATTAGCCATATTTATTTTAAAAAATAGACATGATTGTTTCGGCTATTTCTTCATTTGGTAACCTCTCACTAGGGATGGATTAAATATGCCCGGACTAGGGGTATATAATGCGAGGGGGGGGGGCGCGCAAAATTTATCCGCAATTTTTCATGGTTTATTAGAAGAAAATTTAAGTTTTGAATTTCAACATCACTTTAATTTGAATGATTCACTATGCATAGTTGTAGGTTGCATGATGTAGTGTCAATGTATAACTAACTTTAAGTGTATAATGAGTACTAATGGTTTGATTCTTTTTGCAATGTTAAGCACGTTTTAAAAATCGATTAATTTTTATGTATTCATTGTTCATGTAACATCACAGTGGCGTAGCTATTAGGGAATCAGGTGGATAGATCCTTTCCAGACAAAATAAATTTTCAAATTTTAAGAAGCCTTTAGAGACAACATTTGTCAAAAGATGTATGAAATCGATAAAAGTGTGGTATTAGATGGATTATTTTTTTAACAAGAAAGAAACCGACTTCAATAAAATGATACTCAAGAAATTAAAAAAAATAATAATAGCATATAGAGCAACCACAGACTCTCCTTTTAAAAGAATTTTCAAGTATAGTATGTACAGTACCAGAATCAGAAAAGGTGAGGAATCAAAAAGAGCAGAGTATAAATACCTGCATTTAATTGTTTTACTAAAACAATGAGGGCCCGGATCACACTTTGACAATAACGCAAGAGCTTGATGAAATTTGCTTTGACACATAACTTAGGTTGAATTTTCAAAATAGATGAATTCATATCTAGAATCGCTCAAAATGTGGTTTCAGGGGAATTGTTTCGTTTTTAAAAAAGTTACAGGGGTATCCCAAAACCCGTTGCAAGGGAAATTTTTAATTACGATGCCCTATTTGTACGATAGCCAAACTCAGGAAAGATAAATGATCAACATAAGGGAATGGGAATAGTTTCAAGTAAGCTGGCTCTAATTTTCTTACTAAAACAATAAAGGTCCGGATCACCCATTGACAATGATACGAGAGCTAGATGAAATTTACTTCATAAATTTATAGTGGGAACCACAAAATTCAGAACTGCAATACTTTAGATTTAAGACTTTAATTTATTTTCTGAAATGTTAATTTTGTAAAATTTATTGTGAATAAACTCCTCTGGTAGTGTTGTACTCACAACCAGAGAAATTATTATTATTATTATTACTACTTTAACGTGGCCTCCTGGTGTTTTGTGTTTATTATTTCAAAATATACTTAATTTTATGCTTAACTGCTATTAATTCCAAATACTTAAAAATAATGTACCTAAAAGATATCGATGTTTTTTTACGATTCCTGCATTAAACGTACTTACATTTTTGTGAGTAGTAGCGCACGCGTTTCAAGACCCGAGTACCATCTTCAGCAAACAGAGAATACATAGGCCTAATCCGTTTGGCTCTGTATACTCCATGTAGTGTACTCTTTACAGCAGTCTCTATTCTCTATTCACTGAAAATAGGAATCAGGTCCTTAAACGCGTCTGATACTACATACTTACAAAAGTTAAGTGCTGGTGTAAAATGCAAGTTCGTTATCGTCATTGACATCAATAGTACCAACAATTCATATAAGGATGAAAATCACTGAGGAAATTTAAAATATGTATATTATATTCCTTCTTACTGGCTCTACCGCCTTGAATAGAACAATTATTATTTTTTCTTACTTTCAATAAGATTTCAGGTCTGAACACGTGTCAGATCATGATAATTTTCAATTAATTTTGCTGTAATACAATAATCATTTTTGTACATAACTAACAGCAATTTTTTCAGTTTAATTGCTTCAAAAAAGTAATCTCTAGGCATTCTCTAAATGTTTTCCTAGGGAGATCCCCGACACCTTCCCGTGGGGTATCCATTACCCCCTTAAAAAGATACTTCTAGCATTTAAAATTTAAAAAAATTTCCGGGCGAGTCCCCCGGACCGCCTTTTTGTGCAGGGTATTCCATACCCCCCCCCCCTACAAAAAGTTTAGGGTGCGCCCCCCCCTTACAAAAATCCTGGATCCGCCCCTGGATCAAGTTGCCTTACCTCAATAGGAAGCCTGTTCATGAACTTAATTGATGCATTTGAGGGACTTTGGTCCGTTTTGCAATCTGGACCCGGCTTAAAAAGAATATACTATACAGGAAGATTATCCTGTGTATGAATTGCCCTTTTTGATCCTTCCATACAATAATATACACTGTCCAGTATAACAGGGTGTTTCAAGAGGAAAGGTTCAAACTTCGGCAACTGATTCTAGATCTAAAAGTAAGAAAAAAATGCATAATAAACATATGTCCGGAAACGCTTCATTAGCGAGTTATACAGGGTGAAAGATTTCGCCCAGAACTCAGAACCCTCGGTAAAAGAAAGTCATATCAAAATTCCGGGAAGGTAAATTAAGGAACAAATATAGTTAAAATAATAATAATAATAATAAGCGTATGGCTTTTAATGATGGGGAGACCCTTACGGGTAGTTCCACCACACGCCGTTTGTGCCATGTTACGGGGAACATGGTGGACCTACTATTTTAGGTGGGCTCCGAACCACCGTGTAAGTGATAATAAAGCTTGTAACTTCAAGTCATTGAAGCACATATGTTTATTATAAATTATTTTAGTTCTTATTATTTTAATTATTTAGTTAAAATATAATTATATAGTTAAATATAATCTCTTATGGCTTTTGATTTGAGAAAACGAATAAAATAGGTCCCAGAACTCTATCTTCAGTAGTTTTTATGATATTGTGATGTAAAACAGAAAATTCTGTGCCTAAAACACGTTTTTCAGCTTTGAAGAACAATAACTTTGTTAAATGAATAATAAATGCATGAAATTTGGATACAAAACTTGTAGAGAATTTAATCCCTGTAGTTTAATTATTTTGCATCTCGACTGAAAAAATAAGAAAGAATGTCCTCGAGTATTGCTCTTGTGCAAGCACCCTAATGACTACTGATATTAATTATAATTAATTAATTATAATTATAATTTTGGCAGGGTCAAACCCAAGTTCAGCAATCATATTTGCCCGTGATTCCGGTTGAAATGGGAAAAATGGAATACAATGCAACAGTGGATGCGGTGGCTCTGAGTGAGGCCATTGAAGGACTCGGCACCAACGACAGGGTCGTTGTTGACATCATTCCAAATCGTTCTCAAAACCAAAGAAAGCTAATAAGAGAAGCTTATAGTAAGCTTTACCAGAAGGTGAGTTTTCACAACTTTTTATAATTCGAATAAACTAAGAAAATCAATTTATCATTCAAAAATAATAACTAAAGCAGCTGTTGAGAAAATAGAAACATGGATCACTGCTAATAACATAATACTACAGTTCTTTCCATTAATATTTTGCGGGATTTTTCTCCAATGATCAATATAATATTAGAAAGTTAACGAATTATATAGAATAAATAAAAATAGTAAAATTTGGAAAATGAATGTATCGATATAATTTTTTTTTCACTTTGTCACTGTACTAATTGCTAACGCACAAACCTCGCTTTTGCTGGCAATGTCAAATAATAATCTGAGCTTATTTTTATCATTACTTATTCAGTTCTAATTTTAAGTTATTGTTTGTATTTGATACATATAAGGTGGCAAATAAAGATATTTGATTTGAAGAATCTATTTGATACCTCAATATACTCTCATATTTTCGTGTGTGCCAATTGTTTTAGGCTTCTTGATCTGATGTTAGAGCATCATAAGGCACTTCTGGTCTCTGACATTCAACTCTTCCAAAACCTGGAGTTCACTGTCAGGTACTAGCAGAATCTAATGATGCTCTAACAGAGTGAATATAGAAATGAAAGCGTTTATTTCCACATCAAAGTAATTTTTCTTTTTGTTTAATCCACTTATGGGAAGACTATGAGATTATATAAGTTTTATGGTTCATTTATTTTATATTTGTTTTTATTCATACTTTAATACCTTTGTGGCTTGAAGCAGTATTTTATAGAATGATTACGGGAAATTGCTAACAGAATATTCTTTCTAGTCCTTTTTCGAGTTTTATCATTATTGTTCTCTACTAGAATATCATAGGATAATAAATACAATAATTAATCTTTCTTCAAATAATTCGAAGAATTATTGCAAGTTGAAATTATAAATTCTAGTTTTTTCATATTTTTTTACATTCAATTACATTTGCATCGTATAGTCTGGACTTTTTAAAGTTAAGATTGTAATGTTAAGTTACAAATATAGCTTTTCCCATCATCAACCGTTTATTGAGATAGTCAGATTACATATACATACATTTTGTTTAACTACCGAATAAAAGAAATGTCTACAAAGACTTTTTCTATGTCTCATTTTTTTAAATAAACTTTCTAATAATACTATACCGTACGTTTATAATGATTATATAATAAATGTGTTGAATGTTATGCATAGAAACCTTGCATCCTTGATGCTTCACAAACTAATTTTGCAATGTTTGTTTGTGAGATCTGGAATATGAATTGTGATAAGTTGAAAATAAATAAATCTTTTGAAAATTCATGAAAATATATATCGAAAACTAGGCTTACTTCAAATATCTTTATCATTCTTTTGTCTTATGTACACTTGTCATGGGTTGCAATGACAAGTATTGATACGGTATACAATATATAAAATACTGACAACTGCCATACAAAAAAAAGAAAGAAACTATCAAAACGTACGGTAAGTTGAAAGTGATAAAATACAATTATTAAGGATAAAACCTTGATACACTTTCAAACAGTTGGAGTGTTCAAGAACTAGCTGTTAGAGTTCAGTACCACACAATGTTTTAATAATAGACTATGAGAAGCTATTCTCCTTCTTTTTTATAATAGTAATAATTTAAATAAGCTATTCGATTTGTTATGCTTCTTTTTCAAGGATTTGATCGAAGATTTGAAAGCGGATTTATCAGGGAACTATGGCAATGTGATAATCGCTCTCATGAGGGATCCACATGAGCTACTGGCTAAAGAATTGCACAGGTCGTTGACCTCGATTTTGTCCTCTGATGACCATGTGGTTGGATCCATCCTTGCCACAATTACCAAGCCTGATATTTTAGCACTCAAACGTACCTATGGATTATGTAAGTTCACCTTCTTTATTAAACTGTTTTCGAAAATGTAATTTTGAAAGGTATTACATAATTCTCAAAAATTCAACCCAATGAAATACTGTAATAGAGCTTTACCTAGACTGAAAAATTTATGGATTAGGCTACTATTTCATTACCTATGATAGGTTATCAATTATAGTCATAGCTAATCTTTTGGAAGGAGTACTAATAAACCGATGAAGAAATTGTAACACAAAGCCTCATATTCATAGTGATTGGTTGATGATATTGGCGGTGTCAGGGCGATTGTGATGATGTTGTCATGGGCGCACAGGATTGCGGTTAAATGGTTGACCAGCAGCCGTACTATGACGTTATGTGCTTTATTATCAGTAAACATTTCATCGGTTCTATGAATTTATTGTCTATTGTTGCACTTTCTTGAAAATCTATCCTGAAGGCACATAATGTTCTTTGAATATATTGTCTTCTGGTGCACTTTATAAAAAAAACAACATTCTAAATCCACAGTGTTCTTCCAACTTCACTAACTAACAAGATTCTAAATCCACAGTGTTCTTCCAACTTCACTAACCAACAACATTCTAAATCCACCATGTTCTTCCAACTTCACTCAATACTTCCCAAAACTATCTATTTAAAAAAAAATTGAATTACGGATCAAAGAAGTTGAAAGCCGGGCTACTTACTCGCTGGATTGTGGGCTTGTTTGCTGATGAAATAGGCATGATTAATCATGGCTGAATTTATTTCCTTATTAAAATAAATGTATATGCCATTCTCATATATATTAGAGCATAAAAATACACACACATTTATACTTATAAGACATGATTAGACTGCTATTTTTTATTTTGCTTGAATATTTTGTATTCAAATCATTCTGATGATGATTGCCTGGTGATGATTTCTTGCTAATGAAATGAGATATGATTTTATTCTATTCCAGTATTTAACGTTTCATTAGAAGAAGATATTCTCTCCTACAGTGAGGGGGATTTCAAGTTATTCTTGTACAAGCTCGTCGCAAATCCCGTAAGTTGTTATTTGGACTCAATTTAATAATAGAAATATTAGAAATAGATATATTAAGTGATATGTGCTATAGATATTCATTTTTGTATACATGAAAATATTCAAATGACCAACAATATTAACTCAAATCAACTTCAATTAATGTGGGAAAATTCATTCACTTCTGATTCTAATGTTTTGTGAATTTTGTACAATATATAAAAAGGTTTAACTTTGAATTTTAATTGTTTCTTAATTTTGGTCAACACAATCACAACAGTTGTTATGCAAAAATTTGATATTTTTTCTTGAGAATCTTGATGAACACAAGCAATTTTATCTTCAACAACTGATGCCTATGACTATGTAGATTATGTATGATATCAAAAATGTTGCAAAATAAACTAAATAATAATTATTGCATAAAAATATAAACTATTTTTTCTTGCATAATAATAATAATAATAATAATAATTAGTGTATGGCTTTTAATGGTGGGGAGACCCTTACGGGTAGTTCCACCTCGCCGTTTGTGCCATGTTACGGGGAACATGGTGGACCTACTATTTTAGGTGGGTTCCGAACCACCGGGTAAGTGATAATAAAGCTTGTAACATCGAGTCATTGAAGCACGATCACCCATCCAAGCGCAGTCTTGAGCGGTCGTGACTGAACATCACGATCACTTGCATAATAATTGTAAAATAAAGATAATCATAGATAATCCATAGTGGCATTAGAAACACATTTTTTAATTTGAATCTTAGCATGCCTAAAATGTATCAATTATTGACAAATTTATTAATTCAACTTGTATTTTACAGGAGAAAATGAGAAAAGACTCAGAAATAAATACCAACTTGATTAATGATCACATTGAGCTGATTCCAACAAGAGAAAGTGAGCAGGTCTATGCTATTAAAACTAGCAACATGTTATATGTTTCCTCCATATTTTCATATTGTGTTATGTTATGTTTTATATTGCATTTCCTCTCAAAATGTTATGAAAGTCATTAACAAGGTCACAAATGAAATGTAATGTGTAACTTATAGGATGGTTTTCATTGTGGGATTCAGGGTTGAATTTAGTTTATTAGTTGATTTTCACATATAATTTCAACATTTTGCTTCTTCTGAGTGTGCTCTTGAGGTAGCACTATATCCTATATTGATATTTCAACTCTTGGAAAGTTTAATAGTCAGAATTGATTTTGTATTTCTGTAGAATGTTACAAATCAGATGATATGTAACTTATAGTGCTACAAATCCTGGAAATTCGGAATGATTTTATTTGTTTGTACTTGGAAATTAATTAATTGTAAAACCTTTCAAAACAGCTCCCAGGATAAAAGTTATCAACCAGGACAAATTTAATATGTAATACTTTTGGTATTTAACGTTAGGTAGATTTTGGTACTCTCTTTCATAGGATTGATTTAATTTGTATTGGTCTAAGAAATTACCTCAACTTGAATTGCTTTGTAAAGTTAAAATAAAAGCTTGACATTGACAATCCAATCAAAAAATATGTAATCTTCTATATTACACTTCATTTTTGTACATAAATATATCATATGCATTAGCACTGGACAGTTTAATCAATGAAATATAACTTTATAAAATAAATATCAGCAATATTACAACAATAATCTATTTTTTAGATGACTGTGGGCCAGTCAAGAACCCAAAACTTGACGATGTGTTGGCTTTTTCAAGTTTTGAGCATTTGGATCATTTGGCCTCTACTTATCAGCAGAGAAAAAACAAAACTTTGGCTGCGGCATTCAAAAGGTGGTGCACGGATGAGTCCATTGTTGATATCTATACAACAATAAGTGAGTGTGCACTTACAGAAATATTTCAACATAAAGTAGAAAAACTAGAAGTAAAATTAACATGAAATAGATTGAATAGCTTCATGAAGGAGCACATTCACTTGTGAGAAAAGTGTGTCAGAGTATGTGATAACAAGTTTTTTTGTGTTAATGCATTCTATTTTTTGGTGTGGCTTCTAATGCCCAATAGCTTGGAACCTTTAAATAATAATAATAATAATAATAATAATCATAATAATAATAATAATAAATAATTAATAATTAATCATTAATCATTAATAATAATTAATAATTTATAATAATTAATAATTAATCATTAATAATTAATAGTTAATAATTAATCATTAATCATTAATAATTTATAATAATTAATAATTAATAATTAATAATTAATAATTAATAATTAATAATTAATAATTAATAATTAATAATTAATAATTAATAATTAATAATTAATAATTAATAATTAATAATTAATAATTAATAATTAATAATTAATAATTAATAATTAATAATTAATAATTAATAATTAATAATTAATAATTAATAATTAATAATTAATAATTAATAATTAATAATTAATAATTAATAATTAATAATTAATAATTAATAATTAATAATTAATAATTAATAATTAATAATTAATAATTAATAATTAATAATTAATAATTGATAATTGATAATTGATAATTAATAATTAATAATTAATAATTAATAATTAATAATTAATAATTAATAATTAATAATTAATAATTAATAATTAATAATTAATAATTAATAATTAATAATTAATAATTAATAATTAATAATTAATAATTAATAATTAATAATTAATAATTAATAATTAATAATTAATAATTAATAATTAATAATTAATAATTAATAATTAATAATTAATAATTAATAATTAATAATTAATAATTAATAATTAATAATTAATAATTAATAATTAATAATTAATAATTAATAATTAATAATTAATAATTAATAATTAATAATTAATAATTAATATTTAATAATTAATAATTAATAATTAATAATTAATAATTAATAATTAATAATTAATAATTAACAATTGATAATTGATAATTGATAATTGATAATTAATAGATTAATAATTAATAATAATAATAATATATGTATGGTGGAAAACACATCCAGAGGAGTTTATTGATATTCGCTCAAACATTACAATATATTATTAAATAGAAAACACAGTGATTTGATTGATAAATTAAAAAAAAAAAAATGATTCCCACTATAAAACTATGTGTTGGGGTGGTCATCAATATAAACCTGAGATCAAGCTAATATTATTCCTAACTAGCCATTATAACTAATACAATAATAAAAACTATTTACTACCTAAAACTACCTTAGTATGCATAATCGTATTTCTATTCACTATGAGCTCCTCACTATGGTGGACTCCAATATTATATAACCAATCCATAATTTTTTCTTAAATCTATTAATATTCCTTCTTCTTTCATTTCCTGTGGAATTCTATTGTAAATATATTAGAAATATATCCTATTGATCTTTGTCCAAATGCTGTGTTCATTCTGGGTACATTCTGATAATTGAGACTTCTTATTCAAGTACTGTGATTATGAGTTATATTATTATTATTTTCTTTATATAATTAATTAACAAAATATGCAATTTCCCAACACTAAGTACTCTGTTTTCCATGAATAGTTCGCTGGTTGGAAAACAAGCTTCCCTATTCCCCATTATCTTTAAATACGTTTTTGAATTTTGAAACTGGATCTATAAAAATATAATTTGCGGCCCCCCAAACTAACAGACCATATGTTATAAGATATTCAACTAATGTAAAATACACTGTTTTTATCATTTCTTTATTAAGAATATGCCTCAGCTGATAAAATTTATATATTAGCTTCCTTATTTTTAAACCTTATTAGTTGTATATGATATGTGCTTGTCCCATTTTAATAAGTTGTCTACTATTATTCAAATATATTTAATACTATCTGAGTGTTCTATCAGTGGACAATTAAAATTGTTATTAACTCCATCACAACAATGAAGTTTTATTGATGTCATACATACTTTTGTACTATCAGTTGAAGAAAATGTTGAAAATTTAGTTTTTTCTGCATTCAAAGAGAGTATATTATTTCCCAGTCATCTAGTGATTTTTGAAAGTTCTGTTTCGACTATTTGAAATACTTCATCCCAGTTATTGAAAGAAGAGTGCTGTGTCATCTGCGAAGGATTTGGATGGAGCACAGCTCATTGGCAAAAATTGAATATAAAATAGGGCCCAGAACAGTCCCTTGTGGTATTCCAACCTTCATGGACCCTTCTGCACTCATCTGGCTCCCAACGTTTGTCCTTTGTTGTCGTTAATTGAGGTAGGATATCCTTTATAAATACAGAATCCCAAATACGGAATCCTTTTATGAATACAGTTATTTTCTTTCAGTCGTTTTCTTAGCAAGTATGTTTTCCACTCATTTCATACTTTTGTAAGTAAAATTTTTATCTACTGAGACAAAAAGTGACAGAGACAGAAGTGATTAAGAGCAAATGTGAAACAATAAATTTCAACACAAAATAACTTGGCTCTAACACCATTAACTCACCATAACACCAAACACCAATTCAATCGACCAGCTCAAATACTAATACCGAAAGGTAATTCGAAGACAACATTGCCATTCTAAGCACCTTGACTAATGCTATGCAGTAGAAGATGTTGGTTTTTTAATTAAGAAATGAGATTAAAGAGAGAAATTAAATTAAAATCTCATGAGAAATAAATTAGTAACTTGTAGGAATTAGTATCAAGTGGGAACAACAAATTATATGTTATAGATATACATATATAACACATATACATAGGCCTATATATTAAATCAATCATCATTTATTTTTATTTTCAGTTGATTACGCAGTTGACTCAGCTAAATTCTTTGCCAAAGAGATCCACAGTGCTGTCATTGGTCTAGGAACAGATGACCGTACAATAATTCGTATTATTGTTGGAAGACATGAGAAAAATTTGGATAGAATTAAGAGTGTGTACAATGTCATGTATGATACTAAATTATCATCTTCTATTTCGGTGAGTGTTCACATTAATTTATTTATTAGTCTCAATATTTATATATAAGTCTAGTGAATATTTCCCATTTTTCTTCAAAGGTTCAAATTGTCTTTGTTTTTAACGTCTTTTCTTTTTGCATGCACATTTTTTGTTTTGAATAATGTCCTAAAAAGGCGGAGAGTGAGATATTCTTGTACTTAGGTAAATTGTACAATTTTTACCTGTAAAATTCTATAAAAGAAATATTTAATGAATACAATCAAATGGCTCAAGGGAAGGAACAAATCGCCCATCATTAAGTAGGCCATCATTAATCGCCCATACGGTCAAGTGTTGATGAGAAGGATGTTCTTGAATATCCTCTTCCAAGAATGGACATTTATATGTTAAAATTTCGCCGTTTCATGTAGATACATCACAATCATATTGTCGTTATCAAATTGCATCATATTCATATCGTTGAATAATTCTTTAAAAAATGCTTTGTAAAATTCATAGAACAATAATTACGGTACTTATATATTTTCAACTATCATAATCTAGAATCTAAGACTGTGCATTTTGTAATCTACATGAATAAAGTAAATAATCTAATCTAATCTAATCATTTATACTACTCAAAATTCAGTCACCACGATTTTTTGTGAATGCAAGGAGACAGAATAAAATGAATTTTTGTACAATAAATTATGGAAACAAGTTGATTCTTGTGACATCAAAATTGTAAAATTCATTTGAGTAAATTACAGCTTTTCTGTAGATTTTTAAATTGATTATTCCCTCTGGGGAGATTGAATGGATGATGCCATTGAACAAAGATTCCATTTTTCAAAGCATAATACTTTTCATTTGAAAGTTGGACCCATAATTCTCGGTATGATGATTAATCAAAAGTTGGCTTTAACTTCTCAGTCAAACGCAGCATATTAAATGTATCCTAGACCCAACAGAAAGTTGCTAACTTATTATTTGTATAAGTTGGCTGTAGGCTATGTTTAATTATTTGTCATTCTAAATTTTTATATGCTAAACTTTCATTCTTTTTCTCTTGCAGAAAGAAACGTCTGGATATTACAAAGAAATCCTTCTCACGTTGATAGGGAATTAATACTAGGTAATTTTATTTTTCAATAGTTCTCTATTATTCTAAATGCTGGATAGTTCTTCATGGAAATAACATAACAATTGTAAACTGTAATTTGAAAATTCTGGAATTAACTAAAGAAAATTCTGATTCAAGGTACAGATATTACAAGGAATGAAATGGTTGTAAACAGCAATCTTGTATATAAATTTCTTAAAAAAAAATAAGCGTAAATAGTAGTGTAAAAGTGATTCAACTTTCACATCTTGTTGAGCGTTTTGTTATGCATCTTATGTGTGAATGCATGCATTAGATGATACAGTTCGAGAATAATTTAGTTAGATATTTATCAAACATCAAATACTTCAGTTAATTGTGTATCATGAACCAATTATTGAAGCAATGTGACACTCATAGTTTCCCATCAGACTACGCATGTAGCAAAAACATTTTTTACCTTTAAAATTATAATAATTGTCTTAACTTGATGATTTACATTTATTTCAATAAGTTGTTTCGAAGTTGTCTGATCCTGAATAAAATTCTGAATATTTGGTGCTTCTATGTGATTCAAATTATACAAAGCCTCTTTTTTGATTCAAATTACGCTCTTTCCAGTACATCCTATAAGCGAAATGATATTCGGGAAATCTGCATTTTTTAAACTTCATTTGACACTACAATGAAATATTATTGGAAACGTTTAATATCCTCTTAAACCTTCAACCCTATCATTTTTTTTTTTTTTTTTTAAATGTCGGAGATGCAATTTAAAATTTAGATCGCAGATTCAACTACATATTATTTGAGATCGAAATTTTACCTCATTTGGCAATGATGCTTTTTTGCCAGCAAAGAGGTCGGCTCATCTTATGACTGTAATTCATACTGTAGCGTGCATTTTTATTGCATTCAAATTTAGCCCGAAAGTTCAGAGACTCATAAAATCGAATTCTCAGGATGAAAGAGAAGATCTCTTTAGAATAAGTTCATTATCAATTGAAATAAATTACTCAAATTTCATGTGAATCACCTATTTATTGTAAAAAAATTACAATTATTTCCGGAGTACCGGATTTAGTTAGTTATGTTGCATTGAAGGTTCAGTGTATCTGAAAACCTATGATTATTACAAACAATTTGTTGGATATAAAACAATTAATTGAAAAATATAAAAATTATGATTGCAATACATGTTTTTAAATATATACATAAGCTCATTCAGGTCCAATCAGAGCTAGTAATGTCTTCTTGTAGTATCCCGAAGTTTCACTCTGGAACAATAATCGTAATATAATGATGATTTTAATTAAATCCTCAAATAATTATATATTCTTTAAATACAGCACACACAATCAATCTCTTATCTTAATTCAGTTTTCTTTCTTTTAATATTGTATGAATAAATAGATTAATGATTTACTTCAAAACTCGTTCCATTATTTTTTATCTGAAAAATGTACTGATAAGCCTGCTGCCTTTTTTTTTTCACAATAATGGCTTGATGCAGGAACTTTTTCATTGCAGAAGATTTGATACAGATGAATTTGACTCATGTTACATTACCCAATGAAAATGCAATATGTATTAACGAATTGTGTGTCACGTTGAAACTCTAGACATTTTTTGTAAGCATGGATGAATTTCATTATGAAATCAGTTTTTAATCAAACTCAAACAATAAAACTTGAATACACTTTGATAAAAGAAGTGTGTCATGATTCTCGTACATTCAAATTGTCACAAAAAATAGTGTTCATTTCAACTTGAAAGACAGTTTTATTTCAGTTTAGTATCAATTATTAAATCTGTATTTGTTGAAAAATAATTATCATAGTTTTAATACAGTATTGAAAGGAAAATTTGAATAACTCAAAACGGAAAACATCAATATGAGCAAAACCTTTAATTACAATTCAGCTGTGTAAATGGGTGGAATATTCATGAACTTACTAACTCACTTGGTAAAAAACCATGCCCACTTCAAAACAAATAGGCCTTTGTTAGCTTAGACTTGGCATTATAAACTGATCTTGAGGTTTCCCTATCTCTAGGTAGACTTGAAAGCCCGCCCGCTAAATTATAATAATATCGTTACCGCAGTAATATCGTAATACCGCAGTTTTTAAAGAGTCTTGAAAATATAGAAATATTAAAAAAACAATTGAAAAAATATTTAGTTGATAAAGCTTTTTATAGTGCACAAGAGTTCCTTTCACATCAAAATTAAGCCTCACCTCAACTAATTGATATAGTAATTATGGTATCTAGTGTATAATTGTTGATCTGACTTGTCTTATACTCCTTAACTGGAGTCTCCAAGACGTAATCTACAAAAAAAGCGTATGGCCTGGCTGGGTCAGGTCTGTTGTCAGGGCTATCTGGTCGTACCTGAACCAGTTCAGGGCCTCAGACTGTTCAGAAAATGCTGGACAAAATGTATGGAGATCTTGGGACCGTATTCTTGAAGCTTGCTGGAGGATACTTTATCTCAAGATGAACTTGAAAAGTCCTTCCTCCAAATGCTTCCAAGTCTCCCTTGAGGTAAGGAATCATCAAGTTCGATTTATCAACACGCTACATCTCTTTCAACATATTGGACACCTTTATTGCTAATTGCGGAAATGGAATTCATTTAAAATTATAATTTTTTCAGTCGTAGAACTGACTACGGTATTCAATTTTGGTTGTGGGGGGGGGGGGGATTGGGGGAGATAGTCTTGAAGACTCCAATATGGTTTATAAGACAAGTCAAATCACTTCCCAGTGGTTCGGAACCCACCTAAAACTGTAGGTCCAACTCATCAATCACCATCATCCAACTCATTACCCACGCACAGGTCTCAGACCTATGTGGGCTTCATCCTCAAAAAAAAAAAAAAAATCTGCCATTACACTGCTTACAGTAAGGCTTAAAGTCAATCAGGCAGAAACTCTTGTTCACTATAAAAGACTTTATCAACTAGATATTTTTGTGATGTTTTCCATGACGAAATACTTAATGAACAATCTAATATTAAAACTGACACTGTATTTCACTTTTAAATAATGTTTTACTCACATATATTGGAGATGCTTGAGGAATGCATTTCACTTCTGAAAAGAAGACTGACGAAGCTTCTTTTCAGAAGTGAAATGCATTCCTCAAGCATCTTTAATATATGTGAGTAAAACATTATTTAAAAGTGAATTACAGTGTCAGTTTTAATATTAGATAGATATTTTTCCAAATGCATGTATGTATATGATATTATTTCGAATTCATAATTCAACCTTTGAAAAATGACTGGAAAAAACTGTGACTACTTTTCATTCTGATTAATAATAAACATATGCATGCAAAATTTGTGGCCAAGAATTGAAAATTATCTTGAAATTTATTTCAAATTACTTACAGCAATAGCAGAAGTCAATGTTGTGCGGTACATTTTTTTGTAAGCTTGCTTGATATCATCAAGATCAATTTCTTGTCGACTCACAATTATTCTCATTAATGTATCATCGCTGGTTCCCAATCCTGAGGTAGATTGTTTTATAATTTGGGCATAATATCCTGCTGTATTCTTGGCATATCTCGCTAAAAAACAATTAAACAATCATTGAAATTGTATTCAATTAGGAAAATTAAATATAAATATGCAAAGGTTGGGCTCCCCCACCCATAGTGAGCGTGGTCTCTCACACGAACTCAAGCAATCGTGATGTGAAGTAACGATCGCTCGGGTCTGCGCTTGGATGGGTGGCCATGGCTCTAGCTCTGGTTTATTGGCTGTGCTACAGAGTAAAAAAAGGCCGATGAAGAAAATAAATTGAAGAATTACTCATATGATCCCATCTTCGGCAACAAATAAGAAATAAAAGGTCTTATAATAAAATAATAAATTGAAGGTCTTGCTTGTCTCCTATAACATGGCTCATACGGCGAGGGGTACTACCCCATTGTAACGGTCTAGGATAAGGGCCTCCCCACCAATCAGTCATACGCTTAATATATACCGTAAGTAAGTATGTAAGTATACAAAGGTTAACTCACAAATCGTGTTATAAGCTTCAGCAATTGATTTATCACTGCAATGAGTAGAAATCGCTTCAGATATGGAAGAATTGTGTTTACTTTCATATTCAAAAATTGTGAAACGAATTTGCTCAAAACTGTCCTTAGCCATCATTTCCATGAAGCGTTTATTTTTAGCTGCTTCACACTCCTCTGAAAATTAAAAGATAAATTATTTTGATGTTGAAGATCCATCTTGTTTCCACTAATATGTAATATAAACTTAATAAAACAACTTTTGAATGGAAATAAACTCACGTTATGGCGTGACGGCCGTTTCGCTCTGTTGTCTAGAGCATCGTCAGACGACCCACAGTACACTCAGTGTACTGTGGGTCGTCTGAGTGTACTGTGGGTCGTCTGACGATGCTCTAGACAACAGAGCGAAACGGCCGTCACGCCATAACGTGAGTTAATTTCCATTCAAAAGTTGTTTTATTAAGTTTATATTATAAATTATTTGTTATTTCTACTTAAATCCACAAAATTCCTTTGATTATATTCATTAGAAAAAATATTTTTTGTGTGCTGATAATGCCTACATGAATCTGATACTTTAACGTGTGTCATGAGGTGAATGATGACAAAAAATATCAGGCTGAAAGGGAATAAACCCCATGACCGCAGGAATTGGGTGAGTTAGGAACATCAGTCAGCCGGGAATTAGCGCCCTAACCGATTACATCACTGTTAAATGCAATCAAATTTGCCATTTGTCCTCATGTAAAATACAGTTATGTCGATTTATATCTTAAAAGAAACACTATTGATGATTCAAAAGCGATGATTATTTCAATGATGGAGGTATTTGAACTTACCAGGTGAAGTTGGTATCAATTTTACTTTTTCTTTTACCAGTGATGAATTCACATGACCAATGTCCCGCATCATTGGCTGTAAATTAGAAGTCAAATAGAAGAATTACTAAAAAAAAAAAAATAGAAAGAATAATATTAAATTCAGGTTGCTAGTGAATTTGAGGCACAGCTTGGTTTGATGATGAGTAGAATGCTATTTTTTATATTTTTCTTCTCATTATAATAATATTCAAAGTACGGAATAACGAGTCCCAGAAAAATTTAGTGAGTAAATTGAAAAATTTGCAAAGATAATGTAGAAAAGAAAAAATTGATCTGCACTTCAAAATTAACAAATAGTCTATCAATATCAGAACAGTTTAGTTGGTTGAACTTGAAATCTCTGAGAAGTAAACAGATTTAGGGAACAAGAAATTACTTTTTACAAAGTATTATTCTGAACATAATGTTTTATCTCTATCATCCATTAATTCCTATTTCGATCATTCCCAAAATTTTAGTTCATAGCTTATAGCTTAAGTTTATTAATTTGTTCAATGAGACTTGAATTTTCATTAATCATTATCGAACTCACCGTCAGCATAGTTTTCATAAAAGTGTTGTAATCACCTTCCGTTTTGGCTTCTATTTCACTTGGGAGTGTTTTGTTGAACACTGAAATCAAAACGTATCGCATACAACATATAGTTGACCATTTTATTACAGTCTATAGCTTTAAAATGAAAAATTATGGTATTTATGGGTAACCTGAAACTTTAATCATTCCATCTTTACAATAATTAATGTGCTAATAATAGATTCAATAACGGTAAAAGAGTATTTTAATAATGCCCATTTTTACAACAATAAATTATAACAGCCAATTTACTCGTTTAGAGTTTATTCCTATTGCTTGGGAATGGTATTATATTGTGAGCAAAACATTGTTTAATATGGAGGGAACAAGCAATTTGCAGTCAGTTTGTGTTGAACAGGTAGGCTTATTTGAATATGTTGTAAACCACTTTTAGATTGCATTTTTGATAAGTTAGGTTAATAATGAGCACACTGCATTTGTGAGTTCTTATTGTTGTGCTCAAGTTTCATGATTGTTAATATTATGAGGAGATACAAGCAAGTGAATGCAACGCTGAATAAATAAGCCAGACCAGGAATAAGACATATATTCAATAAAAAATGCGTTGATGCTTACGTTATTAAGACAATGAAAGTTGTCAATTATTATGAAAAATATCTTAACAACAAGGAAGTGCTTATTCATAGAACATTGGAAAAGTTCATAAATCAAGGCTCATGTCTCTACAGTATGACATCAATTACTTGATAACCCTTTGTGATGTATTCGCATTTTCATTGATTTTTCTAATGAAAATCTTGCTGTTCAATAGCTTGAACTGAAAACAATAAAAGCCATTTGCAAACTGGTTCAGTCTTCCATAAATAATTGGATTTATGTATTTATCAATGATTTGTATGAATTGGCATGAAGTGAAGTAATCATAATTTGTTAAGAAAATATGAGAAATATTGAAAACGCTAAGGAATATCACTTGAAAGTTTTCCAATGATTAGAGTATAAAGCACGATGAAAAGTGAAGTCTAATCAAAGTAAAGAAATTATCAAAATAGAATATATCTATTCATCAATGGAATAAATTTTATTTATTCCTGTTTATTTTTTATCTATGTTTTTTATATTAGACCCCACAATTATTGAATTCTCATAAGTAATCAATCAAATGAAATTTGGAATTCCTCAAAATGATGTAGAAAGGAGTTTCAAATATCAATTAATAAAGAATTTTAATTTTGAGAGAACTTAATCTAATACATAATATATAAACAGTTTGTTTTTTCTCTCTAGATTTATCTCTTTTTGTATTGTCATTGCCAATAATAATTTTTTATCCCAAGTGCTTTTGGAATTTACATTTTTTTATTGTTGTTTTATCATTAATGCTGGAAACCATTTCAAGAAAAGATATAGCTCATACTGTAACAACAAACTGATGATACCACAAAATTAAACGATTTGGCAAAGAATTATAATCAATATACTTGAAATGATTACTTCTTTTTCATTTCTTCATCATTACAATACAATTTTCTAAATTAATTTGATTTACTCATTATTTTACATTAATGACTCTCATAACGCTGTTGAGTGATTAGGCCCTAAATATATTGATAATTAATGAGGAAATCACTAATAAATCACTGTTGAATTATTGGATTCTAGGAACTATTTAATTCTGAGAACGAAGTTTTTTTTTTAAATTTTATTAGCACTGGTTTATTGATAAGAAGTCAAACAGAGGTCGACCTTTAGTTTTCAAAATCTATCACTTTGTAGTGCATATAACTCCCAAGTCTTTATTTATCATGCATATGGTATTCAATATGAGTATTATTTAATTACTGCCTTTTGATTTTTTATTATTTTGAGAGGACATGTCATGCGGTGAATCATTTCCCCTCGTTTCTCTGTTTCTTGTTTCCTTTATTCTTTGATTGTATTTATATAGTACTGCACTAAAATATACAGTCATTGAAAAAGAACACCCATATTTAAAAAAAACACTTCTCCGACTAGAATGAACATAAGGTAAAGGTTTTTGTTTCACAAAAAATTAATTTTAATGCAAGAATCTCAACCTTTAGCTTTGTTTTAAGACCATAAGTAATTCTATATGTTCATTCTAGTTGAAGTAGTGATTTTTTTGAAAATGACTGAATAAGTTGTAGAATAGTGTACATATCAAAAATCGTAATATTTTTTCTTATACATCTCAAGTATTGGAAATTAAAACCATTTCTATGTTCTTAATACAATTTAATTTTAAATTAAGGGCACTTGCACAGTGGAATAGGGTATTGGCACAGTGGAATAGGGTATTTGCACAGTGGAATAGGGTATTTGCACAGTCAATACTAGAGGCTAGAGGCCCTAGAGCAGTGGTTCCCAAACTGGGGGGCGCGCCCCCCTGGGGGGCGTGGAGAAAGTCCAGGGAGGGCGTGACACCCAAATAAAATAAATTAAAAAAATTACAAAAATAATTTCCTCAGATTTTTGAAATAAAGTCTTTCTAAGTTTTCAAAATTGTTTTTGTAATGTTTCAATTTCCACGTTTTTTTTACCAATTTCCACGCTTCCACATAAAGAATATTCACTTGACATAATGGTCAAGTGTTTGTAAAAAATTAAAGCCATTGTTTAAAATAAAACAGATCAAAAATCGTTTGTTTAAAAAACAATTAATTTGCAAATTAGAGAACAGTGTTGCCGAACTCAAACCGCCCATTTCAAAGAACGTAAATTCCCCCATTACAAAAGGCGTAAATTTCCCCGTTGCAAAGTTGTAAACTTTATCAAAGAAGGCTACAGTTTTTAAAACTACAAAACACACAAGAGTTCAATATTCTCAAAACCGTCCCCCTCCATAGCAGTTACTGTCAGACGCAACGGGTGTGTGTACCGATACCTCCGTTTGGCCTTGGCGTGAGTGTGAGTGTCCCCCCTAACCTAAACTTGAGACTGCAAGGTGCAGACTCAAATATAGTAACACATCGGGATGCCATCAAGATGTACGTTGAGAAACTACAACTTTGGATACGTAAAGTGTCAATGAACCCCAGCAACTATTCAAGTTTCAGCAAAGTAGTGTCAGTCTCAGAAGAAGTATGTTTTGAGGACGTTTTTGAAGGACCGCTTTTGAAAAACTTGATAATTGACCATTTGAAGAACCTCAAGGAGGAGTTCAGCAGGTACTTTCCTAACTTGTCAGAGGAGTTTCACAAACTATCAACCAACCCGTTCAACATGGACATACAGTTGCTGCCAGAAGAGTTGCAAGACGAGGGAATAGAAATAAAAAATGACTCTGCTGCAAGATACGATTTTGACAAAATGGACAAGCCCTCATTTTGGTTAAAGTACTTAAAAGTTTACCCCAGTGTTTCAGAGAAAGCTGTTCGGATGTACTTGCCTTTTTCAACAACATACATGTGCGAAAAAGCGTTTTCAACTCTTGTGGCGATCAAAACCAAGTACCGCAACAAACTTGATGTTGAAAGTGACCTACGCTGTGCTTTGTCTGAAACTCAACCCAGGATCTGTCAACTTATCCAGAACATGCAAGCGCACCCATCTCACTGAATTACATTTTATGTTTTGTTTTTGTAAGTAGGTAGGCCTATTGTTTCACCTTCCTTAAATTGAAAATGTATCTGTGTTACAATGTTAAATTTTGTATCAGTAATTATATTCGTTTTTCATGTAATACTTGTTTTAATTTTCACCATACGTACAATTATTGAATCTTTCCATTCTGCGTTACCGCATTCAACAGTGATCGAAAAATCTACCTACTCACCGTATCAAGTAGGCACATACTTGTACGAGTTGGTATGTACGGCACCGTGGAAATAGGGTATTGCAAAATGGAAAGCTGATATGTGTAGGGGGGCGTGGGGGGTCTCCAAATAACCAGAGGGGGGCGTGGTACAAAAAAGTTTGGGAACCCCTGCCCTAGAGCATCGCTGCATAATCAAAATCATGGCGGAAAATGGGTTTAGACACAGTGGAGCAGAGATTGATGAGTTCATCAATGCTCATTGATTAAAAGCATATTCACCTTTGGCTTTATTTAAATATTGACCCTTGAACTATAGTATTGATACTCCACTGTGGATGCACCCTTAGATTTTTTTCAAACATACTATGTAGTTGGACATTGTAAGATAATAACTTGAAGATTATGGAAAAGTATATCTTATTATTAGAGTTGATATCATTACCAATATCCAAGGGTAATGAATTCTTCTTTTCTTCTTCTTTTACTGTGACTAGTAGCAATATTATTAGAATAACGTCAATTATGAAGAATAGAGAGAATACTGATGTATACATACTGAATTTCAAACACATTACTAATATCATTCATAGAAATGAAAAATATAACTCACTGAATAAATACTTATCCAGGATTGGATTAAGTTCATATCTGGTTTTTGTGCAAAGTATGGAAATAACGCATTTGTCATCTGGTAGGATTCGGTTGATACAATCGTTGATAGATTTTGCCAAGAATTCAGTAGGATCCATCATGAGAGCCTTCACTATCCTCTTCAGAGTTCCAGAGAGATCACCCGATAAGTCTCTAACTAGATCCTGGATGAAAAAGTGTACACCAAAATGAATATTGCACTCTAGAATGGCATAATATAGCCTTCATTATCACAAGCTTAATGAATGTCATGGACATCAATATACGTACCCTGTTCAAACTATATTGAATTTGTGCTATACACAGCAGTATATTGGAAATCGAGTTACATAGAGAAATCATCCAGGGGGTTAGGATTCTATCTAGAATGTAGGTATTGATTATTTGATATGGTCTTTTCATGGCCAAATGAAGTTGCCCAGAAAATCCCTCACTAAATAAAAGAGACTTGCTATAATAATAATACACAAAATTTTAGGAATCTATCTATGCATTTAAATAGGGTACAACTTTCTATATATTTATGATAATAGGCTGGCTATACTGTGAAATATTTTTGTTTAGAAATGTTCAGGCTTACTAATTTATTGATGAACAAATATGAGTAGCAAAAAGAAAAAAGTTTGATGTAATATATTTATGTTCAGCTACCTGTATCTATAGAACCTGTAGATTTTCATCCTTTTCTTGAGCGTTTTATTGTTTGCTTATGTGATGTTGCATTTAAATCCATGGCACATGCACCAATATTACAGCAATGCTTATTTCAGTTTGACTTCAAAAACAGATCAGACTAGAACACTTTTTATATTAGTACCCCTTCAAACAATCATTTCTAATTGTTGTGGATATCCATTTTTGTGAACTGCAGTATAAATATTAATATTTAGAATCTTATTGTTGTGGTTATCCATTTTTCGTGAACTGCAGTAGAACTATTCATATGTATTATCTTGCTGTGCAGAACTGACCTTTTTGAGTCGCGGCGGACGCGTTTCAAACTATGTTGTTCTTCTTCGGCGCTTGGTTGCAGACCAAGAACTCTTTTAGTAGGACAGCGGTTTTAATTTGTTTGGAATGTTATTTTTATGCAGGATTAACCAACCTAATTTCAAATCGCATACACTGTTCAACATAATCACAAATTTATCCTGAAAACACCTCCACCACACTTACTTCTCCCACTACCTCCCTACCACCACCATAGACCTTACATATACTAGAGAACCAGTCAGTCTGCAACCAAGCGCCGAAGAAGAACAACATAGTTCGAAACGCGTCCGCCGCGACTCAAAAAGGTCAGTTCTGCACAGCAAGATAATACATATGAATAATTTAGAATCTTTCTGTGCAGAACTGGCCTTTTCAAGTCGTGGCGGATGCGTTTCGAAATATGTGATTCTTCTTCGGCGCTTGGTTGCAGACTGACTGGTTCTCTAGTATATGTAAGGTCTATGGTGGTGGTAGGGAGGTAGTGGGAGAAGTAAGTGTGGTGGAGGTGTTTTCAGGATAAATTTGTGATTATGTTGAACAGTGTATGCGATTTGAAATTAGGTTGGTTAATCCTGCACAAAAATAACATTCCAAACAAATTAAAACCGCTGTCCTACTAAAAGAGCTCTTCCTAAAATCCACAAATGCCCATCGGGGTATTAGTCAATCTTAAACCTGCTCTAGCCCACAAAATAGCGAAACATCTTGATTGAATCATTAGAAAAAACATAATAACATTCAAACATCACTCTCCATCAATAATAATTCACACTTAACTTCGTTCAAAAAATAAAAGACATTTACATGCAACAAGACATTTACATTCCCCACAAATCAACACTCGCCTCATTTGACATAAAAATTCTCTGTACAATCGTACATATTGACAAAACATTCCTCTACCTCAAAAACATGCTAATCGACAACAACACACCTCCTGCTCATATTAATGAAATCATGTCATGTCACTCAGCAACACCATAACAAAACAAATCTGTTTCACCCACAATCAAAAATTCTACACCCAACCCACAGGTCTCCCAATGGGATCCCCCATCCTCCATCATAGCCGAAATATTTATCCACAACATTGAAAAGAACCACATCCTCATTAACAATCCGCATTCTGAAAAATCAATTACTGATACAGATATGAAGATGACATCATTGTACTGTACATAGGCAACACCAGACAAGTTCACACATTTCTCAATCACATCAACAAAATCCATACCAATCTCACATTCATTTTGGAAACTGAAATTCATAATTCTCTTAACTTTCTTGACCTCACAATCATAAAAACTATAATCATCACCACACATTCAAAATTTACAGAAAACCCACCTTAACAGACATGATAATTCACAATCACTCCAACCATCCAACCCAACACAAACATGCAGCCCACAACTCCATGATTCACAAACTCATTAACATACCCATGAACCCCACTGACTACCAAAATGATCTCAATACCATCAAATATATAGCTGCAAAAAACGGATACAACCCATCCATCATTGACAAAAAACTCCATAGAATCATTAACAAACAACAAAAGCCCGCACAACCCCCACCAGACTGCAAATACATCTTACTAACATGTATCAATCATACAACAAAAACAATAGCAAATACTTTCAGAAAACTCAATTACACAGTCGCATTCAAAACCAACAACGCCTTAAGAAAGCTCACCACCACCTCCAACGTTCATAATCATTCTGGCACTTATAAACTAATTTGCAACGAATGTGGCAGCATTCTATATTGGACAATCTGGCAGATTTTTCACAACCAGATCCAAAGAACACATAAAAGTCCTCACCCACCCTCAAACAAAATCAAATTACGCTGAACATCTACTCACGAAAAATCATTCATTCACCAACATTGATCAAAACCTTCATGTCTTTCACATTGCCCCAAAAGTCAAAAACTCAATACTTTGGTACAATTTTAAATTTACAAGCATCCCATTTCACATCCTCAACTCATACTCAATGACCAACTTAATTTCAGATCTCATATCCTCTTCAATATCATCACAAACCTCCCCTGAAAACACCTCCACCACACCTATTTCTCACTCTACCTCCCTATCACCACCACCACAGACCTTACATACTAGAGAACCAGTCAGTCTGCAACCAAGCACCGAAGAAGAACCACATAGTTCCAAACGCATCCGCCGCGACTTGAAAAGGCCAGTTATCTGCACAGAAAGATTCTACATTATTATTAATAATCATTTTTACAAGTTAGTTTGAAGTGACTGACAATTGAATAAACTGACAAATAAACAAAAACAGAATTTATTAATTTCGAATTCCTTTAGTTGCTATTAGTTTTATACTGAAGACTTCCGCAATGGCGGATATTGACAACAACTAATAGCAATTAAAGGAATTCGAAATTAATAAATTCTGTTAATCATTTTTACTTGAAGACACTCATGTTCATCCTTTTTTATTTATTTTTTAATTGAATTATATCATTATACAGAACAACCATATTGCTTACTATATGGTACAAATAAGTTACTGTAATTGTCGTATATAATAGACTACAGCTAAGATGAAAACTTTCTCCCTATCACCATAGTTTTCTTATACAAAGAATAATAATTCGAATTAGAAATTTCGCCGTCCCATCCACCTTTTTGAGCCTTTGCTTGAGTTAAAACTGATTGTTTTTGTGATTGAAAATAAATTGATGTAATAAGTTCTGTTTTCATAAGAAAAAATTTTTTTTTTGCTCAATTTTTTATGAAAAATCGGAAATCGAATTTTTCCTTATATGCTAGGTACATACTTTATCGAATTGTTGGTGATAGAAACGAGCGATTTTTTGTCTTTCGGCATTTGTTCTATTTGTCAGTATGGATACAATGGTACCCTCATCAGTGCCTAGGCCTAGAATAGCATCTCTCAGCCTTTTTGCATCCTCGGATAAGCTGAAATCTTTGTCACCAGTCACTTTCTGAAATTAAAACAAAATATACTGGTGGGGAGAAATAGAATTAATTTGTCATCAGAAGCAAGGTCTGCAGTAGGCCTATAAATGAGACAGAAATAACAAATATATATAATTCTACTGAACATTAAAGGCAGACTATTCTCTACAGGCACAGAAAGTCGTTTCAGTATATTTCTGTCCTGCATAAATTTCATTACCGGTAGGCCTACTACATGTATAGATTTGAGCCTGGTGTACTGTTTATAGATTTTAATCCTTGAAACGACTATTTTGCCTCAATTTCAGAGAATCACCACAAAAGTGACAATTGTTATAAATAAATTGACAATTAACAAGTTGATAAATCATATAAGTTATCAGTATGCTAAGCCAATCAAATGAATTTTGAAGGTCTATTATTGACAGTTCGATCTCATTACACCATAATGACTCTAAAAGTAAAATGCTTTTTATTAATCTATTATGTTTTAATCACTACAACCTACAGAGAGTCCAAACTGGATCATCTTTCACAGCTGAGCGACTTCCTGAATAGAAATGAATTTACTTTTCAAGACACTATAGAGACCCCTGGCGTAATTATTACCCAGTGGCGGCTCCAGGGGGGCATTCCCCCCATACCTCAGATTTTTTCTCATATTCCAAACAGGATTTTACTAAAATGCATCTATGTTTATATAAAATTATTTATGACCCAATGTTGGAAAATCCATTTCATAAAAGATTTGCAAAGACGAAACTTATTTCTTTATTCCTATATAATATTCACTTATTATAGGTATACACCTAATTCAAGTTCACATTTTTTGGGTAAATAATTATATAGAATACCTGCATCGAAAGGTTACCGTATGGTTTTGCTCAAATTGTTAAATTGTCGAAAGAGCTTTGGTGAAAAGAAATGAAGATTTAGAATAATCTAAAGGCACCAAATTAACAAGTCTGGGTAGAGAGGCACGACAGTGTGATCAAGTATCAAGAAGCTCTGCCTTATATAGTTAAAGCTCTTAAATCCAATTCCGAATGGTCAGAAATTAATACGTCTTTGAAAGGTGTATGTACAGTAGAAACAATTAGTCTGGGCGCGTGACCGTTTGGTAGTCAGCCTTGGCGCGGGGTGGAGAGGGGAGTGTTTATCGCTCATTTCTAAAAACATATGACCCGTGTGACGCTGCAGATGTCTTCAAGGTCAACTAGTCAACTTTTACAAGACGGCTAGTAGTGAAACCAGAGCCACACGCCCAGAGTAATTGTTTCCATTGTAACTCCCTGCAAAAGGCTCTCTATAATGTGTATTTCATTACTGTATTTAATAGATGCATGTAGGCCTACTGAAACAGAATCTCCCTTGAGCAAGATACCTCAATCTCCTTCATTAGATTTGAAGAAAGCTTCTGATGTGATTCTCAATACCGTACCATTTAAGTTTTAGAATTAAATCGAAAAGAATGATGCTGCATTTGCAAAGATTTTTTTGTTGAAGTGAGAAATTTATGTTTGGATTTAGATGTTGAAGTAAAAATATCACAATTAGCTGGGGTCCAAAGAAATCGATCATACTATGCAACATCTGATCCAAAGGATTTCTTTGAAAAATCCATATACATTCCTCTTCTAGAAATCCTCAATTCTCGTTTTCCTAAGGACACAACAGAGTGTTTCATCCTTCAACTGCTAATGCCAGCAAGTATTGTGAGAGAACGAGGGCCACCTCACCACTCTGAGTCGATACAAGAGAAACTATGTGCAGAGACTGACAAATTTTCATTGATACTTGTTCTAGAAAGGAGACAAATCCAAGCTGAATTTGACTTATGGAAAGCTAAATGGGTTAGAGAAAAACCGTCTGGTGTAAAACTGGTGAATAGTATTCACTGAATGGTACATCACTTGATGCATTAGAAGCTTGCGACGCAGATATTTTCCCAGCAATACATCCTTTATTAAATTATTAATTAAATTTTAAGAAATACAACTCTTCCCATTTCTTAAGATTATTTTGTAATAACCCTGTTATTGTCAGTCACTTTAATTCTCAGTAGCCTAACTTAATATGAGTGAATATAATTACATCATAACCATTGAGCAAATGAAAAGGTACACCTAAAAACTGGAGGAGTTTTGCACTTGAGCCATATTTTTTTTGAGGATGAAGCCAGCAACGTAGGTCTGAGACCTGTGCGTGGGTGATGAGTTGGATGATGGTGATTTATGAGTTGAACCTACAGTTTTAGGTGGGTTCCGAACCACCGGGAAGTGATTTTACAGCAGAGAACAGTGTCTTTTTGCTGGCCAACTAATCGGTCACCGTTACAAGCAGGACCTACAAGAACGCAGCTTATCTCAATCTGATTGAACAGATACCTCTGCTACGGCTCGCGGCTACTTGAGAACTTAAACCCACACGTTATACTACAGAGGATACAGAGGAGTGACAGGAGACAGGAGATGGAAAATTATTAGTAATAATTAGAGTTTGGTTGTTAGTTTCTAGGGTGAAGGGAAACCAGTTACAGTTAATTTAGCACTAGGCGTTAAGTTACATGTCACAGTCATGTAACAGTTCCACATGTTACATGCGCATGCGCATTATATAGTTGCATTCCGCGAGAGAGTAGGGTGATTTTATGAATCTAATTTTTCTATAGGCGATCTGGAGATCGACCGACAGCGCTGTGAGCAGAGAATCTTTTACTAATTTAGGGATACAAAATAAAAAATGATCTCTATTAATTCGTGTGCTAATTTTTCTTTTGTATTGGACTATGTATCACGAAATAATAATAATAATAATTTCTCTGGATGATGTAGAACACATTCAGAGGAGTTTATTGATATAGCTCAAACATGACAATATTATTAAATATAAAACACAGTGATTTCATTGCTAAATTTGAAAAAATATGATTCCCCACTATAAAATTATGTGTTGGGGTGATCATCAATATAAACCTTAGATGAAGCTAATACTATTCCTAACTAGCCATTATAACTATTACAATAATAAAAACTATTTACTACCTAAAACTACCTAAGTATGCATAATCGTATTTCTATTCACATCCTATTTACTATGAGCTCCTCACTACGGTGGACACCAATATTATATAACCAATTCCTTATTTTTTTTTTTTAAATCTATTATTATTGCTTTCTTCTTTTATTTCCAGTGGAATTCTATTGTAAATTGTTGGCCCTAAATATCCTATTGATCTTTGCCCAAATGCTGTGTTCATTCTGGGTACATCCTGATAATTGAGGCTTCTTATTCTAGTATTGTGGCTATGAGTTACAATATTATTTTCATTATCATTTTTCTTTATATGAGTGATTAACAACAAAATATACAATTGCCTAACACTAAGTATTCTGTTTTCCATGAATAGTTCGCTGGTTGGGAAGCGGGCCTCCCTATTCCCCATTATTTTTAAAATACGTTTTTGAATTTTGAAAATTGGATCCACAAAACTATAATTTGCGGATCCCCAAACTAACAGACCATATCTTATAAGAGATTCAACTAATGTAAAATACACTGTTTTTATCATTTCTTTATTAATTATATGCCTCAGCTGATAAAATTTATATATTAGCTTCCTTATTTTTGCAGTTGTGTATGATATGTGCTTATCCTATTTTAATAAGTCATCTACTATTATTCCAAGATATTTAATACTATCTGAGCGTTCTATCAGTGGGCAATTACAATTGTTATTAATTCTATCACAATAATGAAGTTTTATCAATGTCTTACGTGGTTTGGTACTATCAGTTAAAGAAAATGTTAAAAATTTGGTTTTTTCTGCATTCAATGAGAGTAAATTATTTCCCAGCCATCTAGTGATTTTTGAAAGTTCTGTTTCGACTATTTGAAATACTTCCTCCCAGTTATTTCCCTGAAAGAGGAGTGCTGTGTCGTCTGCAAAGGCTATCACCCTACCTTGGATTTGGATGGAGCACAGCTCATTTGCAAATATTGAATACAAAATTGGGCCCAGAACAGTCCCTTGTGGTATTCCAAACTTCATGGACCCTTCTGCACTCATCTGGCTCCCAACTTTTGTCCTTTGGTGTCGGTTATTGAGGTAGGATATGAACCATTCAAGTGTTACCCCCCTTATGCCTATTGCCTCAAGTTTTTTTATTAATAAATCATGGGATACTGAGTCAAAGGCCTTTGCCAAGTCTAAAAATACTGCTAGGCATTTATTTTTCTCCTCTAGATTCTGAGTAACAAACTTAGATAACTCCAGAACTGCTAACTCTGTGCTTATTCCTTTACGAAAACCAAACTGGTTTGGAGATAAAATATGATTCCTTTCCAGATAGCTCACTAATCGTAATTTAACTAGTTTTTCTAAAATTTTTGATATATTACTGATTAATGAAATAGGTCTATAATTACTTATAATCAATTTATCTTCCATCTTATATATAGGTCTAACACAAATATTTTTCATTGCTCTAGGAAAAGTTCCATTTGACAAGCTGAGATTGAAAATATGAGTCAAAGGGCTAGAAATTAACTCTTTTATGCCTTTTAAAATCCCATTGTCAAATCCATCAAGCCCTGGTGCACTACTGATGTGAAGAGAATTAATACTGTCTATTATTTCCTGCTCAACTATGGGGAAAAGAAACATAGTATTTTGAATATGTAACTCTGGTTCATAATCTGCTATAACTTGGTTAATATTCTTATTTAAACTTCCAGAGATTTTCCTAGCCATTGTTTCTCCAATATTAACAAAGTAATCATTTACATGGTTCAATAGAACTTCGGGATTTTCTTTCAGTGTTACAATTTTATCATTAATCTTTACAGCATTGAGTTGAATTTTTCTTTCTTGGTTTGAATCAGTAGCATCCTTGATAATTTTCCAAGTTTTCCTTACATCATTCCCTGCTTTGTTGAATTGACTCTTGAAGTAACTTTCTTTTGTATTCTGGATAAGAGACGTTAATGTATTCCTGTAGATTCGATAATAATTTGCGAGTTCTTGATTTTCTGGATCTAACTTCCTTCTTCTATTTAAACGATTCCTTGTTCTTATGGATGAGACAAGTCCTTTTGTGATCCATGGTTTGATGATCTTGATTTTCTTCTTCTGTGTGTAATGATGCGTATTCTTCTCCACATGTTGTTGCAGAATTGTTATGAACTTTTCGTATGCTTCATCTGTGTTATCACTTTTGAAAATCTCTTCCCAATGCTCTCTCAGTAGTCCTCCTCTCAATCCATCCAAATTGATTGATCTACGATTAGTTGAATCTTGCTCATCTAAATTCGCTCTGTTACTGATATTTGAATATTCTTGCAGTCCCAAAATTGTAATGAAGTGATCTGTGATACTTGAATGATATATGATTGGATGAATATTGTGTTTGTAATTGGTCAGCATGTGATCTAGGCAAGTAGATGTTCCCGTGGTTACCCTGGTAGCCTTTTTGATACAGTTCTTCAATCCATGTTCACTTAATAAATCATAGTATTCATCAAGTTGATAATGCTGTTGTGGTTGTAGCGTATTTATGTTGAAGTCTCCTGTGCAAATAATCAGTTGTCCTCTCAGTCTATTGAGCACAGTTTCTAAATCTTCTAAAAATTCTGTTATACTGTAGTGCGAAGGGGATCTGTAGATTGCTAATATATTATATTTCTCTTTTGGAGTTTGCAATTGTAGATGGAGAACATTGGCCTGCCTGATATTCAACTCCACTGACTGCACATTTAAACAATTTTTTGCATACACTATTACTCCATCATTCTGTGTACGGTTATTTAAAGAGTGAAAGATATTGTAATCCTTCATTTCCTTAGGTGTATGATCATTTTTGATCCAGCATTCTGTTAATACAATAATATCGAAATCATAAGACATATCTTGTAGTTGAACCATCAGATCATCAAAGTTTTTCTTAACACTCCTGATGTTCAGACAAAATACAGTCAAGTTACAGCTGTTAAGAGCAGCATGGAGCTGCTGTTTATCCTCAACCACCCTGTCCTCCAGCTCATCCACTGAATCGAGCTCATTTGCTACAGACAACACATCATTATTACTCATCATTTTTCTTTTATAGACGCATCCCTCCTTGCGTGTATTTTACGATTTTTTTCTGCCATCTCATTGTATTCATCATTGAAATTTTTTATATGCCTCCCTCCTAGCATGCTGTTCATCATCTTCTCATCCCATTTCATGAGATATGCATCATCATAATTTTGAATTCTTCTAGTGATTGTTAACATTAAATCATCCTCTCCCGTTGTTATGTATCTAAATTTGTGTGTATGTCTACTCTAATATTAATATATTGTAAGCATGGGTGGATTTAGGCAGTTGCCGCCTCTAGACAGTTCGCAGTTGAGTTTTGAACAACAAAGAGGAAAGATTAAAAAAGATTGTAAAACACTGTTTTAAGCTGTTCTACAATCCATAAGTTTTGATCCAAATTGTGACTCAAATATTGACAATTCAAAGTAAATTTAAGCCTACATACTGTCAAGTCATTGCCAATGGGATGGTACAGACCTGGGGACCCCCTTGCATACGCCCCTGTACAGTATAATATAATACAATACAAACTACGGTATTGTTAAATCAGTGACTTGACATTCATGAGAATTTCGACTGCATGATATTTGAATAAGTTATTATTTTGAAATTATTAATTCTGTTTTTAAAATCTGAAAGATGTCTGCATTTTGTGCTGTAAATTTTCTTTGATATCAAGAATTTGAAGTTGAGACAGTTTGTCTCATTACTTTTCCACATATAATTTTTTTTTTTTTTTTTTGTAGATTACGTCTTGGAGACTCCAGTTAAGGAGTATAAGACAAGTCAGATCAAGGACCATCGTACTATAATACCATAATACCATCGCACACTCCTCCACATCAAAAATATTATAACTCTCTGCAAGGTTTTCCCTTTTTCTAAATTAGATTTCCTTAAAAATCGTAATTGACTTCTTCAAATCCTGTTTTTATGATGATTTTCATAATGTTATCCATTATAAACAATGCAATAAACTCCCTACGCTTCTTGCGATTGAAGCCGCCCAGGAGGTCGCATTGATCAATCTTTCAGCCAATCACTGATCGCTTATAGGGCGGACAATAAATAAGGGGAAGACAATAGAGGTTTTTACTAATTCATATTTTATTACTATCAATTTTGGAAAAAAAACCCAGTTAGGGGGGGGGGGGGCGGTAAATCCTCTAATTGATAAAAATAATAAGTTTTTTACTATATTTTTAATTTCTTGGATAGAAATATTATTGATTTTTACAATTTAAATAATTAAAAAAAAGAATAATTTTAATATTTAAATTAAATAAATAAAAATGAATGTTAATCAATTTTTTGCCAATTAGGAACGCTGAGGACATTCATGATAAATTAAAAATGGACGAGTATGCTATTATTTTTTTCAAATTAAGTTGATTTATGTGGTTGAACTAATCAGGACTGAAACAATTATATTTTCAATGAAATTATCTTTTTCATTAAAATTATGGGGGTAATTTTAATTAGGGTAGTTAACAAGATACATTCATTTCACAATAATTTTCCTATAATTTCATGCTTTCAAAGGTAGAACAGGGCTAATTCTCTGGTTAATGTTAAAATAAAATTTAGTGGTAAAAAATAAATTGCTTTATTTCTTATAATAGAGAAGAGAAATAAATAGGATGAAAATCTTTGAATAACAAAATATTTTATTGATTGGTCATTAATTTTATTTTTTGATATTAGGGGGATATACATAAATAAAGATAATTACATTAAAATACATATAGTGAATCAGTTGTTTACACTAAAAGAGATTAAGGCTCTTAATCTGTTTTGTTGAAAAAAATTGTTTTTGACATATTTAATTAAATTAAAATGACATTTAAAATCATGGTTGGTTATGGCCCAATAGCTTAAATTAGCTTATCTTTTTATAAAATGTTGTTTAGCATAAAGAATTTTGATTTCATGGCTACTACTTAAATTTAGTTTTTGTAATTTCACTAATTTCCTATAGAAAGAGTAATTTTTTACTTTAGGTATTCTATAGGAACATTCTTTTAATCAGGCATCTCTCTTTTTTATATTTTATTAGAAAAAAATGTAGAACATGAAAAATTTAATTGATTGATTATGGTTAATATTTTAATTAATTTTTTCAAAAATTGATTCATTTTTTGAAAAATTAATGCGCAAAGAAAAAAATTAATGAATTTTGGTCATTTTTTCCTAAATTGGCAAAATTATATTAAATGATTAAATAAATATTAAATATATAATTATTATTTTTTACTATAGCCTATTCATAGGTCTGGCGGGAAAAGGCCAAATATTTTCTCACCTACTCTTGTATCAGCGTTCATAGCGGCATCGTTCACCTTACCCACGCACAAGTCACAGAATTATGTGGGCATCATCAGAAGAAAAAAGGCAAATTATTAGTATTACCGGTTCTAGAAAAAATTATCTGGTATCAAATTTGTACCGAAATACGTAACCAGTATAGTCTAATCTTCCATTCTACTAGTATATTGATTCAAAATTAAAAAAAAAATAGTATAATGCAATCAATTTTTTTAAAATAAAAACATACCGTAATTGTAAAAACTTACCTGTGAAAACTGTTCTTTACAATAAATATTGCTTATAGAAAATATCGCAATAACAGTTACAAGAAGTAGGGAAATAGTATTCCACATTTTCATGAGCTTCCTCTGAAACAAGAACCACATATAAAACTGACAATGCACGACGAATGTGACTAGATGCTTATTAGCAGTACCATTGAAAGATCAATAGTAATTAATTGATAAGGAAGCGTAGAGTAGGAAAGTAATAACAGATAAGCGTATTGGTTCAAGTTCATCAAACACTGACCTCTGAAGTTATGAAAACTAGCCGTTAACATCACATAAAACTGGACGTTAATATCATGCTTTATATTTTCAGGTGCCTATTTAGTTTTTGAGGTGAATAAATCGTGACGATAGCCGTTAAAAATAGATATTTGTGAAACTATTAGTGCGCAAAATAGCTCTTTGCCGTACGAGAGAAATGCATTAAGCACGAACTGAAAGCGGCTTGAGTGCAGCAAAGACAGATGCCAGTACCGTACGGTACTTTCAGCACGAGTTACACATTAAATTTGTCCTACATTTGGCACACAGTAAGGAGTAATATTTTGTAATAGGCTGGCAGAGCTGATTGAAAGTCGTTTGCAATCTACTGTCAAAATTTCTAAACAATCGTCTAACGAGCCTTTTTAGTAAAGTGGCTCAAACCGGGAAGGGAAACTTATTTCAAACGATCAATTAATTTATATCATCAATTGTATTACCGTAACAGATATTGATCGATCAAAAAATCAGGATAGCATTAGTGGAAGGAACTCTTGTAACAATCAACGATAGTTCAATGTACAAAATCAATGATAAAGTAGGGAGGAATGATAGGGAAGTATTCACTGTGTTCCATCAGAATATTCAATATATTTGTAGATAGAATCGAAGTATTCTTGAAACAAGTGGCTCCTGATATAGTTACAAAAAGGCATATTCAAAAAGTAAGGGCTGTTTGCTTATATTTAAATATTGGCGCTTCAAAGCACAGATTTGCTCCTGAAGCACCATCTACTATCTCATTGCAAAACTACAGCAGCATTTGTTTTGATTCAGAAGTTGTCTGCTTGTCTGTGAAGGCAAACAAGAATGTCCATGAAAATTGTTAATCCCACCAGCTGTGAAGTGCGTTCTGTGATACGCTTCCTCAGTTGGGTGATCTTCCTCAAATGTTTCACCAGGATTGCTTTCAAACTGAAGATCACAGGGTAGCCATAGATCTCTACCAAAGATTACCGTACGTGAGCAGGTGTTTCCTTTGTGGATTCATTAATGGAGCTAAAGTATGTCATCAAAAAGAAATGGAGATGTTGATCCCAATCATGCTGATTGTCCAAAAACACTTTCCTCAGATATTGATGCATGGTCCTGTTCATTCTGTCTACCATGCCATCTGACTGTGGGTGCAATGGAGTGGTCTGTGTCTTCTGGATGCCCATCAACTCACACACTCTGCTGACACTTCTGACTCAAAGTTTCTCCCTTGATCTGAGTGCAGCTCCAATGGCATACCAAAATGACTGGAGAACTGCTTTATCAACACATCAGCCAATGTGATTGCTTCCTGGTTAGGTAAGGCATATGCTTCAACACATTTACCAGGGGTGCCCACCCCCCCTAAGCCTCATGACGCACCCCACCCCCTAAATTTAGCACCAACCCCCCATAAATTAGGTCCCCCCCCAAAAAATGCGAAAAAAGCCCTCGTATTCTTTCTAAAACTAAAAGAAGATTTTTATAACTATTGAAAAAATTCAAACCCAGTTGATAATATACAAAATGTATGTATATTTCTTGAGATTCTTTACATAGGTAACATTTTTTTGTGAAGGTAAAAAAGAAATATCAATGAAATGAATATATGAACTTCTGCTCAATAAACTGAATTGCAAAATAGCTAAATAAGAATTTGAACCTAAATGGTTTTTAAACAATAAAATATTATTACAAATACACAATGTTCAATAAAAATGAAATACCTATAAGTTTATGTTTGGTGTACCAATTACATTAAGGTTGAATAATTCTACAAAGTTGTTCCTTTAAAGGAAGTGAAAACAATGAGTTAATAACTTCATTTGTAAAACAAAAAAATTCAAAATACTAAGTCATTTATTGGACATTAGTTAAACAACAGGTTACTTACTTAGTGTAGTATCTTGGGAGAATTTATGTATGGATGAAGTACATAAAAGGCACACATTTCATGTATAGTTATTTACAACACACAATCGAAAGAAGTGTCATTCAAAAACAAAATAAAGACATAGTTATGAAAAATTACTGAATTTTTAGTATTTAGTAAGTTTTGCTATAGCAGTTCTTACTTATTAGTAAGTAGTTATCATAAAATACATGAAAAACATCAACAGTTTGAAGTCAAACATTTTAAATTTGTAGCTGTGACCATCTACAAGTTAGCTAGGCACCTTCTAAGCTTGTTAAATCTATCTGTCTAAACCCCACATAGAAGTTTTTGTCTTTGGGATGAGGAAACAGAAAACCTTTCAATTATCTTTCTATTTTCTCTGGACCTGGGGCAACTCCAGCATCAGACACAACATGTCACAGATAGTTGACTTGTTTTCTAAACAGGTTTCACTTCCTTGGATTCAGTCTCAGATTCACCTGCCTCAGCCTCTGAAATACTTGCTCCAGGTTGTGTAGATGATGACTGAAGGACTTTCCAAGAACAATTATGTCATCAAAGTACACTAAACAAGTCTCTCAAGACAATCCTCTCAACACACTCTCTATTAGCCTTTTGAATGTAGCTGGAGCACTACACAGCCCAAATGGAGTTACCCTGAACTGCCAAAGACCTTCACCTATTGAGAAGGCAGTCTTTTCTTTATCCTCAGGTTTCAAGCCTACTTGCCAATACCCACTCTTGAGGTCTAGTGTTGAGAATAGTTTACATTCCTCAAGGCTGTCTAATGTGTCATCAATCCTTGGCAGAGGATAACTGTCCTTCTTGGTGACATTATTCAGCAACTGATAGTGTATGCAGAATCTCAATGATCTATTTTTCTTCTTGACCAGCAAAACTTCTTGACTGGAGAAACCCAAGGATTGTTTGAAGGTTAAATGATGTCATCTTCTTCCATTTCCTTGATGACTTTCCTGGCTTCCTCCCTCTTTGATAATGGCAATCTCCTTGGATTTTGACATATGGGCCTAGCATCACCAGTATCTATTGCATGCTGTACAATATTTGTTCTTCCTTCTGGACCTGCCCCAATTTCGAAGACATCCTGGTATCTAGTGATGAAGTCTTTCACTTTGGCAGCCTGCTCAGTTGTAAGGTCCTTGCAGGTGGTAGAAGTGAATTAGTTAGATTTTTAAATTTCATGTTAGTTTTATTACTTTAAAATTTCTCATAATTTTTGTCCACTAATTAGTGTTTGGCAGAAATTTAGCTGGGGAACTTTTGATAGATTTTTGTGATCTTTAATAATGAAGAGAATAAAAAACCGAAACCGGCTAGGAAATTATTTTTATCACTATAACTAGATTAATTATGAATGAACTTTGAAAAATAATGCAACATTTTGTTCATTGTAGGCCAAAAATGTTCTATTTGGACAAATAAAATGTTCCAAATAGAACATTTTTTGTAATTAACTATTTCCATGTAGAGTAAGTTTAAAAAAAATGAAATTTCACGAATCAAACTATTCATAATAAAATTACTAACCATAATATAAATAAGAATAAACAAAGAATAGCCTACTAAGAGTGGATTGAATAATTTAAAGAAAACTCACAGATTATGAAAAGTAGTTTATTTATTAAAAAACATAAACACTTAACAGAACAATTCACAAAAACAATAAAAAGTCAAATATGAAATGTTACTACACTTGACGAAAAAGAGGTTGAGAAGCTTTGAACAAGGAACTAGCTTGTTAAATACAAACTAAAGATACTTACAAACTTAAATACTAAACACATTGAGCAAAATTTTTGTTGAGATCTACAACTCAGAGGGAAAAAAATCAGAATCACATGTAAAAATTGGAGAAATCTTATATTTGAAAAAAATCTTATTACAGGGGAGTGTGACAAGTGTCTACTAAGGTAGAAAATAAACAATAATTTTAAATTTATAAGAATAATTAACCATCTTGATTCTCTTAACAGAACTGATTTTTTATGAGCTTTCAATAAAGATTGGTTAAAACCATACTAATAAAGCTAAATTTATTTATTTAATTTCGTTTAAATAAATATTGAAGGTCATAGAATGATTATAAAGCAACAAGGTAGGAGAGCCAGTTGTGTTGCTTAATAGTTGGAAAATTTCATTCTGCAAATCATTGTCCATTCATTTCTGAGGGTGGGATTGATATTTAAAGATATGTTGCATTTAATAGTTCGATTTATAGGCTTGAAAAATTCCTAGGAACAAGAGAAGACTGGTCTTTAAGAATTAGTATTTAAAGGTCTATAGCTGATTGCATAGCTCTGATCATTATTTTCAATTTATAGATATTCAGTTTTACTATAGAGGTGTAATGTTGAGGGCTACAAAGATCATGTTAGGTTTATGATATCAAAACTACATCTCAGAAGTTTGGACAGAAGTAGATTCGAAAAAATATTTAATTGATTGTAGTTATTAATTCACGAGTATTATAAATCTTCTAGGACTGTATTGATCACAAATTTTTGCTTCACACACACAGAAAAATATTGCATAAGTAACATACCTTCTTTTATAATACAGAAGTGCTTTTTGTCACTTACATAACAAGAGTTCTGAGTTACAGAACTCAGAAATAGCATTTCAAATTGCTTCTCCATTTTGATAACTTCAGATAAAACCATCTTCTTATATGAAATGAAGCTGTACTAGTAAATATATAAAGAGAACCAACACTGCACACGTAGATATTTAAATACACATGTTCGCTTTGAGTGTTTCATGGTGAGTTGTTACAAACTTTACAATTTTCAGAAGAATGTTGAAAAAACACGACCTGAAAGAGCATAATTATCAGTGAGGCATAAACGAGCAAATACAAAAGAGTGCTCATTTATTTGATCATCGCTTATAGCCTGCGTGTCTAACACCATTCCATAGCATGTCTTGGATTTATCAATCATCTTTGCTCTTTTATGACTTGGGCAAACACCCTCAGATATATTTGCAACCAATACCACACTGATCGTGGTTTTAAAAATAGTTAATTGAATAAAAATATTGAACAGCAAAAAATATATGGAATTCATAAAAAATAGATTTTATCTGAAGCCTTGCATTCATAATTGGAGGAATTACATTTCAATGTTTGCAATGATTACTTAATTTAATGAACGTTGATAGTTCTCAAATTCTCATCTAATTCTATTAATCACTTGAACTGAATTTAAAAAAAAACTAAAGACTTCCGCTATCACGTTTATTACTAACAGTACTAGTCTCGAATTCGATTAATGTTATTACGCAGAAAACTTTGTTAGCGCCATAGAATTTTCGAGACTGGTATTATAACGGATGTACCAGTACATGGGAGCCGCATCACGTACCGGTTTACTGGAAACTGGCCGTCTGATTGGTCGATGAACGTCTATAAATTTGAAAAGACCTATTGGACGTCTTATTTTTCGGTGCACCGATAAGTGGTGGAGCTCCCATGAAGGCACACAATGACCAAAGGCTTTAGATAATATCGTTAAAAACGAATTAGAAAATTATTGATATAAATTATTATATGCTCATTTTTTTATTGGTCCACACCCCAGTAGGCAGCCTTAGTAATCACCAACTGATCACAGAGACATTTTGATTCTCACTAATAAATTTATTGATAACCAATCAATTGATAAATTTCTAAATCTCAATTCGTACTCAGTACAGTAGAAACAATTAGTCTGGGCGCACGGCCGTTTAGTAGTCAGCCATGGCGAGGGGAGTGTTTATTGCTCATTTCTAAAAACATGTGGCCCGTGCGACACTGCAGATGTCTTCAAGGTCAACTAGTCAACTTTTACAGGACGGCTAGTAGTGAAACCAGAGCCACGCGCCCAGACTAATTGTTTCTACTGTACTTACAACGACAATAATTTATTATTCAAGGCCGATAACACTATAAGCTTGTTTGAGTGAGGAGCTTGAAAGTTGGGGACCACAAGAAAAAATTTACATTATAGTACATAGCAGAAAATTAATATTTGCAATTAGATTTGTATGCTTTAAACGTTCTCGGTCTGGTCAATACTAACCTTAAATTAATAGGAAAATAAAATAAAAGTGAATTGGGGGTTTCAAAACTCAAGGGAGTCTTTAAATACACTTGAAGGCTTTTGGGGTCTCAATGGGGTTAAGGAAGCCTCAAGGTAGGTAAGTTCACAAATACGGACCTAAAGCACCCATACTCCAGTGTTTGCAAAGCTTGTCCCATCTTAAAAGCATAATTTCCGAATACTTTGCTTCTGCTCCACCTTTACCACATAAAATGTACACAAAACAGAATCCTAGACGCCATTCACAATACAATTTATGAAAATGTAAGGTTACCTGGGCGCACTTACTGGTTTGTTTAAAAAAAATTTTTTTTATTTATTGTTACAAATTTACAACGAATGTGAAGGTGCAACAGACTCAAGTCCAAAACTGCTCCCTTCACAAATTTTGAAATTTTACATTGTCCAAAACATTGATGTTAACACAGACTGAAAATTTAAGATATGCTGAAAACCACTATTGAGATACCAATATGAATCTATGGGAATCTCAGGTCAGTTAGTGGCATTCAATTGATTAGAAAATGTGAAATAACTATACATTTGAAGACTGGATTTCGATTGAAGGGCACCTTTGAAGGAAACCACGCGTATATAGTCATCTCTAGTTTCAAAATTATGATCGGAATAAAAAAAGTTGAGAGTTAAAAGTTGGCTAAAAATGTCTTTGCCTAACATTTATAGATCTAGACGAGATTAGAAACGTCTAAAAATAGTTCCAAGACATTTGTTCACTTGGTGAAATTAGCAACGTAGGCGTTGGCTTATTGAACATAGTTTACAATTTCACTAATGATTTGAGACAATTTTTAGACTTTTGTAATCACGTCCAGAGACATAAATGCTATACTAGGAAACAAAGCTTTTTTGTCAGCTGAGGGCTCAACTCTCAACTTACAGTATTTTATTTAAAATGGAATATTTTACTTCTTTTTTTTTGTTTCAAGCTCACATCTCTAAGAAGCTTACAGTACGGCCATGGTCTTTGACTAAGTTAAACTTTATAACACATATAGCTTACTTAAATTACGATCTGTACATTTGAATTAAATATATTACAAATTGGTTCCCAGTATCCTGATATCATTTGAACTGGATTTAGATCATCTAGCTTTCTAGTTGAACCAGATCAGGATATTTGTGCCAGATGATAGCAGGACGAACAGTTCATAAATAATTCAGTGGTAGTTCCCTCATAGGTAACGATTGAAAAGCATGGTGGATTCCTGCAAACAGCGCTGTGTTCGCTGACGGCCAAATTGAGGGAGTCCTTAAGGCGAGTGATGCTACCGGACCACGGCAAATGGGCCGAACACAGCGCACATGTCAGATATCCTTTTGCGCTTTCGAACACGCCTTTCTGACAAATAGGACAGATTATCTTGTCGTCCAATAGCGAATCGAACAGCTCCATTTCTTCAGCCATTAATTTGTTGTACATGGCCACAAAGTATTTCTCTGAAATGAAGATCAGATTTATAATACTGGAACTTGAACAATGGTACAAGAAGAGAAGCACTGGTGGAACTGGCCTATACACCTATAGTGACCACAGCTAAAGGCTTGTTTCAGACATATCCAGCATTCGGTAAATAGTGTCGTTTACCCATAAAAATTAAATAATTGCATCATATGATTTTAAAAAATTGGTTAAGTGTGAAGCGCTCCATATGCCATACAGTGCTCCTGCTGCTGGCTAAACGACAACTTACAGTTACCCGATGGGTATGTGTGAAACAAGCTGTGGCTTTCATATGCCTTCGATGCCATTCTGCAAAAATTGAGCATTTTTTTGTAATTCAAGATTTTTGTAATCCTTGGCCACACCCCAAAAAATGGATTATTTTATTCTGAAGTGATATTAAGATATGACATACCTGTTATGTAAGTTTTTAAGGTAAGGAATCAGAATAAAATGTACAATTCCATGTAGAATAATCGCAGCCCAAGTAATTCTCAATATGGTCCCAAAAATCAACATTTTTGATCTGAAAAGATACTGACATGTGCTACATTGTTATCTATATTTTTTAAATCGAGAAATCAGAATAAAATGCCTAATTCCATGTAAATGATCACAACTCAAGATGCAGGGAATGAGAGGGCTGACAGACTCTAAAAATTGGGAGCAAATATTCAGTAGCCAGAGTATTCACTGCAAAACCAGACAATGAGGAAGTTTATGAGAGGTATAATGAAGAGAAAAATCTAATAACATGTGCCTCTAAGCAGTAGAGAGGCCTCTAAGTATGTCGAGGATTCAATGGGAAGCGATGGACTTTACTTATAAACATCTATCTGCCACAAAATCTCCCACAAATGTTTTGGTTGCTTGTTTCAGGTTACTTACAGGGCATGACTACATTTTCATCACATAGGTATCAAATATGATTCCTTTTGCCCTATGTGCTTTTCGAATCATGAATGGCCACATCTGTTGAATGGATGTAGAGATTTGACAGGTGAACGATTACCTCAAACAGATCTATGTAGAGCCAGTATTGAATTGGGCTGCATGCCAAACGATGTTGAATCAGAAGATTATTGAAAACATATGTCATGTACCAACTTCTGACAAGTTTTCAAAACAAATTCACAAGATTATATTCATACGATTTGATTTATATTATATTTAATTCTCAAGATTATGACATATAATTCGGAGTTGAATAGCACAGCTATTTCCATGAGATATTGCCTCCAGTGGACAGGTATCTGAAAAGTATTCAATATGAGAAAGAATAACAGAAACTGTAGAAATTTACCAGTCAAATCTTCAATGTAGGCCTTCTCCAATCCCTCTTCCTCTTCTTCATAAAAATCAACCATCGCTTTATTATTTATTTGGTCTGGAGCTATATCCATAGGTTCCTGAGAATGATTTCTGCAAGAGAAAATACGCTTCAATTCTGGAAGCTATAATTCATTGGTTTTTTTAACCAATAAATTATTATTATAGTAGACATGACCTTTCAAAAAAAGGATAAGTTAGTATATTCATTGATAATTGAAATAAGCCCCGGAATAATGCTTGAGGTGAATTGATTTTTTTTAACCTTAGGCTACATCAGTTATGTTGCTTTCCACACGTTTCTGTCAGGAAGTAGCACAGAGGTGTACTTGATAGTATACACACTCACCAATGCAGCCAGACCCTGTGCAATAGTAGTGATGGATTGTGAAGCATAAGCATCAAATATTGTTTCAATGGGCTTGGCATACTGATACAATTATTCTGTTAGCTCAGTAATGAAAGCAATCGCAACTTCACCTACCTCACTCTTTTGGACAAAAAACATACTAAAATTCTAAAGGGACTATATAAATATACAGTATCGTAGGAAAAAGTACAGTAATAGTCATATCAAACTTCTATTACTGTAATTTAAAAATTTAAACATTTAAAAATAAACATGACAAAAAATGGTTCTTGGAAAATTGTCAATTCTCATTGCATAGAAAGATGCCATTCAATCTAGCTTTAAATACTAGAACATATTGTGAATGTATTTCTTCATGAATAACAGTAATTCACATAATTTTATAGGGTTGAGGTTTAGAAGATAAACGTTTTTTGTTTTTTTGTTGGTGGATAAAGCCCACATAGGTCTGAGACCTGTGCGTGGGTAATGAGTTGGATGATGGTGATTGATGAGTTGGACCTACAGTTTTAGGTGGGTTCCGAACCACCGGGAAGTGATTTACATAGCAGAGAACGTGTCTTTTTTGCTGGCCAATCTAATCGGTCACTGTTACAAACAGGACCAACGAGAACGCAGCTTATCTCTATCTGATTGAACAGATACCTGCTACGGCTCGCAGCTATCACTTCCCTTTCCCTATATAATCCATTTTTAAATGTTCTTAACAAAATATCTTATTAACAAGAATGTACAATTTATTTGGATTCATGTATGTTTTGTAATGTCCTCGGCTCTGAGGTACAGATATAATAGTGGATATTTTTTCTTAAAGGGAAATTGAGATTAATTCAGGCTAGAATCGATGTTAACCTTTAACAACGTCTAGGAAAAAATATTCTTCATTCAAAATTGAAATTATGGTATGACAGAATAACTAATTACTATAAGATTAGGTGATGCTCGTTTTAAGCTGAATTTTGGGAAACTCTATAACTTACAAATATAATACTCATTCAAAAATTCGGTACAAAAAATCTACTTACTCAATTTGCGATCTATTTTCAGGTTCCAAAGTCATTTCTTCCATTATGGACAAAACTTCTGAATTACTTATAAGACGTGATGCATTGAACAAGGCACCTCGATCAGCTTTTATTTTTTCCCTGCACCTCTGAAAAACAATTTTGATTAGATCGATCAAAGTTTATATGCTGAATTGAAGGCTCCAAACCCATATGCTATCAGTTGCAGAAGCTCTTGAATAGCAAGTGCAAAAAGTACACAATAAATACAGTTCCATATCTTCCCTCCAAAAATATCAATTGCTAATAACGAAGTTTGACAATATCGATATTAGATAACATTAATTGCACTTCCATGTCAAACGGTTTGTGTATCAAAATTCCTGTATCAAACATTACAAGTAAAATTCCCTCAAGGGTGTATCCCTCACCATAAGTATGATTTCCCCTCAGCCACCCCCCCCCCCCCCCCCCGACGATCTTCTGCTGGATCCGCTCCTGATAAAGCTTTAGATGTTTTGAGTCATACCGTACCTAAAATATATATATTGGAACTTAAAAGTCAAACATAATTATCTTTGAGTGGCCGATAATTCACATTTATATTCCTGGATTTCTTGTTCCATGACGAACTGCGTTGTTAATATTAACTTTTCATGTGAAATTTAACGACTTGCAGTCAAATATTTGTTGAGAATAAGTATAATAACTCACTTAATCTGGCCGAGCGCTTTCGAATCTATGAGATCCATCTTCAGAGGCGTGGGTTCCTAGATCATCATGTCAGTTTTTTGGTTAGAAGTGTTGTGGTTTTTTTAAATGTGATCAAAAAGTTTGTGAGATTTAAAATTTAGTTGTTCATTGAGAATGTTTTGTTTATTTTGTGTGGTGTGTTTGTATATTTCAAATTGTTCCAAGGTGTTGAGTTCGTGTGCTTTAGATTTTATATGTAGAATGTGTAGGTTGGTAGTTATGTCAGTAAAAGTGTGTCCAGTTTGAATGATATGGTCGGCGAAATTCGATTTAGGTTTTGATGTCAGGGCTTGAAAATGTTCCTCGTAACGTTGTTTGAATGAGCGGCCTGTTTGTCCAATGTAGAATTTGTTACAATCAGAGCAGTTCAGTTTGTAGATCCCTGGGAGATCGTATTTGTTTGTGTTCAGTGTTGTTTTGAGTGAAAGTGCATTTTTTATTTTGTTTTTTGTTCTGAATGAGATGGTGTGGCCGGCTTTTTTGAAGATTTTTGCTAGTCTGTTTGATTGTGGATCAATGTATGTCATTGTGATGTATTTTTTGTCAGTGGTGTTGGTGTTTTGTTTTTTGTTTCTTATTTTATGATTGAGTTTGTCAATTAGGTCGTGTTTGTAGCCGTTTTCTTGTGCTAGGTATTTTATTGTATTTAGTTCAGAGTGGTAATTGTCGGTGGATAGCGGTGTGTTGTTGAGTCTGTGTAGCATTGACCTGAATGCTGAGTGTTTGTGTTGAGTTGGATGATTGGAGGTGCTGTGTATTAGGGTATCTGTCATTGTTGGTTTTCTGTAGATGTTGAAGCTGTGTTGTTGGTTTGTGTTCTTTGTAATTGAGAGGTCTAGGAAGTTTATTGAATTTTTTGCTCATATTTAGCTGTGTATTGAATGTTCTTATGTATTTTGTTTATGTATGATCGAAGTTGTTCACATTGTCTTTTGTTTCCTCTGTATAGCAATAGAACATCATCTACATATCTGTGCCAGTATATTATGTTCTGTGAAAATTTGTTATTAAAGAGTATATGAGTGTTTTCGCAGTGTTGGAGATAGATTTCAGCAAATATGCTTGAGATTGGTGAGCCCATTGGCAGTCCATCAGGTTGTGAGCAGAATTTGTTGTTGAAGGTAAAGTAATTTTGTTGAGTGATGATTTTTAGGATGTCTATTATTTCATTTATATGTTCTTTAGCTGTGTTGTTGTGAATAAGGATGTTCTGTATTATTTCTATTGTTTCATTGACAGGTATGTTGGTGTATAGGTTTGTTATATCGAAAGATGCAAGAGTGGAGTTGTGAGGAATTTGTGTGTCTTTTATTTTTGCGATAAGATCGCTACTGTTTTTTATGTATGTGTTGTTGTTGATATTAATTAGTTTTCTCAGTGTTTGATCTATGCGTTTTGCTAGTTTATAGGCAGGTGCTTCTTGGTAGTTTACAATTGGTCTAATAGGTATGTTGGGTTTGTGAATTTTGGGAAATGTTTGAAGTGATGGTGCAGAAGGGTGTATTTGTTTCATTTTTATTTTTTGTGAATTATTAATTACATGATTTGTCTTGTTGATTATTTGTTTGGTAAACATTTGTGGGATCGGTGTGTAGTTGTTTAATGTTGTTTTTGTTTATGTAGTCAGATTCAGATTCAGATTCAGATGACTTTATTTGTGTAAATTTACAATGTATATGAATGAATGATAGAAGTATTATTAATATTAGCAACTCTCAGATCCCCTAGTTTAAGTTAAGTACAGTTGCTTTTGAAGTCAAGTGTTTTTTTGTTGAGCTCTTCATTGTTTATGATAACTGTAGTGTTGCCTTTGTCTGCTTTGATATAGGTGAGATTGTGAGTTAGAGCTTTGTATTTCAATTCTTTTATGGTGTGGTTTTCTGAATTTATGGGTGGGTGTGGTTGTGAGCTGTTTGTTTTTATTGTGTTGTAGGTTTCTATTCTAAGTTCATCATGTATTTGTGGGTCTGTGCGTTGGATGCTTGTTTCTGTTTCAATGACAATGTTTTTTGATGTGGATTTGTTGTTTTTGTAGTGCAGGTTATGTTTGAGACCTTTGTTCAATAAGATGAGTTCGGTTTCTGTGAAATCTACGTTTGTTAGGTTAACAGTTTTACTGTAAAAAATGTGAGGTGATTGAATTGTCGTTTTTGGAGGTGTTAGGTTATGTATTTTTTTGTCATGTCTTTGTTTAATTTTGTTAAGTTTTTGTTGTACTCAAGTGTTTGTTGTTTCTGCTAACTCAAGGAAGAAACTGTGTCCATATTTTTGTGTGATAGATAGGTGTAGTTTGAACAACTAAATTTCAGAGATTTTTTTTGAACAACTAAATTTTAAATCTCACAAACTTTTTGATCACATTTTACAAAAACCACAACACTTCTAACCAAAAAACTGACATGATGATCTAGGAACCCACGCCTCAGAACATGGATTTCATAGATTCGAAAGCGCTCGGCCAGATTAAGTGAGTTATTATACTTATTCTTAACAAATATTTGACTGCAAGTCGTTAAATTTCACATGAAAAGTTCACATTTATAATAAAGTACTTACTCTATAATACAGTTTATGAAAAATAACTTACCTTTCTTAAAACGTCTTTAAAATCTGGCGAACCAAACTTTTTTTTGAACACTTCTAGTCTTCTTTGATTATTTGCTCTTGGGCTAGTAAAAGGTGCATCCATGATGAAAAGTCGCTGATTTTGTAAGTATATTTCCAAATGAATTATAATTGACCAGGTAACTTATTGACGATATAGGGATCGGTAACTGATATTGAGTAAGAATAGCCTAAATGATAAAACTTTGTTAAGACGTTGGGCGATAAAATAATTCACCCGAATCGATTGTATTTCGAAATGTCAATTTCTTAATGAGAAAGATTCTCAGTCTAGAATCAAATTTAATGATGAATAAAAGTAGCTATTAACTGTTATTTCTTGGATTCGTTGCACCTTCTACTGGAAAGCTGGGATCAGAACAAAATACAATACACTGATAAGTAGATTATTATTATTATTACTGTGCAGTATCACTACTAATGATCTATGGCAAGAGAATAAGTGCAGATTTCAAAGAATGTCTATTAGATCAGAATTTTGAAGACGTAAATAGAAAAATGACAAAATAATACAGGTACAGAGCGAGACGAAGTTGTAAGAACCAACTTCTAACCTCGAAACGTTCTATTATCAAATCGGGAACAGCTGGAATTAGGCAATCAAATCATGTGATTGCGAATGAGAAGTGAATACGTATTACCAATTACAACTATAATCTTGAATGTTCTGGAATTCTATATTCTCAGAATATAGTTTTTTATAGCTAAATCAAACTAGGAAACGTGAAGGGGTTTAAATTTTAAAAAAATATTGAGTCTAATCTTACCAAAAATTAATTGATTTCAACAATCAAGTTTGTTTTCAACATTAAATATTGAGTTTCAATTCTGGGACGACGCCAAAAGTGGTCGACGACAGAGGGCGTCGATTTCTATCTTACGCTGACGACAGAGTGGTCCACCTTCCTGAGAAGGCCGGGTCTGTCGGGTGCATGCAGCGACTGACTTGGTCGATTCACATTTCTACACCACCCAACAGAGTGGGCCTGTGACCACATTCCTGAGTAGTCCCAGTCTGTTTGGTGCGTGCAGCGACAGACCGGGTCGATTCTTATTACTTCACGTCCCGACAGAGTGGACCAAAGGGTTCGCAATATCGATACAAAATATCGACAGTTCAATTACTATATCAATTAGTTGTGGTGAGGCTCAACCTATGAGAGATACAACATCCACAAAGAAGTTGTATAAAAGAAACACCTTTTTAACACCATGAACAATACGATTCAAATTTCGAGGCAAAGCCAGGTTATACAATCAATCTTCTGGCTCGCCGAAGTCCATACCATATCGATTAGTTACAATGAATCGATAGAAGAGAATCGATATTATCTCATTCATTCCTGAGTAGGCCCACTCTGTCGGGTGCGTGCAGCAACAGAGTGGGTCGATTTCTATTTCTTCACCGACAAAGGTGGCCTGCGACAGAGTGGACCATTTTTCTGAGTTGACCTCCTTTGTCGGGTACGTGCAGCGTCAGATGTGGTCTAAAAATCGTTCGTTGTTGTCGTCGATCATCATTGTCGTCGACCAACTCTTGCGCTCAATCCAATTCTTGACTTTCTCGACAGTTTTGTACTTTCTTGAAAATTAATAATCACGAATAATCTAAATGAAGATTAAATATGATAATCGGGAGAATGTATGATGATAATTTTTATTACATTATAAATTTTATTTCAACAATCAAAAAACCTGGATCAAAATCAAGAGTGGAAAACAGGGGAGGTAATAGCATAGATCAAAATTTGTAGTGTTGTTCCCACCTTTTATCTTCTTGTAATTCTATTTTAAAATTAAACTATTTTTTATCAAACTGTATTTTTTTGCATTATAACGATTATTTTTTTATCTTAGTTATTAGAGAAATGAGAGTTCTACAGTCAGTGTAAAATTTGTTTGATTATTGAATCACTATATCAATTATAATTATTATCTTATTATACTCTCCTTCGAGAATAAATTCAATTTTCAATGTATTTTGTTACATTATTTTGGAGATTCATCTCATTTAGACAGGAATTATCACATTCATGTTTTGAAAAAGTTGTCTGTAGCAGAATATCTACGCTAAGCTGCAAGTGCAAGCTACAACAACTCTGATTTCTTTTTCTTTGCAGTTGTCGCCGCCATAAGTGAAGTGTTTATGTAGGGAAAGGTTAGGATAAAGGCAAGTTGCGTGTTGAAATAGGACATTACAAGTTGAAAGTTAGCCTAAAATTGTCTCAAAATGGCAGATAAAGTGGATATGAGTTTGGAAGATATTATAAAGCAAAATAAAGAGTTCAAAAATGTGGGTGGTCGCCGTGGTCGAGGTGGCAGCGGTCAGAGAGGAGGAAATTTTCGAAGAGGAGCCAACCGAAGCACAACTCGAGGAAGTGCTGGAGGAGCAATTCGCAACAGAAGAGGAAGTTTTGGAAATCGTTCGCCTTACTCCAGGGTAATTCAGCGACAAAGACCTGCCGGTCCAGTCGATTTCTTTAATGTTTACAAATTTGGATCACCCGGCCTGGCAGCTCGGTCAACTGAATCTTACACGATCCACAGTATAATTAATACATTCTCACCGTAGAGGATGCGGCTATTTGCTCTCGTCGATCCATCTTCTGGGTCTGGAATTCAATGATGTTTCTATCTTGGTTGATACCATGATACCACTCCTGGATAATATGATTCCAACCTCTGAAGGTTAGAAAATGGCTTAACATTTCTTATAGGTTATGGCTATTTTGGGTGAATAGCTGTCTATATTGTTTACTTGACAATATGTATACCAACAATTTGCAACTCATTAAAAAATCAATAATGACCTAACGACGTGGCGGCAATGTTATGTAATAGCTTTGGAAGTGAGCATAGCCTATATGTGAAGAAAAATGAGATGGTTTCCTAGTTTAATAAATGAATCATCAATGTTCGAAACTCGGCAGTTTGGTGATAGTGAAAGGGAGGGGTAACAATTCACTTTTGGTTGTAATTCTATTTCTACAGTAGTAATAATTACTGACTATTTCGTGCCCACTTCTCTCCTAGAGCATGTACTTCTGCGTTTTCCATTTATTGGATTTATTTTATTTTGCAGCCTCAGTCTGGTGATATCAACAGTCGATGGCAACATGACATGTATGACGGTCCTTACGGTGCCAAGAAGTCGGCCATGATAGGTCGTACAGCTGGAGGCCTAACAACAGGAGGTCCAACGAAGCTATTGGTGTCAAATTTGGATTTTGGTGTATCCAACTCCGACATTCAGGTATAGTTTTACAAATACAGACATTTTAAACAAATTTATAGAAGTTAAACTAGAAATAAGTAAACTTACGGCTGGATTCAGCTTTGAAAAACTTCCCAGTTCTTTTTGCCTGACTTTATTCCTCCAAAATAATAGTTGTTACAAACTCGTTTAGTATGGAAGCTATCTTATTCAATTTGCCATTTTGCTTTGTGAATTTCAAATAGTACATTAAAGTCCTATAAACATATCATAGCGTCTTCTTGTGTTGTACTTGTGGACCTGTCCTCTTGGCCGAAAAGTATGCTGGCCTTTTTTTCAGTAACATCTGGGAGCTGAATAGATATTAACCATAAACTGTTAGGATCTTCAGTTTTTTAAAGAGTGATGCACAGTGTTCCAGCCATGGCGATGAAGTGATGACACGGATCACCTTCTTTTGCAGTAGGAGAATTTTCCTGCACCCTGACATTATATTTACCTGATATTCTATGCATATTCTTATTGCAATATAATGAAGGTTCAATTTCAAAAACTCCGTGGCCGTTATTACAGTCGAAAGGCGTTTCAAGCTCTGACTACAAGAAAATTGAGTAGTAGTGTCAGGCAATAGCCAGGGTCGCCCCTGGCCAAAATATTGACAACCTTCCTTTGTTCCCAATTCCATATAAGTAGACAGTTAGGAACGATCTTTAGTCAACAGATCCTTTCAAAAGCGACGCTTTCGTTAAATTACTAGTTCCATTTGTGCCTACGTTATATTGTAATCGAACAAATTTAGACATTTTGATTCAAATGATTTTTTATTACTCATGATAATCCTACAATAATCTTAAATAGAAATACTAGACTATTGAAATGCGTGTAAAGAATCCAGTTGGAATGAGATGTAACAAGTTTGAGAGTCGTAACCTTTTCTTGTTACCTCTGCTTGTGCGTTGTGCCTATTGTTTAGAACTAGTTTTCCCTTGATCACTGGAACTTCCTTGTAGTCAGAATCTAATTCTACTCAAATTCGTTTTTGACGCTGTCGTGCTTTAACAAACAACAACTTATCATTTGAGAGCTGATTTTATTAACTAACCTTGAGATCATTTTGCAGGAGCTTTTCACAGAGTTCGGTCCATTGAAATCGGCAACCGTGCACTATGACAAGTCGGGCCGATCACTAGGCACAGCCGATGTTGTGTTCGAGAGGAGATCAGATGCCGTCAAAGCACTCAAACAATACCATGGTGTGCCTTTAGATGGCCGACCGATGAACATTCAGCTCGCTACCTCTGACCTCTCTATCTTGCAGAGGTCGCCGCTGGGCGGAGGAGGTGGTATACGACAGAACAGGATAGGGAGCGCCCGTCGAGGAAGTGCTTTAGGAGGTTAGTTGCACCAATACACTTTTGCTCATTTAAAAAAATCGTAATTTGAATTTGATTGACAAATCCAAGTCTTATACGTATTTAAAAGAATACTGAAAATTTCGAAACTAAGTATCTAGAGCACTAAATACACTTTATTCACTTTGAAAAATCCAAAATTTAATTTTGGATGAAAACTTTTCAACTCAATAGTCTAAATTTATCAAAACGAAGTATACAGAGCACTAAGTATCAGAACTACATTCGCTGTGTTGTATTAAAAGCAATTGCTATGTGTACACGGGCGTCATACTCTGTTTGTGTGAAACACAACCCCCTAATATTTTGGGTAATTGTTTTGTGTCCCACCCAATGTTTGGAGTAAATGTTCATGTCACCTTCAATATAAGCTGTTTTAAAAATAGAAATTTGTTGACACAAACAAACCAGCAAAATAGAGGTTCTCTTCTATTGCTAGGTCTTAACCTATTATGATTTTCTATTATCAATATTAAAACTACTTGATCATTTTATAAAATTTTATGGTTCCATTTATTTATAATATCGCTGTGTGGCGGAAGTAAGCTAGATGATACACTGTCCCCAGATGAAAAGTGCTACCTCGAAGAATGCACTTGTTGTTGGCTCTTGGCTCTTGTATTTCATGGTTTTTTACAAGCACCAAAATTACTTAAGGGAAGGTTTTTTGCCTCTTGATGTCATTCTAATTTGAAATAGGGACGATGAACATTCTATAACATGAAAATAAATATGTTTTCGCCACACTAGGACGTAATGAGCTGTTTTTCGTGCGTCATATGGAGGCCGAAAGTGTTTGGTTTCCGACGAGGTCTGTAAACGTTTACCGCCCTAGGGCGGAAAAGAAAATGACCTTGAATGACAGCTGATCGTGTCTGGATACAGCAGTCATGATTGTAAAAATGAATCCTTCCAACTTTTATGTAAAACAAAAAGATTTAAAGATTTATGTACGTAGTATTTAAAATGTCAAAAATGATCACTTTTTATAACTTAATATGTATTATTTTGTAGTTTTGATATCAAACAATAGAACCTTTTTATTCAACCTACAGAGCTCTGGGTGGGAATTTTGTCAACTACTACAACTGTTGGTAACCTCTCACCAAAAGGTTGGTTGGTTAGGTTTTTTGTTTTTAGGAATTTTGTCTACTACTGCAACTGTTGGTATAGAAAGGTTAGTTGGTTAGGTTTTTGGTTGTTTTATGCAAGTTTCGAATCAGGAACAGGAATAACATCAAAAAACCTAACCAACACCTTTTGGCATACAGTTGTAGTAGTTGACAAAATGCCCACCCAGAGCGCTGTAGGTTGGATAAAAAGGTGATAGCCGTTCCTTGTATTCTTGAAGTACCATAGCCTTAAAATTTCGCTTTCAAAATTTCCAACTTAACATTGTTGTTTTGTTTTTTTTGTGGTGTGGCGAAAAATAGCGTTCGCAACGCGGGCAAAAATGTTTTGCCGGCTCTCAAACGCTTCAAGTTCTCGACTTCGTCTCGAACTTGAAAACCGCGATCTCGAGCCGGCAAACACACATTTTCGGCCCTAGGTGCGAAATATACTATTAATACTGTTTCATGATCTTCAACAAAAGTTTACTTCAATTTGGAATTTTATTTATATAGACCTTATTTTTTAGCTCAAGTAATTTCATCTTATTTGGAAATCCTTATTTCCTTATTAAAAACGGTGTTTTTTAAGTAGTTTATCAAATTTCTCTGGTGGAAGATTTTGCTTTGCAAGCAATTCGCATAGAAGTCGAATAAAAAATAGTTTAGTGATTAGATGTTTTGCTTAATTTTTCGGCTTTTTCTTGAAATTAATTTGTCTGTTTTAAGTAATTGAAATGAATGCGTGAGTGCTCTTTGCTTATAATAAATTTTTCACAAAATATATGAAAAAAGATTGGATTTATAGCACTTACGATCTTAAAGAAAATCAAATTCCAAATATCATTGCAATCCATTTGATAGTTCTTGAGAAATCGTTAGAGGCATTGAAATGATAATAGGTGATTTTTAGGGGTATATAACTTTAAAATAAATTAAATCACCAATGAATTGTATCAATTGCCATGAAATTGGCTTCATTGGAACATAATTCCACGGCTGGCTCGGAAGTGGTCCAATCGAGAGGTCCAATTTCTAACAACTTTTTGCAGCGTTTGGGGCTGTATATCAGCAATAACCCGGCGAATGTTGCCTTCCGAATCGTCAATCGTCTCTGGTTTGTCTGTGTAGACTAGTTATTTCACCTACCCTCACAGAAAATAGTCCAGCGGTGTTAAATCGCAGGATCTTGAGAGTCAATTCACAGGTCCAAAACGAGAAATTATGCGTTCACCAAATGTTTCCTCCAACAAATCGATTGTGGTACGCGCTGTGACATGTTGCATTCAGGCGTCGGTCTATTCATGATAAAGTGGCAAGCAATATTGAACACAAATCAGCTGTCAGTTGACAAAATGTTTGCCACTGGAAACAGTGCTGCCAACTTAAACTTCTATACCTCTAAAAAAAACACCTTATATTACTATGGAAGTTAATTTCAAGCGTATCTTTTTTTTGAGGATGAAGCCCACATAGGTCTGAGTCCTGTACGTGGGTAATGAGTTGGATGATGGTGATTTATGAGTTGGACCTACAGTTTTAGGTGGGTTCCGAACCACCGGGAAGTGATTTTCAGCAGAGAACAGTGTCCAAGCGTTCTGTAAGAATAATAATTATTGTGAGAAACACTGTATCACTTTATGATGAGCATTGTTACTAGAGTACCGTACTTTTTTCAGTGTGTTATTGAGTTTTGTACTTTTAATAGTGTTAGCTTATGTGTAGAAACAAAACCCGTATTTTTGCGGGCTTATAATATGATTCTTGTTTTTTATGCTTGTTCTTTCTTAATAAATCGTCTCACTTCTATTGTCTGGAGTAGGAGTTTAAAGCCTAACTTACCACTCCCTTGGGAAACATGACATTAAATGTTCAATATTTTCTGCTTTTGAAGACGTTCAGCCTCATGAAAAATTTTGCTCGTTTTCTGAGAAAATGGTGTATTTATTGCAGGTTTACGTCGAGGAGGCAATAGAGGAGGAGGAGGAGGTGGTGGCATTGGCAGAAGGGGAGGCGGTGGTGGAGCTGGAGCGGGGGGAAGAAGGGGGAATGCCGTTGTTCCGACTGCAGCTCAACTAGATGCAGAGTTAGATGCCTATGTTAACAAAGTCAAGTAGTATTCTGTATTTGTGTGAATGTTGTGCGAGTGTGCTTTACTGCAAAATATGTTTCTTTAAATTTGAAATGTGTGCATATGTGTTGAGTGTGACAGTTATCACGTACAAGAAGAATGTTGAGTTTCAATTGATAAATACCGTACTATAAAATAATGTTATTAACATTTACTTGTCAAACTTTTAATTGAAATACAATTGATACATTGTAATTTTATTTTTTGTGTTCTCCCAAATTATTGATATCAATTTCTCTGTTGTTTTTAAAGACATTTCAAATGCATGCTTATGTCGGCGCATGAGCAGAGCTGATCTGATAAGGCTTTTTTCGGAGGATGGTCCACATAGGTCTGAGATCTGTGCGTAGGTAATGAGTCGTATGATGACGATGATTCGTGAGTTGAACCTAAAGTATTACGTGAGTTCCGAACCACTGGGAAGTGATTTTACAGCAGAGAACAGTTTCTGTTTTGCTGGCCAAACTAAATGGTCACCCTTTCAGAAAGAGCCCAAGCTAAAGAACCTTATATCATACCTGGCACGGAAAATTAGCATTCTGTTAAGCCCAAACCCTCTAACTAGGTACTTCTGTGATTTCCGTTTTGGTCAGTGGCGCACTCAGAAATGACCCACGGGGGGGGGGGGGGGGTGCTGGAAGTAAAAACTATTGGAGTTGTGTCAGTGTGTAGTGTGTGTTCTCCCCCCAGAGAAGGGGACTCATGGGACCTGTTTCCTAAAAAAGTTCAAATTAATAGTAAAAAATAATAAAAAGTTTACCGTATGGCTTTTATTGGTGAGGAAACCCATAAGGATAGTTCTACCTCGCAATATTATTAGTTCTTCTAGTTACTGCAAAGTGCTATAAGGGTAGCTACAGGTAGTTTGTCAGGCCCTTGAGTCCTACTCCCTCAAAAATGTTTAAAAATAGTCCTCTCAAAACGAAGCTATTCTTGTTCTTTGGCAAGGTATGAGTAATAACAGAACTGATTGATAAAATTAAAAAATCATTTTGATTAATAAATGTTGAATTGTACGAATTATGAATTTCATGCATTAAAAATAATTACATTGCTGCATTGTGAAGATTGTCGTTAAAGCTTTGTAAGAGTTAGCAAAAAACGAAATCAAATTCTCTGGATCTTTTGTTTAAGAGCATGTTGATAACCTGTTCCGGGTCAACTTCTACAGGGTGACTAGCGACCGGGAAAATCGGGAAAACCGGGAAAAGTCAGGGAATTTTTAAATTCTGTAAAAGTCAGGGAATTTGAAAAAATATCGGGAAAACTTCGTAGTAATTATATACCTAATAATAATTATAATAGTGGGCTCAAAGGGCTAGAGAAATCGCTTGCAAACAACTAATTTTGGTAAGGGAAACTCATTTGGGAAGCTTATCGTAGGGGAAGGAGGTAACGAAAAACGGCTGTTTAGAAGATACTGATTTACATAAAATTCACAAGACATCTATCACTTGAAGTTCAAGTTTATCGTTGCTCTGATACACAGATTTATTGTCCACAAAAAAACCCTACTGTACTCAAATACTACTCATACAGGGTGCCCCATGTAAGGTGTAAAAGCCGGTTACCAAGGATGTCAAATTTCTGACAAAAAATGTTCAGTGACGTTTTTGAAATGAGGTTTTTGTTTTCGAGATATCTCCATATTAAGACTTTTTCGAGATACGCTCACTTCCCGCCATTAAATGCTCAATAACTCAAAAACTACTGATCGGATTGAAATTATGATGACATTGTTGGAAAGAGCACAATATTTCGCTGAAGATACATGTATTTTCAATATGTAACCCAATCATTTAGGGTGGTTTTTTAGGGGTGAAAGTACAAAGAAGTGGATTTTTCGAAATCTTGAAGCGATTTTTCTCGATTTGCTTTTAGGGTTACGTAATGAAAATTTTACATGAAAGAGTTCCTCATTTCTCAAGCTTTTAAAATTAGACTAAAATTTCATAAATTGGTAATTTGCAAAATTTGAAAATTAGAGTTTCAAAGTTGCTGACAAGGGGAAAATTGAGACAGCAATGCCTAACCAGCAATTAATTTTCTATTGAAAATATTGTGTACCACATTACTTGGTCTGAAAATAATGCTAGTTCTGAAAGGTTTTTCGGGATTACTATTTTCTGTTTTTCTGGCTGAGAACTACTATGGCAGAAGAATCTGACTGGTTTTACTAGCACTGCTTTACATTCACTCAGATAATCACCCTAGAGCCTAGACCCTGAATCTTCAAAAAATTGTTGGGATATTTTGGCTGAATAAATAGTTTTTCAACTAATGTTTTTCAGCAAATAATGTATGTAATTTTTCTTGTAAATTTCATTTGTCATTAACAGTTTGTGCCAATGCGTAACTATGGGGAGGAATCAGGGGGACGCCACCCCCCTAGACAAAGGAAATTTGGAATTTTAGCAGGCCATTGTGAGACGATTTTTGGCAAGATTAAAATACTTGTTAAAAATGTGGTTTTTTGGGAATTTAATTTAAAAAAACGTTTCCAAGGAGTACCCCTCAATTTTATTGAAATAAATCTTCTACTGTATTTGCTCCAATCAGGAGCAGTGAGGGATCTAATATATTTTAAAGTGGAAGTTTAAAGTAAGATCCGGATCTCTGAGCTTCAATTATCGCTTCAATATATTGCTTCAATTTATCGTTAGAGGTCTACTACTCCAAATTACTATTGTAATTATTATGCCGAGAGTCTAACCCTCCCAACATCAACATTGGGCATCGTGGGGGGGGGGGGGCTTAGACTGGACCCTGAAGCTATGGTTTGTGTGATGTAACAATACACATTAAAAGGTTGTTAAAATGTGTGTTGCATTATTTTTATACTTTCTAGAAACAAGTACCTCATAATTTAATTATTTTCTAATAAATTTCTATTTTTATTTAACAATAGTTTTATAGCAGACAGTAGACAGTCAAGAGTCCAACATTTTTGGACTAAGGATTTAGGGTGATCAATGATTGTGATATCTGGGTGAATGTACAGCAGGGCTAAAGGGGAACAATGGTTGTCCCTGGAAACAAGAACTCTGTCCAAAGATAAGTTTAAAAAGAGGATGAGGGGATTTTTTTTAGAAATAATTCTGTGTGAAATCTAGTCAGCTCCCAGGATTCACATTATTTATTTAAAAAATATCTTAATTCAATTGATAGATAGCTGCTCTGTCTTAACCAATAACATATTTTTTGTAGCCAAGTTCATATTATGAACATTTCAATGTGATATTCCCACTTGATGTTTATATGAGATACAAACATTAAATAATTTCATCAAATTAAGCATTACTTCATTAATCATTTCGTATTAACAGTATAATTTTACATCATCACAGACAAATAGGTGAACAAATAAATTTGGAAAGTTTCAAATGAAAATAACCTTAAATTGCTTCAAAATTCACGATTTTAGGCCTTTTAAACGCCCCGGGCCACCCCCCTCCCACTGGTGATACCCATACCCACTCAGGTACTCCCCCCCCCCAAAAAAAAATCTGCTGCTGGATCCGCCCCTGATACAGTAGACAATTTCGAATACACCATAGCACTTGAATAAACTGATATCAGCGTGTTTTAGTTATCAGAAATGAATATGTTACATAGGCTACTCATTTTTCTTCAGTTAATCCTGATTTTCAATCTTATACAATGGAGCAATCCTAGAAATGTTCAACTTGATTAAGGACTTTCAACTTAAAATTTCAGCAAGATTTCGAAAAATCCACATTTTTGTACTTTCACCCCTAAAAAAAAACAACCTAAATGATTGGGTTACATATTGAAAAATACGCGTATCTTCAGCGAAATGTTGTGCTCTTTCCAACAGTGTTATCATAATTCAAATCCGATCAGTAGTTTTTGAGTTATTGAGCATTTAATGGCGGGAAGTGAGCGTATCTCAAAAAGTCATAATATGGAGATATCTCGAAAATAAAGGCCTCATTTCAAAAACGTCACTGAACATTTTTTGTCATAAATTTTATGCACAATCCTTGGTTACCGGCTTTTACACCTTACATGGGACATTCTGCATATCAGGGCAATGGAATTAGTGTATCTATAGAGTAGATAATTATATTAACCACATCATATTAAACAGCTGTTTATATTATATTATTTTTTTATATTTTATGTTTATATATTCATTTATCAGGGCAATGAAATTAGTATATCAGCTGATAGAGATTCTATAAAAAGCCTGATTGCATTTATTCAGTTGATGGTAACTCAAAATTAATATGGTGAAAACAACTATTTTCTATAAATAGTAAGGTATAGATATATGAAGGACTGAGAACCTATCCTTTTGTTTCGCTTCAAAAAGGATGAAGGAGGGAGTGGGTCAATTTCATTGGCAAACGAACTTGATCTGTATTAATGTTCCAAAAATATGTGTTTAAAATTTGAAGTTGATTAGTCAAAGCGTTCGAAATTTATCGTCGAACATATACACAAACCCACAAATATACAGAAAAAGCCGCGAGCCTCCAGTCATGAGTCACAATTCAAAACTAAGAACTCGCTACGCTCGTTCAATTATAGAAAACCTCACATGAAATGCTCCAATATCGAACTTGAAATGCGTTTTTAGATGGGCAACCAGACAAATAAGCTAGGTAGGTTAACAAACATAAAATTGTTTTGATTATTCGCTTCGCTAAGGTATTTTTGTTTTTCATCTATATAAAAGCCAAATACCCCTGATTCACTGACTCATTCATCAGCATTTCTCAAAAAACACATGCCTAATTAAGTTGAAATTTGGTGCACATGTCCCGCTGGGGCTCTAGATGCATGCTAAGAAAGAATTGAAAAAAAAATCCAAAAAGTACAGTCAAAAGTGAAAATTTAAAAAATTAGATATAAGAAATATGAAGTTGTGAATTGAATAACTGTACCCGTATCCATGACAACAGATGATCAACAAACAAAAATGCTGGTTCAGTTCAAGATTTTGTACGAATTTTAAACCACCTCCTGGGGTCCAGGGGGGATTCTGCCGGCTAGTACCTTATATTGGTCAGGGAAAATTTTATTAATGGTCAGGGAAAAGTCAGGGAATTTTTGTAGCTTACTTTGCTAGTCACCCTGTTCTATTTCTCTATGGATATTAATTTAAACTTGCTATTCCATTCATTAGCTGGTGTAAAATTTTAGGGATCATTAAATATAAAAGGAGTTTTAAAATTAATAAATATAAATATTATTAAAATAATTATATAACCAAAAATGTCTTAAAGAAAAGTAAGGGTGAAAACTAATCTTGTCAATTTTATTTGTGATTAATAAGGATAGCAAGCCTCCATTTGAACAATACTGAATTCGTAAATCTGATTAGAGAATATATTTTTAATTAACAGTAGTCAGCCGAACGCGATAGAGTAGACATTGTAGTGCTAACATCGTAGTTTAGTTCGCAGTATCGTGCTGTCAGCATTTTTTGTTGTATTTTTTAATATCAGGAATTTAAGTGTTATGAACTTGTCTGTTTCAAAAAACTAATAATAATGGATAAGCTGGCGAAACTTCGTTCACTGGTCAAATTACAATCTTTCCTGGCACCCGAATTCAAGGAAGAAGATGGAGATTAGGACCGAATTAGTAATGTAACAGAGAGTCGCAGCCTCAGCAATGTAGAAGAAGTTTATCTAAATCCGAGCAACATATCCACCTTCATCGACCAGAGCCTTATGGAAAACGTGGGAACTCTTCACTACCTGTACTCTGACCTCATAAACTGGGGTAGTGAAACCTTTGAGAAAAAAAGCTATCCAGAAGTGATTTTGATCAATATAATTCGCTTTGCAACAAGCTTGCAATAATAATAACCAGAGTTGAGACGAGACGCAGCACTCAAACCAGGGGAAAAAATGAAGTGGTAACCAGGCTGGAGAATTAGAAAAAAGTGTGAACCAGCTCTCAACTGAGATCATCAAAGTACAGTAGAAACAATTAGTCTGGGCGCACGGCAGTTTGGTAGTCAGCCATGGCGAGGGGAGTGTTTATCGCTCATTTCTAAAAACATGTTGCCCGTGCTACGCTGCAGATTTCTTCAAGGTCAACTAGTCAACTTTTACAGGACGGCAAGTACTGAAACCAGAGCTACGCGCCCAGACTAATTGTTTCTACTGTACAGTCTACGACTACAAGATCGTTTGCTGAGACGGTCCAGCTTCCAGCATGAATGAACAAGGTGAAGCAGCAGCCTGAGATGGGACGGAAGATTGTGGAAAAAATAACATAGTCATAGTGTAGCTAAGCATAATGGAAAGTAGTAAAAGTGAATCTAGCGATAAAATCAGAAAATCTTTGAGGCAAATATTCCGAAAGAGGAATCTTTGAAAATTAAGAAGGCAATGAATGTGCGCGGTGGTGGAGTTTTGCTAGTGATTGACCCATCCGAGGATAAAAATTAAAGTGTTAGGGAAAAATATAGTGTAAAATAAGAATTTCAAAATTAGCTTACCAGAACTGAAAAAGCCAAGAGTCATTATACAGAGTGTTTCAGGAGGAAAGGTTCAAACTTCAGCAACTGATTCTAAATCTAAAAGTAAGAAAAAAATGCATAATAAACATATGTCCGGAAACGCTTCGTTAGCGAGTTAAACAGAGTGAAAGATTTCGCCCAGAATTCGGTACCCTCGGTAAAAGAAAGTCATACTGAAATTCTGGGAAGGTAAATTACGGACCAAATACAGTTATTTCTTATGGTTTTTGATCTGAAAAAACGAATAAAATAGGTCCCAGAACTCTATCTTCAGTAGTTTTTATGATATGATGTAAAACAGAAAATTATGTGCCTAAAAACACGTTTTTCAGCTTTGAAATACAATAGCTTTTTTAAATGAATAATAAATGCATAAAATGTTGATACAAAACTTGTATAGAATTTAATTCTGAAAAATCTTATGTAAATAAACCCAACAACAAACAAATATATATTTCAAATATTCGTCTCTAATGAAAACTAAACAAAGGTTAATTAAACTGAAAACTTCAGTTTTGAAGCAACGTTCAACAGAGACGGATTTGCAAACTCTTTTAACGTTCATGAATGGTCAAATTGGGACGGCTTGGAAATCTCAAATCTTGATAACATTGATGAAATGGTTAACACATTTATCAATAAACTCAATTCTTACCTTGACAGACACGGATATTATACAGTTATCACATAAAAGAAAGCCCATAAAAAAATGGATAACTCCAAGCATGGTAAGTGCAATGCACAAAAGCGATAAAATTGCTAGAAAATTGAAAAAGCAACCTCATAAAGCGACACTTGAAGGTGAATATTAAAACTATAGAAATACATTAAATAATATTGTCAAAAATGCGAAAATTAAATATTTCAATAATAAATTCAACTTAGTAATACAAAAAAGATTTGGGAAAACATCAGAGAAATTTTAGACATTAATAAAAATTCTAGGACAGAACCAGTAGTCGATGCTGGAATGTTCAATGAATATTTTGTTAATGTTGGAAAAAATTATGCTAATATTTTGAATAACAATATAAATAATAATGTAGTCATCCCACAGCCTCCAGATACTGCTCAAGTTAATAGCGTTTTTCTACATCCTACAAGTGATATGGAAATTTCTAATACTATAAATTTCTAAGTGAAGTGAAGTGAAAGGCTGCTCTAGGTGAGGATAAATTCGCTGGTCATTGCCTTAAACTAATAGCTCCTTACATTGTTGAACCTCTAAAAATAATAGTAAATGATATTCGACAACTCGTCTTGGGATACTGGGTGGAATTTTAATTCGTTCTGAATCCCTTCAGTAGTCCACATGTTTGCATAACTAATACCTGTATTAGGAGATTTTTGAAGATTCTTAGGAATAGGAACCAGTTGATAATTTCTGGTGAAGAAATTAAAAATGTCTACACTATCATCAATATATTATTTGTTATTTTTGTTAATTATCTGGGGACACTAGCATAAGCATATACAATTCTACATGAGCTTCTTGCCTATTACATCCCACACTGCTGTGTTAAAGTGCACACTATTATTCAAAATTTCTGCTGTTTTCCTACATTTGGCTCTTTTCACTTCTTTCGTGTAGTTTTTCCGTAGAGCTTTGTAATTACCTTTACTTAAGATATTTTTAGATAATTTGAATTCATCATATGCATCTTTAACCCTATTTATTTCTGCAAGGATATCATCAGTTATCCAATCTTCAATTTTGTCCAATTTGTTTTTTACAGGGACTTTTTTAACTGGACAACTCATAGAAATATGAAACCTTAAAATATTTATGAAACTATCATATTTGTTATTTAAACTATTGCAGACCCTACTCAGTTGTCTTGTAGCAGATTCTGCTTCAAACAATCGATATTCCCCTGTTCACATTATTGAATTTCTTTCATTACTCTACTCTTTTTAATAGATTTATGGCCGATCAGATAGTTCCGAGCCGCCTAATCTTGTTTTTGAGTAATCTATATTGGGGTAAGGATGTTATCAATTATTGTTTTTGATGTTCTTGTGACTTGTAAATTCATGAACTTTTATTTCCAAGTTATTCATGTATATAATATCCCTTAAATCTTTTGTTGTCATCTTATTCTGTGTTGCAAGGTCTGTATTGAAATCTCCCGCTACAATAACGTTTATAAAACGAGTAGTAGTTATCTCCAAAAGCCTATTGAATAGTTCGCAAAAATTGTTCCAATCCCCAGTTGGTGACCTGTAAATACCGCTACTTCGAAATTATTGTCGATTTTTACTCTCAACCCAGTAACTTCTAAATCCATTTCCACATCAAATTTCTCTACATATTCTAAATTAATTGTTTGCATATTCTTAGCATTTTTAGTGAAGATACCTACTCCTCCACTTCGATGAGATGTCCTACAATACGACGCTTTCAATGAATAGTTTGGAATATTAAGTTGTAACAATTCATCTTCTTTTAAACCATGCTGTGTGTAAATAACTGTCAGGAGCCTCTTCTTTCAAAAATGAATCGTTAGATTTAAAATTTCGATTTTATGGTCTTCCTGCTGTATTTTTACAATAACCTCCAGAGATTTTATTTGATTAACCAACCCTATCCGTTCTTCGTCAGAATTTTTTAGTGGTGATTCTAATTTTGTTTTTAATTCGGTGTGATCACTCAATAATTGGCTTCGGGGGGGGGGGGGGGCGCTTGAGCACCCAAAGCACCCCCAAGGGTGTGCCAATGATTACGGTAACTGAAGTCCAGTTCGAAGGAATCTGCGATTCATCTGGGCTTTCCTTGATCTTTGATGGTGATTTCAGACAATTTCAAAGAATTTTCCGGAAAAGATTTTTATTGTTCAATTCATATAGGTATTACAAACAAAACACCAACACATAATAAGATACAAGAGTACAAATGAACATCGACAATTCAAATTTTTCAAATTATCATTCCGTCTATTAAAATTGAAATTAAGTGAAATATATGTAATCTTGTAGCCTAATCGTCGTTATAATCAAATATTTACTCTACAAAACATTGGTAACGGAATATTCTTATCAATTACACCGGTGGTCCCCAACAAGATGATTCGCGGACTTTAATCGGTGACTATATTTTCAGAGGTTTCCATTTTTTTTAGAATTTCAACACAAGTTTTCAATTTACAATTCATGGAGTTATTTGTGCTAGTAAATAAAAACTAATGAATATTGTAAGCTGAACTTATGCTGAAACTGAATTAAGATATGTCTAAAAGCAGGTCAAATAAAATACCATGACATTTGGACATTGAACACTCGATCACCTGTTGGAAACCACTCAATTATACAATAATTAATTCAATTAAAACAATAATAGAATAATGAATATTAATCAATATTTGTAGCAATATTCAACTAATGAAGTTATTTTTCATATCTGACTATCATATTGAAAAAGACAAATTATATTGAGCAACTTTCACAATAAGTGGGAGTATAATTTATACACGCAATTGCCTAAAACTATTCTCAATGAATTGAAGCAGGCTTTACAAACTAAAAAATTGATGAGTATTTAACTAGGGGTAATGAAATTTAGTCTAAGCAACCCTTTTTTAAGAGATATGAAAGTGGTGTTGAACTAATTAACTTACAGAAAAGCAAGCTAAAAAAGAGTCAAGGCCAAATTTTTTACAATAATCGGGTACACTATTAAAATCACGGTTTCAAACAGAGCAATAGATGTACAGTACACAAATCGGCCCAAATAAGTATACGGTACATAAAATGTATAAGATAAAATATCGGGTGAAATATAAAACTTTACGTTTTCTACAGAAATGCTTGTTTTTTGTTTATTAGTTTTTTAAAAATATTTGTCACTGGACTTTTTTAAGCCAATTGGATTATACTAAGCTATTTTTATTCCAATAATAAAAAATATACAAATATTATTAGCCATACGAATACCATTATAATTATTTCAATGATCAACCATTGTGAACTTCAATCAAAGTGGAATAGAAAATATGGACTGTTTTTACAAATGACAACCATTTCTGGATTTTTAAGTCAATTTGATAGGAGATTGAAGTATTTGCTATTCTCAAGATTCTAATTTTTAAGCGATTCTCCATTTTTGAAGAGATACTCTAAGAGTTTTAAAAATTCGACAATCAAGGTTGAATAAATCCATTTATCGGGCCGCTTAGCGCAGTTGGTTGGAGCGTCGCAACTTCAGCTTGCTGTCGTTCAAGTGGTCGTGGGTTCGAATCCCGCTCCACCGTCAGGCATTTATATGTAATCATTCACCTCATTACCCACGCACAAGTCTCGGACTCATGTGGGCATCATCAGCATTAAAAAAAAAAATTTCTTCAAAATTACATCCAGCGATATAATTTTCGACCCTAAATAAATTTCATAATGATTATAATAATGTAAGTGATACTATTTATGAGTAGGTAGAATAATAAAAATTTAGAAATAGAATTGAAATTTTAGCTTTTTTTACTGGCTGGAACCCAGAGTACAATCCCCAACAGGAATTTAATGATTTAAGCACGTCACATTGAAGAAAGAGGAAATGTAAGAGGTTTCTAGTGTAGATTAAAGAGGGGCAGTATTAAAATAATTCACTGTTTTATATCTGAATTGTTTGTTAACTGTTGCCAAAAAATCAGATTCAAAACAAACGTTTTCCTAACAGTGAAATAGAGCCCCCCTCCCGCCAAAAAATAAGAAAGAACAAAGATTACCCACCAAAGATTTATCTTCAAACGTGGCTATGGGTTGCCCAGCCCCCTCTATTGATCATGATTGTGATGGAGTAGTTATGACGGTCAATGATTAAAAAAAGAAATACCACAATTAATTTGTGAATCAACTGGAAAAATTTTACTTTGTTTTACTACTGGGAAATTCTAAAACTTTAGGCCTAAAATAGATAATCAATCTTTAAAAAATTATAAAATCTTTCTGCATCAAATTAAAATAATGCAAACCTATTTACACAGTAATATCATATGAAAATCTGAATTTATATTCATAGAGTACAAATAGTAGAAGAAAATAATCAATAAATGCCTCATGAATATGATGGCCAGACACCAAATATATTGTTCTATAGTAGTAAACTTCAGCGATTCTTCCCAAATTTCTAGAATATAGATATACGCACAATAGACACAAGCACAATATCTATTAGAATTTGAGATGAATTATCAAATATTACAGTACAGCGTAACATTTCTTGAATACATTTCTTAAAGTGTTGAATACATTCAACAGGAATATCTAACTAACATACTCCTCTATTAGTTATGTTATTTTTGTTATAAAATGAGAGAATGGCTTTAAAAACCTTTTTTTTTGCCATCCAAAAAGTACACACACAATGAAGGCACTTGCAATAATTGAAATAAAAAATTTAACATGGAAAAAGTTATTCATTTGAAATTATATCAAGCTTTGATTAATTTTACATATATAAGTTATTTTTTCCCTAATACAAACATTTCAAGTTCTTTTAACAATTATTTAACTGACTTTTCAAATATTACATTGAGTATTGAAATGCGACGGTGTTAATCAGCAGTTGACAAATTGGAATGTTAAGTGTGTATCAGGATTTTAATTAGTACGATTTTAATTTCAGTTACATGGTTCTTTGACCTTCATCTCTTGAGCGTTGAGCTCAGAAAAGTCTATGGGATGAATCCTAAATGGCTTGTATTTGTTGATAAAATATTTTTTCAGTACCGTACAATGTTGTACGAATTTTCTATCTTTTTGTTGTTATAATTTGATATTCTACATTCTAAACGTAAACTATGTATACAAATTTTACGCTATATGCAAGTCATATGCTTGCTATAATACAGAATGTTAATAAATTAATATGTATTATACTGTATAATACAGAAGCTTGTGGTTACTAGATTCGAGGGTGTATCAAATGAAAACCTTCAAAGTGTTATAAATGATTTATTTTGACAACCAAGTAAAACTTTCCGGTATCATTTTTGACATAGTCTCCTTAATGTGTTATGCAAATATTCCACCGCTTTGAAAGCACATGAATACCTTGTTTGAAGAATTATTTTTGTGGCGCCTGTAGCCACTCATGCACCGCGGTTTTCACTTCATCACTGGAAATGCTTGCCTCCCATTGAATCTTTAAGCTGTACAAACACATGAGTCACTAGGGGCAAATCAGTCTCAAACACGAATCACCACACTGTACTGTCATCCTGCAATGGATTTCTATGGGTTTGATACCTTCACTATTCAAGAAACAAATCATTGATCGTTGTTTTAATGTGGTGCATGGTGACAGTGGGTCAGCAATCTTGTAACTGATGTTTCTGCTATTGTGTGTGTAGAAAGGTCAATACCACACCTGGTGGTCATTGTGTGAACTACAAGGAACATTCCTGTCATTTACCAGATCAATCCTACGACTTTTCGGAACTTTGAAGGTTTTCATTTGATACACCCTCGTATAATGCTTCTTTTAATAATTTTCATAAACTAGTAGCTTATGGTTTAATAGTCCCTATTAATAGGGCGTAGTCTACATACTGGTTGTTGATGACAAATTACAAGTTGTTTTTGTAATAACTAGTTGCTTCAAACTTCGATACACTGTTTGCACAACTGAAAATTTCATGGGGTAATGCATAAAAATGCTAAAAGTAAACTTGTCTCAGAGCAGATTTTCTTTTAAAATCATTGAAAATTTCTCATATTGGGTTATTACAAAAAAGTTATACAAGTCTTATTACAATAATGAATTACCCCAACACTATTACGGAGGCTGAAAACCTCAGAATTAAAATTCACGTTTGTCAACTGCCGAGAGTACAAAAAAGTAATGAAAATTGCTTATTTCTCCAATAAATTAGCTTATTTTACTAGTTTTAATAGAAGAGGAAGCCCATATTGAGAGATTTGAATAACTGAAAGTACTGGTTAATGCAAATTATTTTGTTATACATTATTTTCAACAAAATTCTAGTATTTCAATCAAAACTTCTCACTTAAATTTTGGATGAATTTATTTTATTGAAGCAAACATTATGAAGTATAATAATTCACTGTCGGTACAGAATTACTTCTCAATTTTTAAACAGGTATTCATAAATACCAAAAAAATATTTGTATTAAATCAACCAATACCAATAATCAACATAAATGAAAGAAGTCATCGGCTTCATAATACATTGACTGATATATAAGACAGCAGGCTATTTTATGAGGAAAAAACAAATGAGTTCTGGATATAATTTATACTTTCATACTTTAGCTCACCGGGACTGTAGAAATATAGGAGTTTATTTATTAATTAAAAAAATTATTGAAATATGTTTTGGGAAGATTGGGAAGCACTTCGGAAATAATCAGAGAAACTTACATGAGTGTAAATCTCCATGTAAAACAGAGTTTTGTAAAATATTTGACTTATATTCTTCTATAAACTCGAAATGAAATAACCTATTGCTTTTATGCGAATCTGAGCAAAACAATTCATTTAGGCATTTTTCAGGCATTTTGAATACTTTATTCGGCAAATGTTACGGGTGAAGGAAAATTCGAAAAAATAACGAAAACACGGTTTCCCATTTGACCAATATTAACGGGTTCAACTAAATATAAAATTTGAAATAATGTTTTGGAATTGTGACCATTGATGCAATGTGTATTATCTTATAATATTTCAAAATTAGATAATAGTTAATCATTATAATTTTATTAAATTATTATTTCAAAGCTGTATTATCAATTCAATATCTCTATAATTATTATACACATACATGGTGTCTCATTACATTTTCTGAAAGACATTTTCAATTATTAATTTTGACCCTGCAGAGGGGCCTTTCATGGATCTGCCACTATAACAGACATTTTTCCTTATCTAAAACACACATTTTGTGGTAGATATTGAAATGCACAATATTAAAAGAATGAAATAAACTATTTCTTCATATTGGCATTAGAACCACCACAGTGAAACATGACTAATATTTCAAGAAAAACTTCAAGATGTTCAACTGACATTAAGCTAGCAAACGATAATAACTACACCTAGAACATTCAAAATTTAAAAAAAATCCAGTTCCACTGAATGAGTGGTTTGAGCTATCATAAAATTTTATCCATTCATATTTTTCAATCCTCTTATTCCTGCTGGTAAAAATGTCATAGAATTTTGATAAAAAACTCATCAATTTGATCTTTGGGGACTATTTTTGTGATAGTAATATTTTTATTTTGCGGTTAATGAATTATGATTAGATTCCACAGGATAGAAAAAGTAAATCAAATGTAGGATTCTGGAGCAAAAACATTCAATTTTAAATTTAGTTCAACACTACCAGTTGCGGCCTGTTGAATTGGCACAAAAATAATGTTCCATCATCGCACCAAACCAGCGTTTCTATTTTTGCTTTGAAACGCATTCATATTTCCAAAGAATTGGAGAACAGGTAGAATAGCAGAAACCTTGAAACTTAAATAACTCCAGCAAATTATGTTATAATGTTAGATCATGACACTGACAAACCACATAACTTCAAATTATGATCTAGCAGCACAAAAAGTTGAAAAACCAGTTAGCTCCAGACTGACTCACAGCAGAAACCATCAACGCTTAATGACAATGACAAAATTTCGATGGTGATGATGATAATTAGTTGAATTTAATCCACAGTCTCTGTATCACACATTTTTGGAGAATTAACACGTTTATCGAGTTATATTTTGTGAGACTGACTAGCCCACAGAATTAAAACTACAAAAAGAATAATAATAATACTTTCTACATTATGAAACAAAAATTTGGTTATGATAGATCAAAAGATTTAATTTTTGAAGAAACATGTTAACTGTACTGTAGTTTTCATATAACTTGGCAGCAGTATGCTGAGTTCAAATGTAGCATGTCCCATCTGTTACACGCTGCCAAGTTATATGAATACTACAGTACATGCAACTATGATAACAAAATACGAGTACAGATCTTTCAAGCCACATTGAAAGTGAATGTTCTTATACATAAACACTATACAGTACTGCAAAACCCATCGAAATATTCATTGTTAACTGTAGACCCAACCTAGAAACGGTTCTCATGTTATAATTCCAGTAAAAACATTGATTCAATTCATTGTATTAATAAACATTGGTATTGCTATATGTTGCTCAGTCTTTCTGATGTTTGTAATGTTCATATTAGAGAAAAAAGACGAATGAAAGTTTGGAATCGTTGTATAAGGAACACATAAATACCTGTATTACAAACGAACAGGGAACATAATTAGAATGCACACATTAGGGAGGGAATTTATTGATGGCTCCGTCAATGTGCTCACTTGACAATCTCCAGCTAATAGAAAGCACATAAACTTCCATCACACACACACACATATATATATGTATAAAATACAACAAATACCTATCTAACTTTCTTTGAAATCAAAATTTCGTAAGAAAGGGCAGTGAGTGTAGGCCTTAGTTTTATGGATGACATTTAAAAAATATTTATTTCTAGAGGGAGACAATTTCTATCATTACTTAATAATCAACTTTCATCATTCAATGATGTTAAAAACATCAAACTTGAAGGAATGAGTTATAATTACGATTACAACTACGATCCTTCCTGTTTTCCTTTCATTTGCAACTTATGGGATTGTCTATCTACATTGTATACAAGCTGGAAATAAAACAAAAGTTTACCGTCAGCCTATAGCATCAGTTGAACTATAATATACCACAATCTAGTCACTCAATTTTCTTTAAAATAATCATTTTTATTGAAAGACGTATATTACTAAACTACCCGTTGGAATAATTTACAAATGCCAATATTAATGCCAAAAAACTGTTCTACTGCAAACAGAATGCATAAATGTAAATTTTGAAAAGCTTTTATATCTTCCAACAGATTTGTGTCTAATAGAACTATTTTTCAGTTTTTCTAGGGTTGGTAAGTTCTTGACAATCAATACCTCAGTTCAAATGTACTATATGAAAAGTTTATTACATAGATAATTCATAACTGAAACATAAATTTGTAATATATATTCACAGCAATACGTAGAAACCTTTCCACTTGTTAAATGAACATTTTATGTTCATTGTGAAAAGAATTACAACAATAAATACAGAAACAAAATTATCTTTCATTATTAATAGCAATAGATGAAGCTTCCTATTGATAAATTCGATAAGTAGAATTTTTTTAAGAAACACATATTTTTAACAAATAATCAGGAATTACGAAACATAAAATAAGTATCTAGTTGAAAGCTCGAAAAACTTGCAATAATAGGAGTTACGATAATAACTGATTTACTAATGAATATTTTACAAGAAATTAGCCGTCTCACACAATTTACAACCTGTTAAGGCCTGTCTACATGGTGATCTGGTATAGTCGTAGCCAGCAATAAATTTCAATGATAATTAGAAGCTACTACTAGATCGCTGAAGTTTTTCTTGGTGAAATTAATTTATTGCTGACCTCTTATAAACAATTCTGTCGTCCTTATAGTCCGACCTTTTAGTCCCAATGATAGATACACAAACCTTGAAAGCTTTACATTCATCAATGCTTTTGCAATTCTACAATTTTAATGCAACTGGTCACAAAAATTCCGAGCTGATTTTTGTCAGACTTTCCAATGCCATCATTGATATCAATGTAAATTAGAAATAATGTCGATTTATTCTGAAGACCGAATTTCACAGCAGATAACTTGAATCTAGCAGTTACAGCCAGTCTTTTTTATTTGCATTGATATAAAAAGGATTGAATAATACTGAGATAATCAATTAATAAATTGATTATTTAATAATCAATTCACAATTAATTAGACAAAAAAGTGCCACGAGGACCTTACATAGTTTTGCAGGGTCAAAAAAAATCTCCATAATCCCACATTGAAACAAATTACAAACGAGAAAAAATCTTCAAATACTTTTTATTACGGCAGCATTTCAATATTAACCTCACTATTTATAACAAGTGTATTATTTGTTCATTGAGTTACGTATTCTATAACCAACATCTTCTCAAAACAGACCTTAAGACAGGTTTCTATATACTAATTTCAATGAACAAAGCGTGCCTCGCTGCCTTGATATATAGATACATATTCACCATAGATACGAAAACCAGTTTTATTTTCATTTGGTAAATATATCTATATATCAGGGCAACGATGGGCACAATTTTGAATGAAATTAGTAAAACTATAGATATAGTATTACGGTCTGTGTGGAGTCGGTATTGCCGTAACCATATCTTATGTTTATATATTATTATATACCATCAGCAATACACAATATTTTCAGCATCAAATAGCATATTATTATACAATGGTATATAAATATTATTGTTTTTATACATAACTACTTAATAATAATCTAGCCTATACAATATTTCTTATGATAACCACATTGTATGTATACAATTATTATTATATTAGCAGCAGTAACAAAAGAACGCGAAAAGGAAAACCGTCTCATATAAAATGTTTGTTATAATCATATTGTTTTATTTTTGTTTTGTTATATTTTTTATCTATTTTTTTAAAGTGTACATAATATGTTTAAACAATAGTTAGGTTTGAATCAAATGATGAATTGTATTTACTTAGATTGGGGATGGCGCTATACATGCGGGAATGAGTGCTGTGACGAGACGTCCATCATTTCGTCATGCGACGATGAGTCAGGAGCGAAGGGGTTTCGAAGGGGAGGCACTCCACCAATGCAGTGCACGTAGGTGCCCGTGCCTGCGCCTTTGCGTGGCGAACGTGCCCTGGTGATGCGAGGCGGCTTGTGCATTTCTTCTAACACGGATGGCGCCACATACGTGAAACCCTGACAAACACACACACACAAATGCTCAACTTACCAAACAAACAAAGAAATAGAAAAGTTTATTGAGATTGAAAATGACGTCACAGTCGAAAATATAGTTTCTCATGAGTTAAGCTGGGCATTCACGTTCCAGCTTGTAGTACGAATTGCAGTACTGCTAGTTGGATAGTCGACTCCACTCACGCTCCTACTTGCAGTCCAACTTTATATAGATATAGAAAAACTAGATATAGTTTCTCATGAGTTAAGCTGGGCATTCACGTTCCAACTTGTAGTACGAATTGCAGTACTGCTAGTTGGATAGTCGACTCCACTCACGCTCCTACTTGCAGTCCAACTTTATATAGATATAGAAAAACTAGATATAGTTTCTCATGAGTTAAGCTGGGCATTCACGTTCCAACTTGTAGTACGAATTGCAGTACTGCTAGTTGGATAGTCGACTCCACTCACGCTCCTACTTGCAGTCCAACTTTATATAGTTATAGAAAAACTAGATATAGTTTTTCATGAGTTAAGCTGGGCATTCACGTTCCAGCTTGTAGTACGAATTGCAGTACTGCTAGTTGGATAGTCGACTCCACTCACGCTCCTACTTGCATTCCAACTTTATTCCTAGTCAGCTGTGAGCATCGCTCTCGAGCCGAAAAATGTAACCGAAGTTGCCCGAACTTGCCCGAAGGTCAAGCACTGACTGAGATAAGTTGGACGACTTTGATCAGACTCCCCCACACACGTTCCAACACCGTCGACAGTCAGAAGTCCCCTCTAGTCGTCCATCTACAATTCCAACTATCCAACAAGCCCATACGTTCCGTTTTCGGATCCAACCTTGGAGGTTGGACTGCAAGTCGTACTGCAAATCGGTACGTGAATGCCCAGCTTTAATAATTAAAGTGGACAACATCAGTCTATTCACTAAAAAAATTAAAATGAATGAGACAGGCTAGGTCACTGTGATGGCGGACATTTTTGTCAAATTGTTATTCATCGCAGAACGTATGTGAAGGCCTAGGCTAGCAAACACTCAGCATACCAAACAATCATGAAAAAAATTAAATGAATGGGCAAGTTGATCCATTGGATTTTTGTCAATTTTTTTTTTCTGAGGATGAAGCCCACATAGGTCTGAGACCTGTGCGTGGGTAATGAGTTGGATGATGGTGATTGATGAGTTGGACCTACAGTTTTAGGTGGGTTCCGAACCACCGGGAAGTGATTTTCAGCAGAGAACAATGTCTTTGATACCGCATTTTAGTTATATCAATCTAGTGTATGAAATTGAGACACAGAACAAAGAAATTAATTTATAAGTGGCCAATACAGAAAAAACACATAATAAAATAGCAGTAGCCACATAAAATGCATACATTTGATGTATGTGAAAATGACAGTTAGAGTCAAGAAGAAAAAATGCAAATAAAAATAAGTAATTATTATACATGTACGTCAAAATCAGCCAGCCATTCAAGAAATGCTGAGGCAGCACTGGAAAAATCTTCAAAAGCATTTGGATATGACCTGTTAGGGCAGCCCTCAACAATATTATTTTGCTTTGGAGCTTAATAGTTACACTGAGGATATAGTAAAACTATAGTTTCTCATGAGTTAATAATCATAGTGGACAACATCAGTCTATTCACTAAAAAAATTAAAATGAATAAATAATAATTTTATTTCCATTTTTCAATATACAATACAAAGAATTTTAACCAAGCGGTTCAATAATTATATTCATGTAATAAGATACATATAATAAATAAAACATATATTTTGGAAATCATTCTACCCCACAATGGCATGCCATGTTCTAGAGTAGAGGCGTCTATGACTATGCAGTCGTCTAATTCCTATACAATGAGACAGGCGTCTATTGTATAAAATAAGTGTTAATTTTTATTTATGAAGACTGTCTCCACATATTTTATGTCCTGTGCACACCCTGTTTGGACCCTTCCAGAGATGTCGAGGAAGGCTGTATCCTTCTTACTCACTATTTGGTCTGATAAATTGTTCTTTTTCAAGAATGCTAAATCGAAAATTTATGAGTCTAATTAGGAAATAATGTAGAATAAATGATGAAAATTCATAGATTTGAAAAAATATGTTTTTCATTTTACTTACCTGGAAAACTAGATTGGCGCTCTCACTAAGTAAAGATTCATCTGGCGAATCTACTGGTGTTTGTTTGGTGAACTTGGTGTCAAACTGGGATACATCGTCTTCGCCAGTCTAAAAGTGCAGAAATAGAAATATTAAGTGGTCAAAAGAGTAATAATTAATGTATCAACAGATTTAATTGATAAGGTAAGTTAAAGTTCTCAAGTATTTGTTTATTAAAGGTAAGTTACATTTCTATAAACATCTATTGTTGGAGAATTCAAAGCACAACCTATTTTCAATCATACTACAGTGTGTTCATTAAGTGGCGCATATCCAAATAAACAAGTCTGTAAATAGTAGGTTTTTTATATTAGTTCTAGTGGCTATCGCAAGATAGCACCACTGGTAATATAAACAACAGATGTAAAGCCCATTATTGTGTGTACAGGTTACAACAGGTCTACAGTATTGTTTAGATTACGATAAGGTAAACATGTCATTTTCCCAAGAGCAACGAGTGTTCCTTCTTGTACATTATTTAACGCCTCCAGATTTTTTTCTGTATGGATTATCTTAAAGGAAGGGGTTTTTAATAATAGGCCTCATACACTGAATAAACTGAAAATGAACATTACAAGGAGAATAACAATATTAGTGTAGGCGTACTCCAAAAAGTGTCAACAAACGTGGTAAAACGAATTCATGCATGTATTAATGAACAAGGCAGCCATTTTGAACATATGTCATAAGACATAAAATGTTGGAAATAAGTATATATGTTTATAAAATTTATAACAATAATAAAAAAATAATACCAAATAATATACATTACTTCACAACCTTTTTGATGTGCGCGACGTAATGAACGTACTTTATTTAAAATGGGTTTAATGCCAAAGAGAATCGCTCATTGCAAGGCAAAGAAGGAATTCCATTAAACATTTAGTGAATTGAAGGATCTCGAAGTACTAAAATGAAGTGGGTAATTGATGGATCTAATGTCATTAATGATTCAAATTCATCATAATTTATTTTGTTTACTATTGGAAAGACGGCCTCAATAGAGTTTGTTGAAATTAATATCAGTCCCAAAGCCTGTTGTTTATAAGTTTGGTATTTCATTTTAACATGGACAGGAAACAATAATATTATGGTGCAATTAAATATTCCATTTTTTCCGATTGGTTTATGCACGCCAGATAGTTGCCATACTCGACTTCAAATACCAAGCAGCAAGTGATCATACTTTTGGATATTGCATACAAAAAAACCCTACAAAACACAGCAGGGTGACTAGCAAAGTAAGCTACAAAAATTTCCCGATTTTCCCCTGATCTTTAATAGAATTTTCCCTGACCAATATGAGGTACTAGCCGGTAGGCTCGCTTCGCTCGCATTAACCGTTACCATTAACCCCGGACCACAGGGGATAATTTGAAATTCGTACAAAATCGTGAATAGATGCAGCACTTTTGTTTGTTGGTCATCTGTAGTCATGGATAGGGACACAGTTATTCAATTCATAACTCCATTATTTCTTATATCTAATTTTTAAATTTTCACTTTTGGCCGTATATTTTGGAATTTTTCAAAATTCTTTCTTAGCCCCAATGGGACATGTATACCACATTTCAACTTAATTATCTATGTGGGTTTCGAGAAATGCTGATGAATGAGTCAGTGAATCAGGGGTATTTGGCTTCTATATAGATGAAAAACAAAAAGACCTTAGCGAATAATCAAAACAATTTTATGTTTGTTAGCCTACCTAACTTATTTGTCTGGTTGTCCATCTAAAAACGCATTTCAAGTTCGATATTGGAGCATTTCACGTGAGGGTTTCTATAATTTGTATATTATTATTAGGTATATAATAATTACTAGGAAGTTTTCCCGATATTTTTTCCCCTGACTTTTCCCGGGTTTCCCGGTCGCTAGTCACCCTGCACAATTACTTTTTTCACAATCACTATCGATTCTGTAAATTGTAAAATGTCTTTTTTTATTTTCTTTGAGGATGAAGCCCACATAGGTCTGAGACCTGTGCGTGGGTAATGAGTTGGATGATGGTGATTGATGAGTTGGACCTACAGTTTGGAACCACCGGGAAGTGATTTTACAGCAGAGAACAGTGTCTTTTTTGCTGGCCGATCTAATCGGTCACCGTTACAAACAGGACCTACGAGAACGCAGCTTATCTCTCTGATTGAACAGATACCTGCTACGGCTCGCGGCTATCACTTCCCTTTGTCACATCGCTATCACTTCCTGTACATAAAAGCAACGAGAACCTAAATAAGTAACGAGATGACTTGTATAATATGCGGAATCAATAATCAACAAATCAATCAATTTCGGCCACACTCGACTGATATAATTTGATTCATTTGGTTGCCAAGTTATTCATTCACTCAATCGATCGCTTAATCATAAAATCATTCAATTAATCAATCCATAAACTAATCAATAATTATGTTATGCTTTGATTGCTCATTAAAATAATTTTGAAAGATTAGCTCGTTGGACCATTAAAGCTAAAGGTTTTCCACCACACATTAAAAATAATTTATTTAAACTGAAATATAAGTAGAACTAGAATTACCAATGAAGGTTTGAATGGTGGCTCTAATTTCCGACTCAGAACATCCGGCCAATTTATGTGTTTGAAAAAAGGGTGATACCTAATGCAGCCACCATCGTTGGGGCCTGATCCTAATCTTTGGGCAACTTGTCTCTGAAAATACAGAAAAATTCGCAAATTATTCAAGCACATTGTTCAACTGTAATAATTTTAATAAGTACGGCTTAAATACTGACTTAATGTTAATCTTACGGCTTAAATAGATGGTCTAAAGGATCAATAATAGGGAACACCATGACTTAGATATATTCTATAAGTTCATGCCTCGGAAAAATAGAATTAAAGGGAGTGATGACAAAGCAACTAGTGAAGGGAATCACTCTGGAGAGTTACAACTAAAATTGTATCTTTATATAAAATAGGCGAACATGTTTTTTTGTGATGACAACTGCTCCGTGGTTTCTCGACCGATTTTGTTCGTTCACGTCTCATTTTAAAGATCTCATCGAGTAGATGTTTGATAAGGTCTTGAAAGAAGTCATCATGAGCAATGAACGATCAAAGTTTCAATTTTTGCCATTGCTTCTTTAACATAGGGATCGGTGAGCTGAACATTTTCACATTTCAACTTATGACGATTTGATGATCAGCTGTTTTGAAACAAAAAGTTTATTTTTCATTGTTCATTCAGAGAGAGAGGGTATAGGGGAGGATAGGATAAAGAGGAAGAGAGAGAGAAAAGAAGAAGAAGGGAGAGAAGGAAGAGGAGAAGATGAAGAAGACGAAGGAGAAGAAGAAAGAAAAGAAAAAGAAGAAGGGGAAGAAGGAGAAGTCGGAGAAGAAGAAGAAAAAGAAGAAGAAAAAGAAGAAGTAGAGGAAGAGGAAGAAAAAGAAGAAGAAGAAGAAGAAAAAGGAGAAAAAGAAGAGAAAGAAAAGAAGAAGAAGACAAAGAGGAAGAAGAAGACAAAGAGGAAGAAGAAGAAGAAGAAAAAGAAGCGGAAGAAGAAGAAAGAGAAGAAGTAGAAGAAGAAGAAGAAGACAAAGAGGAAGAAGAAGAAGAAGAAAAAGAAGCGGAAGAAGAAGAAAGAGAAGAAGTAGAAGAAGAAAAAGAAGAAGTAGAGGAAGAGGAAGAAAAAGAAGAGGAAACAAAGAGGAAGAAGAAGAAAAAGAAGAAGAAAAGAAGAAGAGGAAGAAAAAAGAATAAGAATAAAAAGAAGAGGAGAAAGAAGAAGGAGAAAAAGAAAAAGAAAAAGAAGAAGAAGTGGAAGAAGAAGATTAAGAAGTAAAAAAGAAAAAAAAGAAGAAGGAGAAGAAGAAGAAAAAGAAGAAGAAGAAGAAAAGAAGAAGAGGGAGAAAAAGAAGAGGAAGAAATAAGAATAAAAAGAAGAGGAGAAAGAAGAAGGAGAAAAGGAAGAAGAAAAACAAGGAGAAAAAGAAGAAGAAGTGGAAGAAGAAGAAAAAGAAGATTAAGAAGTAAAAAAGAAGATGAAGAAGAAAAAGAAGAAGAAGTAATGGAAGAAACAGAAGAAAAAATTAAGGAACTCATATCCTTGATACCCACTTAGAAATGGAGCAACTCATACTGTGCTTAAACTTATCATCATAGGCAATGCTGTCGGCGTTCAGTATGTAGAAAATCTACATTTGGAATGTATTTTACAAAGTTTAATAAAGTCTAAAGACCCGGGATAACCTAGTTCAACATAAAATGGAGAAGATTAGATTACTTCTTATTTATCATGAGAAACTATATAAATGATACTCTACCATAATATCCAAGGCAAGGTTGAATGGAATTTCATAGATGTAGAAATTTGTTGCTTGACAGTCACAAATTCAAGCAGGTTCATATCCTCACAGAAAATAATATTAAAAAAATATTTGAGATCTTCAAAAAACAACTAATGTATAAAGAAGTAAATACAGAAGCACTTGAAGCATACCTTCCATATGTTCAAGCCTCGGAAAAGTAGAATTAAAGAGAGTGATGCCAGAGCAACAAGTAGAAGGAGTGACTGGAGAGTTAGAGACTGAAATTTTATTCAACATAAAATGTAGGAAAACATAATATTTCTTATTTATCTAGTTACGCAGAATGTAAGATACTCTACCATATTCTCCACGGCAAGGATCAAGGGAGTTTGAAAGAGTAGAAACTTTTTGTTAGGCAGCCACAAATTTGAGAAGTCTATTGACAGGTTCATATCCGCAAAACTCCAAATTAGTTCCGGATCGTCTGAATTGCAGCCAACATATAATTTAGCAAGGAAAATATTACAAAAATATTTGAGATCTTGGAAAACCAACTAATGTATAAAGAAGTAAATACATAAACATTTGAAGCATACCTTTAATAGTCTTCTAATTAATTCTCTAGCGTCTGGAGTTAGGTATGGAGGTAGGTGAAGTCTTCCTCTGAGAATTTTTTCTATTGTTTTTTTCCTATTTTCTGCAGTGAAGGGAGGCTGAAACAGAAAAATAACTTTTAAGGCCAATACAATAAAAATAATATTACCAAGAAACAATTATTACTTTTTAACATTCAAGCAAAGAAAGAAACGTTCAATCGTCTTCAATAATTTTAATAATTTAGAAGAAACATAGATAGAAATATTTAATTTCAAATACTTACAGCACCAGTGAGCATATCATACGCTAAAGCACCAAGGGACCACCAGTCAACAGCTTTTCCATGGCCACATCTAAGGAGAATTTCGGGAGCCCTGAAATAGAAATGAAAACATTCTTAGAACTTTCATTTCCAATTCAAAAAAAAAGATACGAAATTTACACTTTTTAGATTGGCCAGCAAAAAAGACACTGTTCTCTGCTGAAAATCACTTCCCGGTGGTTCGGAACCCACCTAAAACTGTAGGTCCAACTCATAAATCACCATCATCCAACTCATTACCCACGCACAGGTCTCAGACTTATGTGGGCTTCATCCAAAAAAAAAAAATTGAAATATACTGTTACGGGTTCTATCTCTAAAATAATGCTGGCAACACTTTAAGTTAAAACTCGCACTTTATACACAAACATTACTTACAACACGCACTAATCAGTTGGCACACAAAATAAATCAATCAGAAACGAATAAATCAATAATGTTCAGCTAATAATGACTTTGCTATATTACTGTTCCAAAATTAATCACTAAATGTTAATAGGCCGATCAAATATTTAACAAATAACTGTTCCATAATTAAAAAGAAAAGTCTAAAAATAGCAGATAAAACACTTAATAAGGAAATGAACACTTATGAAGCACAGTCTGTCACTGTATAAACTGTAGTGGAAGCCTGAATAATAATCTGCCACAATATACTGCCTCTAACACTTTGACGTTTGTATAACAGTCTGTAGTAACGCTCACTGGATTACACGGTCTGTAATATGGTCTGAATAAACTCAGACTGGAAACTACCATATGTTACAAAGTTTTAACAATAGCTGAACTAACTGTTTACACAAGCATCCACTTATAAAAGTAATTGTAACATTCCAGAAAACACTAGAAAATTAATTACCTTTTCAAGATTATTCTATAAAAATCTATGTACAAAGATAAGAAATTATTAGAATATTCTTGAGGAATGCAAGGTGAGGGGAAGAACAGGGGGAGTAAACAAAAGTGCCAGTTATTGCTTTGATGGAAGTTATTATTGACACAGCGTAGAAAGGTAAGAGAAATATTTTTATCTTATCTCTGGCGTTTCATAACAATACAGTAGAGTGAAAGAAGGTATAAAAAGGAATAAAGAATAAAGTAGAAGAAGTTAGGAATAGGTTTCCTACTCATTTCCTTTCACCAACTCATTGTCATTCTTCTCCATACATTGCTCATCTTTTCATATATCTTTCTGTCAAATCGTTTGCATTATCATTACAAAATTGTTTTATGTTGAACTCCCGCTCATATATAAGGTAGACTTGCTGTCTCACCTTCTTTGAGTGTGTATATTCCTATCATTTTTCTTGGTTGGCTTCATTTGCATTTATTTTTTCATCAATGGCAATACTTTGTAAATCTATATTTCTAATTTTGTGTTATTATTTTTCAAGTTACATATTATTTTGGGAAGTGATAGCCGCGAGCCGTAGCAGGTATCTGTTCAATCAGAGAGATAAGCTGCGTTCTCGTAGGTCCTGTTCGTAAGGGTGACCGATTAGATTGGCCAGCAAAAAAGACACTGTTCTCTGCTGTAAAATCACTTCCCGGTGGTTCGGAACCCACCTAAAACTGTAGGTCCAACTCATCAATCACCATCATCCAACTCATTACCCACGCACAGGTCTCAGGCCTATGTGGGCTTTATCCTCAAAAAAAAAAATAATAATAATAATAAAAAATAATAATTTATGATTTATAAGTTATTCTTCTCGTGGTCATTTTTCATGTGACAAACTCTTAAAAACTGCACAATGAATTGAAATGTAATGTGTTTTTATTATGTCATTTTCGAGGAATAAAACATTCATTTATTTATTTTAGGTCTACCGCATTTAAAAGTAAAAGGAATCAAGTAAAGTATAGGATTAAAGACAACGTTTAATGAGTTGATGATTCAGGAAAGATTACATCGTTCGCAGACGACAAAGTCATATTCTACTCTGCAAAAACAGAGCTTGAAAGTAAATTGAAATCAGATCTCAACACATTAGATGGTGATTCTGTGAAAATAAATCAGTCATCAACGCGAACAAATCTAATATTTTAAAATTTAATCTGCAAAACTCAGATCAGGATTTGAAAAAAAAATATTTTTCAAGAGATAGATAATGCATGTAATGCATGAGATTGTATGGTCAAGTATCTGGATTGGATGATAAGCTTGCTTGGTCAGATCATGTACAAAAGATAAAGAATGAATTATTTGTATACATCAGGAAATTTTATTACCTCAAACAGTTATTTCCAAAGGAGGTGTTGTTACTGATATATCATGCACTTATTGGTTCTAGAATAAACTATGGATTGATATGTTATGGAAGTGCGTACAATGTTCATATTAACCCTGTGATTACTGGTCAGAAATATATAATATAATTAAAATAGTTTGTAATAAGGCTAAACAATTCAGTTCAATAACGCTTTTAATATCAATTTTAATCAATACTACCAGTAAGACACTCCTTCCTATACAAATCAATTCTGGATCTTGCTGAAAGTAAGTTAGATCTCCATCAGATGAAGAGAAAAATAAACCTTAGGAATTCATAAGACATTAAGGCTGTGCGCAGGATTTTTGGTCATAATTTTTTTTCGAAGTTCATTGAATTGGATATTATTAAGGTATTGAAATGCTAACTATTGGCATGAGAAATTATTTTTTTCATCAAATATTTTATGGAATATGAGAGTTCAAAGTTGAAATTTTTCGGTTTTTGGGGGCAATTGAACTCACCTACAAGTTATTTTAAACATTTGATAATTTTTTTATAACTGAAAGACACCTTTGGGAAGAGAATGGCACATTTTTTATTTCATTTCAACAATTGGTTTTTTCAAAATAATTTTTTGAAAAACTGAAATTTTTTGCATGCTTTAAAAAATTTATTTTGAGAAAACTAATTGTTTGATCGGAATAAAAAAATATGTCATTTTATTCCTCAATGTGTCCTTCATTTAAAAAAAATTATCAAAAGTTTGAAATAACTTGTAGGGGAGATCAATTGCCCCCAAAAACCGAAAAATGTTAACTTTGAATTCCCATATTTCATAAAATATTTGATGAAAAAAAAAAAAAAAATTATCATGGCAATAGTCAACATTTCAATACCTTAATAATATCCAATACAATAAGCTTCGAAAATAAATTAAGACCAAAAACCCTGCGCACAGCCTTAACCTACCAAAACCTAGATTAGAACATTCCAGGAGGTTCAAATACATATCGATAAAACTGAACAATTCACTTCCATTAACAGCAAGAGAAATAAAGTCACGTCAGTCATTTAGGAAAAATATTTAAAATGTCATCTTACAAATAAATAACGCAAATGACTTTTTCTAAATTAATTTGAAAATATAGTAAGTTGAGTATATATAGTATATATATATATATCCTATAAATAGTTAAAACAAGTGACTTCACTTTCTAACCATTGTAAAAATTTATAAATTAATTTAAATTTGTAAAAGACTGGTTAACAGCACTAAAGTATTACATGAAAAACGATAGCCAAAATGAAATGAATAGAACTAATAAGAAAAAAGCAGCCATCACTCCGTAGAAATAATTTAGTTTCTCTTTTTGTGTGAAAGAGTACGTGTGTGTCAGTGTGCGAATGTGTGCATGCATGAGAGGTTTCAGTAAACTATATGATTTATTGTTTATTAAAGTGTTCCCACACAGGGTTTTCTATAGGGAAACACACATTTGAATTTAAGTTGATTTTGTAATTTACTGATTTAATTTAATTCTTTGAATAAATGTGAATTTTGAATTTGAGTTCTATAAAGTAGGAGAATATTACAGTGTAGTATTGATTGTTATTTTGAAAAATCAAGAGGTTCGTTTCTTTGATAACAGTAAAAAGGAATAATGTTTTAATGAACTTACATGTATTCGATGGTTCCACAAAATGTATGAGTGACAATTCCTTCTTGAATATGTTCTTTACATAGACCAAAATCTGTTAGCTTGACATGGCCATGAGCATCTAAAAGAATATTCTCTGGTTTTAAATCTCTGTAAAATAAAAAACAAATGGTAAGAAAAATGTCCTTTGTTTCTTTCAATATGCTCCTAATCAATCTAATATTAAAACTGACACTGTATTTCACTTTTAAATAATGTTTTACTCACATATATTGGAGATGCTTGAGGAATGTATTTCACTTCTGAAAAGAAGCTTCGTCAGCCTCTGAACGACGAAGCTTCTTTTCAGAAGTGAAATGCATTACTCAAGCATCTCCAATGTATGTGAGTAAAACATTATTTAAAAGTGAAATACAGTGTCAGTTTTAATACTAGATTGTTCATTAAGTATTTCGTCATGGAAAACATCACAGATGCTCCTAATCACTTTCAATTACAATCTTGTCAGCTCCTGACTCAAAACAACAAAAAATCTCATTTTTTTAGGATATCCAGAAGTTGAGTTTATTATAAGATGCTTATCAAGACAGAGAAAAGCAAAATGAAAATCAGTGACAGTGTAGAACCCATGAAGAAGATTTGAATCAGGCGATTGAGACGATTTAGTGAATCAGATTATATTCATTCAACGACAATTTGCATTTTTTGACAAATTTACAGTACAGTATACAGTATTCTTTATTTCACGCTAAGTATAAAAAATCAATACAAAAGTACAAGTATCATAATACTAAGTACATATACAATACATGGTTACAATAAATCGAAACTTTGAAATTAGGTACTCCCGAGGGTATCCCGTGTGAGATTTTACATCTTATGTAAAATTTTGTAATTAAGTAATTTATATTATGTTGGCACCTGCTGAAAAACCCACAAGGTTTAGCGGGACCTTTATTTGGAACTTGTAAATAAATAAATGATTGATTGATTTACTGTATTATAATAAAGTTCTAAAATTTATATTAAAATATAACTTAAAATCAATTAGAAAAAATAAAAATAAAGTTAACAGAAAATTAACTAAATAAAAATTTATAAAAACAATTTATTATTTGAAGGAAAAGTTGTATTTTGACAAGCAGCCCGTCTACTTTTCAGAGACAAGCATAAAAATTACTGAGATTTCATACTACTAGAATTTCATCATGCTCATGTTGCAGTATTTTTAGGGAAAATATTTCCAAGTGTCTACACTGGAACAGCTTGAAAAATATACAGAATAGGAATCAGGCACACAAATCAGCATCAAATTTGCTATCACACCCATTTATATCAAGTTCTGTACAGCCACAAGTGTAAGTTTTTCATATTTCACCACAAAATGATTAAATGAATTTGCAATATCAAATACAATCGACCTTAATGTCGATATATTTGTACAAATACAATCGATATAATTGTACAGTTTTTATGTGAAGGAAATCCTCCTCAAAATAGATAATAGTTGAACTGGTAGTGTGAAATTCCTACTTATTAGAAATCTCACCTACATTTCCACCAGAACAGATCCTGTCTGAAACCGCTTATTGGCATTACATCATGATCCCTACCTGATTTCTCGACTGTTGTAATAAAATATCTAAAACCTTACCTGTAGATAATTCCTTGCAAATGTAAATGTTCTAGAGCCAAAATGATTTCCGAGAGGTAAAAACTGAAAGAGATTAGATTAGATTACTTTATTCAAGTCAATCTACAAATTTTGCAAAGATACAGGAATAATTATTTTATTGAAAATTTTCTATTTTTCGAAAATTGTGGATACTTAAAGCATAAGGAAATAGAACTAGTAAGCCCAACGGGCTGGAGATCTCGCTTGCAAACAACTAATTTTGGAAAGGGAAACTCATTTGGGAAGCTTATCGTAGGGGAAGGTGGTAACGAAAAACGGCTGTTTTGAGAATAATGATTTAGATAAAATTCACAGGACATCTATCACTTGAAGTTCAATTTCATTGTTGCTCTGATACACACATTTATTTTCCACAAAAAAGACCTACCGTACTCATATACCTATATATCAGGGCAATGGAATTAGTGTATCAATCTATAGAGAAGATATATTTACCACATGAAAAACAGCTGTTTCTATATCCATATATCAGGACAATGAAATTAGTATATCAGCTTATAAAAAACCTGATCGCATTTATTCACCTACAGCTGATGATAGCTCAAAATATATTTTAAAATCTATTGCGAATTCCATATGGTGAAAACAACTATTGCGAATTTCATATGGTGAGAACAACTATTTTCTTAAATATAGTAATATATAGATATATTAATGAAGGGGTGAGAACCTATCCTTTTGTTTCGTCTCAAAAAGTATGAAGAAGTGGGTCAATTTCATTGGCAAACGAACTTGACCTGTCCAAAGATACCAAGAATCTGTGTTTCAAATTAGAAGTTGATTGATAAAGGCGTTCGAAAGTTATCGTGGAACATTCAAACAAACACACAACGCCTCAAGCCTCAAGTCAAAAGGAAGAACTCGCTTCGCTCGTTCAATTAAAGCATGTAAATATTCTTCAAAGTGAATTTAAGGCAATACTCGTACATTATACATTATTCGCTAAATGTGTGAATAACTTATCATTGCTCAAAATAATATAATTGATTAAACGTCATATTATTATTAATAATAATAATAATAATATTAATAATAATAATAATAATATTAATAATAATAATAATAATAATATTAATAATAATAATAATAATTATTATTATTATTATTTTTTTTTTTATTTATTTAGGCGTTTTGCCAGTCTGACATGTACATGAGCATGAACTATTGGCTAAAACCACCTCCAAATCTAGAGACCGCCTGGAAATAATAATAATAATATTAATAATAATAATAATAATAATAATAATAAAAATAATAATAATAATAATAAGCGTATGGCTTTTAATGGTGGGGAGACCCTTACGGTTAGTTCCACCTCACCGTTTGTGCCATGTTACGGGGAACATGGTGGACCTACTATTTTAGGTGGGCTCCGAACCACCGGGTAAGTGATAATAAAGCTTGTAACATCAAGTCATTGAAGCACGGTCACCCATCCAAGCGCAGTCTTGAGCGGTCGTGACTGAACATCACCGTCATATTACAGCTACATTATTTTAACGTCAGATAATACACATATTATTTCCAGTGCGAATGTACTTGATCAATAAAATATTTTAAAACACATAAATTTGGCATTTTCAATATGAAGAGATAAACTCTCGCATAAGAGATAAAAATAATTAGAAGCTGTTGATAAGAAAAATAAACTTCAAGTCATACAATATAACTAAAGAAATTAGTTGCTCTGAATATAATGACATTCTATCAATCGGTAATCTACAGACTCATGTCAAATTTTTAATATAAACAGTTCAAGGTCAGTTTTTAGCGGATATTTTCATCCAATAAAAATTATGTTTGACAGCAAAATCTTCTGACAAAGGTTTAAAATCAAGAATGAAAAGTATTTTGGTTAAAAAACTTACCAAGCTGTATCCTCTAAGAAAATGCCTTCTCTCTCCAAATGCATGAACAATTCTCCGCCACTAAGATACTCTAATATTAGGTATAGTTTGCCACCAGTTTGAAAAGCATACATCAAATCAACTATGAAAGGATGCTGTAACAAGAATGAGATACTAGTTATTTATGATATAGGATAGAAAGTATAACAAAAACTACATAAATAAATTCTAAGATGAGTTTGTCAGGGTAGTTGACAGAATCCTAGAATAACAGGCAATGAAAAAAAGTTGCAAAAACAATTTGGTAATGTAATTCAAGCGCAAAAATTACTGAATCATTATGTACGAAAAATGAATAGGTTTAAAATTTTATTCAGGATGCAATGTTCAAAGTATTTACTAGTTCTTTAACTAGGCCTTTGAACAAAAACCTCAAGTTAAAAAAACTCAATCAATAGTCACGGATTTTATTTAGATACCTGACAAACATAATATTCAAATAATAACACACTGAAGCTATTCAACAACCATTTCACCAGAAAGCTATCAATTTATAGCAAATAATGTGAATGAAAAACAAGAACAACCCTAAGTGTATCAAAACAGATCAATTACATAACAAATTCCATAAATAATTGTATAACAACTAGCCTAGATATTGAGGCACTTATAAGATGAGGCTACCATCTACTTAACAGTAATATTGAAAAATGGAGGGGCTACTATCGTCTAATAAAATCATCAAGTTACTAGTGGCAACCTCATAATTATGAGGAGTTTTAAAAAATGCTCAATAAATATCCCATCAATAACAAGAGGCCTATAGAAAAAATATCATAAGCTTCACATAATTTTTTGGTATAATCTATTAATTACTATTATTAGAGATAAGTGATTAATTTTACATACATTTTTTTTTGGAGGATGAAGCCCACATAGGTCTGAGACCTGTGCGTGGGTAATGAGTTGGATGATGGTGATTGATGAGTTGGACCTACAGTTTTAGGTGGGTTACGAACCACCGGGAAGTGATTTTACAGCAGAGAACAGTGTCTTTTTTGCTGGCCAATCTAATCGTTACAAACAGGACCTACGAGAACGCAGCTTATCTCTATCTGATTGAACAGATACCTGCTACGGCTCGCGGCTATCACTTCCCAATATCTCACAATATCAAAATAGCTATCACATTATAACTAGTGTAACTAGACTTCAGCCATAAAATACAAGGACTCCGAGCCGATTATACAAAAGATTTATATATAAATAGTTTAATGTGGAAGTCATAATTATGCAAAATAAATTCAATCGCAAACAAAGTTGTTTGATAATTGACTTCAAGAGTAGCAGAATCTTTATATTCCTATATAAATTTATCAAATTAAAATATAATTATAAATTTAAAATTTAAATATAATCAACTTCAAGAGTAGCAGAATCTTTATATTATATAGCGAGTTAATTTTACAGCTCAAGCCGTCTCTCGCATCCCACTTGCCATCTCCCTCTATCGCTCCATTCTCCTTCTGCCAAATTCCTTTTGCGCATATCAATCCATACTTGTTTTTATCCATGTTTTATCCATATTATATAAATTTATCAAATTAAAATATAATTTGCTATATTTTATTTACCAATGATACAAGAAATGATATTATACAAAATGACTTCCATTGCAATCAAAATGTGTTGATTATCAATTTTAAAACGCTTTGGATAGTCACAGAATCTTTCAATAAGCAAAACATCACACAAACATTCAATATTGACAGATAAATAGAGCATCATATTATACAAAAGACATAATATTAAACAAAATTGGATGATTATCAACTCAACGTTCTCGATAATCTTTCAATAAGCAAAAAATTACCCAAACATGTAACATAGAAAGATAAATAAAACGATGTCTATAGAGCATTATCATTGACCTTGTGCGATGGATCAACGTGATGTGTCCAATACTCTATTTGGCTGATAACGAGAATAGTGTTAAGCCCCCCCACTCATAAACCAATAACAAAAACATTCTTCTCTCAACTTGAGCAAATTTCCAACGGAAAATTGTGCAAATATGTTTTCTATTTGTTTTGTGTAGAACGGGAGGACACCATTTGTACGACTGTCGTTTTGACCGGCCTAGTAAACAAAGGTGGTTCAGTCACATCTAGCCAGGTTAGGTTGGGTTTGGTTAGTTATGGCTGCGCTAGCAGTAGGTCGATCAAACTGTTAGGTCGTCCTAAAGGATACCACCCGTGTAGAACACAAATAAATCAAGGTGTAAATTAATTTTCAACTTACAACAGAGAAACACCTCACATAAATGAGAAGTAAATGACATACTCAATTTATCTGTCATTCAATCATCTTAAATATGAAAGACTATTTAATGGATCTTTAAATCAAGATTTCTGTCTTACATTTTAAATTAATTAATTGTACAATTATATTAGAAAACTAGCAATGTATTACTATTTTATTAATTACTGTACTATTCATAATTTCTTGTAATGTATTATTATTCATATTAAATTTTAGGCTCAATGGATTAGTGTATCAACCCCTTCAAATAACCCCTTATTGATATGAACCCCTATCAACCCTTTATTGATATGACCTTCAAATAATGAAGTAGGCCTGGTTATTCTAACAATTTCGTTTCTATTTGTTTTACAAAAAAGTGAAAATTGATCATTCTGTTCAATTTTTGTACTTAGGAAAGTGTTTAAACTTCAATAGATACTTATTCATCAACTTCTCAGCCTTTTCTCTTCTAAAATCTTTTCATTCTTCAACTATACTCTTGTAAATCAACAATTTATTTCAAATATAAATGAGAAATATAAATATTTGAGAAAATAGCTGGATCATCAATTCCAGTCAACTGAATCATTTCGATGACTGCATAATACATACATTTTATAAGTATGCAACTGATGACAAAAATAGTTGAGACCTCTAGAGAAATATACAAATTCCCATGAGCAGCAGAAGGCATGCTAGTACTAAATAAGGAAAAAGTGCTAAAAGATTGGCATCAATATTCTTAAAGATAAGAAATTCATGATTTATTTATTCATTATAAACCGTTTGTAGGCTACAGTTGACCCGCTGTGTCACTGAACTTTATCAACTGTAAATACTTGAAAGGATTTTTGAAGGTCAATTTGGAATAGCAAGCAATCAATTAGAAATTCTAATAGACGGCATAATTTCCCGGGTTTCAAAACATTTTTCAAGCGTGTTCGTAGTTTTCTTTACATTTTTCATATATCTTTATTAGTCCATGGAAATTTTACGTGTCTACAAGGGTTGATTGACGACAGAAGGTGTCTACACCTAGAAGTTTTTGATCGTATTGATGATGCCCACATAAGTGTGAGACTTGTGCGTGGGCAATGACGTAAGTAGTTTGCTATATGTGGCTATAGTATTCTTCTGAATAAATGTTCCAGGAGATTGAATTTATTTTCTCGCTGATGAAGCCGAGATGAGTCAGAGACTTGTGCGTAGGTGAATAGTAACACAGTAATATTATGAATGGTGAATCTACGGTTTAAGGTGGGTTTTGAACAGCCGGGTGAGTGATGATAAATCAGATAACGTCGTCATATCTGCTGGTTACCCATTGAAGAGCAGTCTTGAGCATTTGTCACTTTTCTTTTAGGTCTGAGACCTAAAGCCGCGTCTCCACCAACCGAACATGCTCGGCGAACAGTGTTCGCTGGAATCAGCTGATGTCGCCGAACATTTTTTGGAGTTGGTTTGGTGTAGACGCCTTCTCGAACATTATGATCGGTGTGGTGGGAATAGTGGCGGGAACCTGTTGTAGGTCGTCACTGTTCGCTCACAGACCGAACATTTCAACTGAACTCACGAACATGTTCGGTGACCCATATGTTTAATGTTTGCCCGTTTTTTGTATTCGCCAACAATGTTCGGCAGACATGTTCGGTTGGTGGAGACGCGGCTTAAGAGTTGGGTGATACTGACTGATGAGTTGAACCTAGTTTTAGGTGAGCTCCGAACCACCGGGAAATGATTTTAAAGCAGAGAAAATGTTTAAATAAAAATTTTTCATTATTTTTGTGATTACAAGCCTAATAAGTATTGGGAAATCCATGCAAAACATGTATAAGACTCTATTACCTTGACAGCTTCCAAAATATTTCTTTCGGCTTTTGTGTGAGCGGTATCTTTTTGGTTGCGCACGATTGATGCCTTGCGAAGCACTTTCATGGCGAAAATTGTGCCCGAATCCTGGCCGGTGACTTTGCGCACTTGGAACACTTTGCCATAGCCGCCTTTGCCTAGAACTTTGCGTAATTCAAAGTCCTGAGGACCGGTCTTCTCTTTTCCTGGGTTCACATTCTGTTCACTCAGGTGCACTGTTTCCAAATCATCGGATCTGAGAAAAAAGGTCAAACGAAAAACAGAAATCAGAACAATTTTCGAAAATAGCTTTTAAACCACCAACAAGTAGTACCCAATAAAGGCCATCCAAATTACGGAAACTAATGAGAACAACAGAAACAAATAGCAGAAAAAAATGATTAATTTATAAAATGATCATTTTATTAATTGAGAACAAATACATTAGGCGACAAATACATTAGATGGATTGAGGTATGCTAGGAAAGGAATGAGGGAAGTAGATTAGAGGTATGCTAGATACAGTAAAACCTGTCTAAGACGGACCCCTTGTAAGACGGAAACCTGCTGAAACGGAATGTTTCATCCAGTCCCTAGGAATTTTGTACAGTATGATCCGGAAACCTGCCAAAACGGAAATTTTTTTCAGTCCGGTGGAGTACCGCCTTACACAGGTTTTACTGTAGTATACAACCTCACATGTGGAGCCAGACCCTGTGTAAAGGTGAGAGTGGACTGCTAAGCATAGAGCTTCAGAATTTGTTTCGATGGGCTTGGCATAGACACAACTCTAGCTCAGTGAGGAAAGTAATTACAACCTACCTAACTCCTCGTTTTCGTAGTAAGCACTTTGGACAAAAACATAATGTCGAGGTCTGAAGAGTCACTCGCAGCAGAAATAGGCGGAAATTAAATAAAAAATTTCAGTTTGTACTGTAGCCCTACTTTGTAAAGACCTCAGAAAAGTTTATTCAAATCATAATAATATTATTATCTAAACTTCCTTGATCTTGCAAATGTATGTACTATTTTAATTTGTTAACAATATTGCAATAAACGTAAAATGTGATTGTGATTGAAATCAAGATCTACTGAGAACAGTATCAAAGAGATATTGAACGAATTTTATTGCTTGTGATTCACAAAAATTTTATTGGGGAAAATTATTGTTCTAGATAGTCGTCATAAATGAAAATTTAGATTTACATCCTTAATTTTATGACATCCGTGTACTGCCTGAACAATGTCAAGAACAGATGACAATAGATAACCAAAGTAAAAATAGATGAGACTGTTTTGCAAACCTCACAAAAAATACGATGCTCTTCAATCAGCTGAAATTGTTAATATGATTGGGAAAATTGTTTCAACAAGTGGCGAATACAACATGATCATTTATATATTATAAAATAACCAATTCCCTAACTTGACCTATCCTAGTACATGTAACCATAGTTGGTTATGTCATTTCTCACTTCATATGTTACTGTTATTTTGTTAATGTGTTAGAATTTTTATATTTTATTGTATTTTCTTAAATGTATATTGTCAGTTGTAATGACTTTGTTGAGAAATAAAAAAATTAACAATGTTTTAAACTAATAAGAATTGGAAGTCATCAAAACCTAACAGAGAAAAAAATATGTTGAAGTTTTCAAGAAATGCTATTCATATGAAAGGCGCCATTCTCATAATAAACAAGATACTTTAGTTTGTTTTCCAACAAATTATTGGAAACTACTGCTTTTTCATAAATAAGCAAAAATAAGAATTTTATAATCAGCTACATTGGAAAATCAATATCAGCATTCTTGAAATATTTTAAAGCTCATATTACAATCAATGTGGGTAAAATAAAATTTACTGTGCATAAATATATTGAAAAAAATAAAATTTATCAAATCAAAATTATCAAGTAGTATAATTTACAAATGGAAATAGTTTCATCATATGGATGATTATAACAATAAGTAATCCGCAGGCGGGACGCGTGAAGTTGAATCCACGCTTGGCAAACGCTTCGTGTGCGGACGAGCACAACAATAACGATTCTGATGTAGAACACCCAGCAGTAGTCAAAAAATGGTAAAATAACAATTTCAATTTGAAAAATGATGTTAAAATAATTTTTTCAGTTCATTTTTCCATAAATAATAAATTATTATAATTTAATTTAATTAATAATTTATTTTAAAGTTTATATCAAAATCTATGAGTGAAAATATTGGCATATATGAAGATTATTTGACTAGAATTAATAAACTTGTGCTTTATTACAAGAAATAATAAACGCATAAAGCCAACAAAGATAGCATGAACAAATTGATAATACTGTACAATTTATTACTATGGCTAGAACTAATAATGTGTGGTCTTTGACTTATTAATACTGTTATCAGCTAGCAAAAAATCAATTACAGCCCAGTAGCTATTGGCAACACTATAATCAATTCGAAGCCAACAACTTATCAGTACTCAATAAATTCATGCATGAGCACGGCTATTTTTCTATCTCTGGGAGAATATATTTATGCACAGTAAATTTTATTGTACCCACATTGATTGTAATATGAGCTTTAAAATATTTCAAGAATGCTGATATTGATTTATAAAATATTCAAAGCCTTTATCATTTTTCACAATTTGATTCTGAACGAAGTTTAACATAAAGAGTTGAATTAAAAGAGAGGCTAAGATCGCATTGGAAGTGAAAGAGGTTTTATGTTTTCCTTTAAAGAATTGAGTACAATAAAAAATAAAATACTGCAGGACTGTTTCAAACTAGGCATTTGTCAAACTAATCTGCATCGTTTGCATTAGATTTATACTAATTTTATTTCGAGTTTTGACTGTTCTGACAAAAGAACTCTTTTCGACAGATTTTTGCAATGTTAATTTTATAGTAAGTTTAATAATATACATCAATCTTTTAGTAAATAATATGTCCACTATATTTCTTCTAATATGGCTTATTTGGAGAGATTGAACTGCTTAGGAGGGTCTTTCCAACAATAGAAGCTATCAGTAGATAACAACATAAAATATCATTATTGTTGTGGATATCCATTTTTCGTGAACTGCAGTAGAACTATTCATATGTATTATCTTGCTGTGCAGAACTGACCTTTTTTGAGAGTCGTGGCGGACGCGTTTCGAACTATGTCGTTCTTCTTCGGCGCTTGGTTGCAGACCAAGTCAACATGAGCGCCGAAGAAGAACGACATAGTTCGAAACGCGTCCGCCGCGACTCACAAAAAATCAGTTCTGCACAGCAAGATAATACATATGAATAGTAAAATATCATGTTACGACAATCTAAATCTTATAAACAGAGTGATCATTAGGTCGCGCACATCAGACGGTCCCGTAATCTAGTACAGACCGTTTCACGGTGCGTGGCGTCTCGATGGAGCATGCGCGCTGAGCGCTTTCTCCCACTACTGTACCTGCTGCCTCGCAGTACAGTCACGTTCAAATATTCCCAAAGTCCGCTATCGCTAAAAAGTCCAGCAGTGAGTGTATTTGACGCGACTGTTCTTGACGGCTGAAGGGGAAGCGTGGTGGGAAAGACTTTATGTCTCTCTCGCACTGCCACTCCTGCCACTAGTCGAGACGCCACGCACCGTGAAACGGTCTATAGTTTGAATTAATCAAGGAAACCAGATATATTTCAATAAGGTTAATTATTATTATTATTATTGGCGATAGAACTCCTGAAGAGGAAGACGCTAAGTAATGTATGATTCGTGATGTAGGCCTACGATATTTCATTTATTGGGTTTATTCTTCTTTTCTGCCCAGTACTCTTTCATTCTTTGTGAAAATTTTTACTTTATTTCTTCATTCCATCGGGGTTTGTACTGTTTTGGGCGCAACTCTGAGAGGATTTCCCACTTATCTACTTTTTTCTGGAAATCTCTCTGTTCAAGATCTCCTGTTCATTTGTATTGAGTTGAGTTAGATCCTTTTTAACATTTTCTACCCAGGGTACTGGGCTGGTTAGCGTCAGTAGATATTGTAACAGTCGGTTAGTTAATCTGTGTTCTGGAAGTCTGAGAATATGACCATAGAATTTCAAACGCCGTTTCTTCATGTCACATTCTATGTTGGAGAATTCTTCCACTAGTTCATTCTTCTGTAACCTATATGCTATATCCATTTTATGTTTTTCTTGGACCAATAATTTCCTAATAATTTTCCTCTCTTCTTTTTTAATGTCGTCTATTTCCAGTTTTCGAATGTTCAAAAATTCTCAAAATGGCTGCCTCGTTCAGTACTGAATGCATGAATTTCATTCTTGACTTGTTAACAAAGCAGTAAACTCAATCGACTTGATGTAGCCATTACTCATTTAAATGGTGTCTAAATTTGTTTTCGGTACTAAATGGAACGCCATCTTCAGAAGCCACCATACTTAATTCAACGAAACAACTATTTACATGCGCACGACTTCATGATCACTCTGTATACCTTGAAATAATCAATGGGTCTACTATGTCCACATGGGTCTTCCCAATTATAAACGCCATACGTTAATGACAGCATAAAATATCATGTTAATCTTATAGCGATTTTAATAAATCAATCCAAATGTTACATTAATCTTTTAGTAAAGAATACATGAGCACAATTTTTCTTATAACATGGCTTATACGTTGAACTAATAAAGACGGTCTCCCAACCGATAAAAGGCAGACGTTCAAACGTTGATAGGAGTATAAAATATTATCTGCATCTAGCGTTGGCTACTATTGTTAAAATTGCATTAAATTTAATACTCACTCAATGATAACATTCACATTCGGATCTGGATCGTAATCGCCCTGGAACAAAAAAAATAAAAGACAATTAGATACGTTTTAAAAAGAGTAAAATACAGTATGATTAGAATTGAATTCAAGAGAGCTACTAGCAAGATAGGGAAGTGATAGCCGCGAGCCGTAGCAGGTATCTGTTCAATCAGAGAGATAAGCTGCGTTCTCGTAGGTCCTGTTCGTAACGGTGACCGAATAGATTGGCCAGCAAAAAATACACTGTTCTCTGCTGTAAAATCACTTCCCGGTGGTTCGGAACCCACCTAAAACTGTAGGTCCAACTCATCAATCACCATCATCCAACTCATTACCCACGCACAGGTGTCAGACCAGTGTGGGCTTCATCCTCAAAAAAAAAAAAGATTGAGAGGGTAAAATCGAAGGGCTTTCGGCTTTCGGCTGATGATGCATTTAACTGTGCCAATAGAAGTGAGGGTAGAAATATCATCCAGGAAATATCCACATGAGTCTGAGGCTTGGGCGTGGATAATGAGGTGAATGATTACAGTAGCGGAGCGAAAAGTTTTTAATGGGGGGGGGGGGGGTTATCGGAGATTTGGGGGCCCCCTGGGGGTATGGAATTTTTTCCACCGGGAAAAATTGCATAAATAGTCCCTCTAAAATCGTATTCAAGAGATTCTAGACTCATATATAGAAAAGCTTAAATTCAATCATTTTAGTCCACATTACAGGACAATTTTTGAATTTTCGATGTTGAAAGCTTGATTTGAGGCTCAAAAAAAAATTTTATACAAGTATTTTTTATTAAAATGAAGTTTATAAATTGGGGAAAGTGGAAGCTTAAATTGAATAAATCATTGCTTTTATGAATCGTTTGCCTAAGAGCTTGAACCCACTTTCGTATATTGTTAGTTGATTAATTAGTTGTGAACAAATTTTAATGTATGAAGTATAAAAAAATACTACTTTTATAGTGCCAATTTAACAAGTTATAGTGGTTTCAAATTATTATTACAATCAGGGTCACCCAGCCAGCCTTAGTGGCCCGGGGCAGAGTTGTGGCTGGAGGATCCCTTACACTTTCACCCTAAACACCAATTTTCGATTAATGACTTGATTTCCCAACTAGCATTGATTATTTCTTCCAGCTATGCTTACTTGTCTACTGCACTCAGGAGAATCTGTGTAACTAATTTGAATGTTTTTTTTTTTTTTTAAAGATAAAATTGCTTTGATAACATTGGCCGAGTGTAGGCCAACTGAAAACCATTCCATGAAATATGAAAAAGCTGTGGCAGCTAGGGAAAAGGCCACTGAGTGGCACCTGAGAGAGAACTTCTGTTCTATTTTTGTGTAATCTCTTGAATTCGCATTGAAATATTCACTAATAAAGGAATATGTAAAAAAGTGTAAAAATGTAAAAATTATTATGACTGAATGGAACTTGATTTAACTTGCAAAGAGACAATGAATTGATAATAAATCCAATTCCAAATTTTAACTCATAGTCATTTTGTATTTACATATAGATGGTGACGAAACACCAAAAAATTAGGGATTCTGAGGGTTCTCCACCAGAGAAAAAAATTGTACTCCAGGACTTGAAAGTGGAACTCTAATCTTTTTTGTGGTTATCAATCTCTTATTCCCTCATATTATTAATAAATTATTATACTTTATTATAAATTATTAATTTTGTTGATTGATTCATGACGTGACAAATTTCACGATCACAACAAATTCTATGGGGTATCATGTCTGAACAGTAACAGAAATGAACATTTGAAGCCCTTCTGCATAAATATTAAGAGACCTTTTCTCCTTTCAAGCCTACTGTAATGCTTCATTCATAGGTCTGAAGCCTAACTTCATTCATATGGTCTGGGGGACCTTCAAACCCATGTTTGGGCGCTCCGAAATTACTGGGACTCACCAATATCGCGGGGCCTTTGAAGGCCAAAAGCTGAGACAATTAAAAGCTGAAATTTGGAATATTCTAGATGCAACCTTTTTTTTTGAGGATGAAGCCCACATAGGTCTGAGACCTGTGCGTGGGTAATGAGTTGGATGATAGTGATTTATGAGTTGGACCTACAGTTTTAGGTGGGTTCCGAACCACCGGGAAGTGATTTTCATCAGAGAACCGAAGGGCCCGCGGCGCCAGGTTAGTCTGGTAGGCTTCTGAAGGGCCTCTAGAGGTCTAAACTGGAGAGAAAAAATGGGCCTTGGAGGTCCCTAGCTGAACAATTTGGGGCCACTTATTTTATTTTCGTTTTGTCACTTGCTTACATTTGTAAAATGATGTGGCCCCTTTACGTTGAGGCCCAAGGAAACTTGCCTTGTTCGCCCCATACCCTCGGTAAACTTAATTAAATTTTTTCAAGTTAATTAAAGAATTTAAAAAATAAAAATTATAGTATTTTTTCTAGCTGAAGCACTTCACGTATGAAAACGTTTTTACCTCGCGTAACCGATATTACCGTATTACTATTGACGCCTCCCTACTCGTTTTTGGGGCCTCTTTTACAGGCTCAAGGGGGGCTGTAACCCGGAACCCCCCCCCCCCCCCGTCGCTACGCCACTGAATGATTACACAGAATATGCCAGGTAGATCGGGAATCGAGTCCTAAAAGAGAATAACCGATTATACCACATCTCCATTTCAATTCAACTTTTAATAAACTCTGGCTACAGAAGCCTTGAGTCCCCTGGTTAAGAGATGCTCTCTTGGAGTGAATATTAGTTATTGTGGTAATAATTATACGGTGAAGCTCTGGCTAGAAGGCGTGTTTCTCAATGTCAAAACTCATGAATATAAAAATTTGTAAGGAATAACATATAATTGCTCACATAACAACACTATTCGAATAGTCCCCCCAATATTTTGGTCCTAAAATTTATAAATTACTACCTCAAAATTTAAAAGTAGCAAATTATTGACAATTTAAAATTAATTTAATTTAATTTTAATTTGATTTAATTTTAATTAATTTAATTCTTTCATTAAATTAAAAAATTGGTTGGTGAAGAAGGCTTTTTACTGTGTGAGCGAATTCCTTAATGGGTGAAATGATTTGGTTTTTTAGGTGTCTTAAGTCAATTCAATGAAAATTTTTGTATGACTTGAATAGTTTAAAATATTAACTTTTTAAGTGAACTCAACGACTTGCAGTCAAATCTGACTGCCAGTCATATTTGACTGCAAGTCGTTGAATTCACTTGAAAAGTTAATATTAACAACGCAATTCGTCATGGAACAAGAAATCCGGGAGTTTAAAATAATTATTATCACATTTTGATGTTGTTATGATTTGTGTTTTTGTTCTTGTGATTTGACTGTATGAATATGACCAGCATTCTTTCTCACTGACTCATTCTCAGTTTGTTGTAACAAATGTTTGGATTGTAAATAAATTCAATTCATGTATGCTGCAGTATTGATGTTGGGATGTATTGGCATTGTTAAGTTTCAAATAAATCTTCCACATTCGGTTTTTATAATTGCAGCCCATAACTAAACTGGTCAGATAACGGAGTATTTCAGTGACGTAAATTTTTGTATCAAATTTCAACTTTTGACTACTGAAAAAATTTACTAGCATTAATTTTCAAACTAAAATTTTGGACTACAACTTTTGAGCTATCGTTGAATGAAATTAGCAGCTTTGGTTTCCAATAGGGGTTTAATACTATTTCCTAGGAGACCCAACATAAATTTTCATAGTAGAACAGAGCAACATTCTATAAATTGCTGGCCCTGAGCTATTTTTACCCATTCTAGTGATCTCAAACTATTTCCACCCAAGGTTTGTGCAGAATTATTGTTTGAAACAAATAACTTACTAACTAGTTTCGTAGTTCATTATTTCACTGAAACACAACTTTGATGACTACTATTGCTTGTTATCATGTCAAACAAAATTCAAACTAAGATAATATTCTGCAATGGAAATCCCACTCTAAGAATCGTCGTTCATAATATTTTCTTAAAGAATAATAAAATGGACATTCTCTATTAACCTTTATGAATACATTCATTTATAAGTGATGTTATTTTTCCTTTGAATAGAAAATCTAAGCGAATTTGAATAAAGTTGTTCCTGGAACAAGCAGACATTTTCTGAAACCGTGAATTTTTGACGAAAATAAAATAATAATAATAATAGAAGAAAGCAGATAATTAAGTAATAATGCATTCCACAATTCATAACAATCTCAAAGAGAGTAGAAAAATGTAACTGTTCACAGATATATCTTTGACAGCACAGCACACTTCAGCTTTAACAGTAGGGCAGTAGCATAAATGGAACTGGGTCAAGGCCGATAGCAGAAAACCAGGTCAGGTAAAATACAAGCTCTGTTCCTCATTACCTAATACCGTTCCGCACAGGTACGGCAACAATATTTCTTTTACAAATTACCTTAAACAAACAAAATGCATAAGTCAACCAAAGAAAGCTTACTGTTCATAATTTCACTTGTTCTGTTCTTTGCACTTCAATGTCCAGACATCGTAACCTAACTGGAGATTTGAATTGGAAGCCTAATTTTAATATTTAAAAACGACTTTCTCTCGAGATAATAATGAGATGATTGATCCCAATCATCGCAAATCTTTATGGGAGTGACTTTTCAATCAATCCGTGCTGTAGAGTATAAATTAGAAAATACAGCACAGAATGACAAGAATACTGCAAAGCAGTGGCGGATTAATGAATTTTTATGGGAGGGGGCGACATACCCCAAAAATACCCGTTGGTCGGGGGGGGGGGGGGGGGGGTATGGAATAAAATTTTTGGAAATTTAGTAGCCTTTAACCGCATTTTACACCATTCTAGCACTTAGAATGTAGTAGAAATATAATTTTTTCGTGTTTAAGAACAATCAAATTTCCCCTAGCTAGAGTAGTTTATTTCTGTATATTCATGTGGAATTAGGAATACAAATGTTTTTATACAATACAATATGTCTTGAACAAAAATTGCTTTGCTAGCTTAATTTTTATCAAAATTTACAGAGAAATGAACAGAGTCTAAGCAATTTATTCGTGATCGTGATGATTTTTAGACCTATATATATTTAAATTGATCTCAACATTCTTTCATGTTTCATAATACCAGTACTACAATAAATATGTATTGGGTCAAAAACAAACAGAGATTTATATGCCCCTACCTATTCTATAAAAGATTAATTTTATTGAAACTAATTTCACTTGATATAAGATTTCCTTCATTCTCTATCATTTGTTAATTCGTCATTGAATTAAAATTATGTCAACAGTTAACTATAAAGTAAAGGTAATATAGAAAATAAGGCGAAATAAGTATTACATTTGTTAATTCCCGGCCGGTGGAGGCGGAGTGGTAAGACAAGTTGGAGGTATTTCGTCTGTGGCGGGACAATTAAAATTTAACTGTGTGCATGTCACAAGTGTTACCCTTTTTAATTTTTTAAAATGTGCAAGCCCTCGGGGGGGGCGGTCGCCCCCTCCGCCCCCCCCCCTTTAATCCGCCCTTGCTGCAAAGATATGAATGATTATATAATTATAATCATGTTTCGGAGGACACGTTAAGCTGTCGGTCCCGGCTGCCTAAAAAACAGTCGTTAAGTCACGTCAGAGGCCCTGAACTTATTCAGTTGCGACCTGATAACTCTGACACCAGACCTGAGCCAGCCAGGTCACACGATATTATATTATTATATAATTATATGCTTTTAATAGGAAATTTCAATTTTTTTCATTAAAGTAAAAATCAAATTTACAATTTACAGACTTGTTTGAACCAAAGAGAAAATCTGTTAAAATTTTAATAGAATGTTAAATTACATAATCTTGAAGGAAATTTTAAAAAACAAACAGAATTGGAAACAACAGGCTTTGACAGCCCAAAACTGTTTCCTAAAGAGAAATTTACAAAGTTCATAGTATAGTTACAAGGTATTTTTTAATATACAGGGTGTTTCGGAACTCTCTACCAGTACTTCAAGGACCACCAACAAAAGTAAATATCGTAATAAAAATTTTCTAAAATCGCCAGTTACTCACACAGCCGTCATTTTGTTTTTTTCACTCATTATTTTTTTATTCAAACACCTCTGAATGTATAATTAACAAAATTTCTTAGGGTGTTCGGTGGTTGAGAACGGGTTGCAGTTTTTCGCTTCCAACCACTGCGTACCCTAAAAAGTAGCATATCTCTGTTAATTGTTGGCCAATCTTGGAAAATGAGGTATCGTTGGATTTGCAAAAAAAATATCTAAAAAACGTTATTCTAGTCAAATTTTGATATCATCAGCCATTATTAATTTAATCCTGTTTTAATTTAATCCCGCCATTTTGTTTTTTGATGTCGGAAAATTTTGATTGATTTTTTAAAGATTGTTTTCATTGTTATAAAGCTGTTTGAAAAATTTCAAAATTATACATTCAGAGGTGTTCGAATAAAAAAATAATGAGTGAAAAAAACAAAATGACGGCTGTGTGAGTACCTGGGGATTTTAGAAAATTTTTATTACGATATTTACTTTTGTTAGTGGTCCAGAAACACTGCCTTGAAGTATTGGTAGAGAGTTCCGAAACACCCTGCATAACCAGAAACGAAATATACAGAAACTATTTCTTAGAGAACAAGAATGAGAAAGAGGAAAACAATGAAGTCATTGAAATATAGTTAAAAAATATACTGAAAAGAAGAAAGAAAGGTAATACACATACATAAACTGGAGAGAAGAGCAAACAAATAAGTTGAGAGACCGGTTGTCGACTCATGCCTCACCGACCACGAATCTATTCACACCTGCTCACGACCGATTCCACCGAGCCACCAAAAACATTCGTGTGTGCACAGTTTACATTTTAAATGCGCTACATTATTTTTATTGGCCCATAATAATTGTAGTCAGTTCGGCTGAATGCAACCAAGAATACTGCATACCATCTTGACGCTAGACGAGGGACATGGAAATTAACCAATGTTAACAGTGTTGGACTGTCAATAACGCCATCCACCAGCTTACATAGTGTTACGGGTTCTATAGCTAAAATAAGGCTGGTAACACTGAAGTTAACACTCGCACTTTATTTAAACAAATAGTCTATTAACACAGACTAGTTGCAAGAAGATCTAGTAAGAAAGAAAACAGAACAATAAATGTCAAGCTAATACTGATTTTCGGTAATTATGTACAAGAATTAAAAAAATAATTAATTATAGGCCGATTGATAATCAAATAAACAAAAGTCCAATAAACTGTACAAAGAGTAGAAAAAAATGTCAAAAAGAACAGCTAAACACTTACAAAACATAGTATGATACGTTATTTGATAATCCAAAATAGTATCACTTGATATGCAAAAGCACAATGTTTTTACTGTCAATAAGCCACACTGATAGTATACACTTGTCTTGCAGTTACCAGAAATCCATAGAACATTCCAATAACATGACCTCAATCATGCAGGAAGCTTGTAGATCTATGGAGATGCTTCTAGAGGATCTTGATTGAGTGTGAAAGTGCGAGGGATGCAGACAGAAACAAGAAGGATATCCAAGGAGAGAGAACTACAAAGAATCCACTTACAACATGCTTTGAGTCATGTTTGTCTGATGAATGGAAACAATGTACATAGAACGAGTGGCATAAACAAATGCTTGTTTTGCATTTGTAAAGGCCGTTTCACACCGCCATAGCGTTGCTCTAGCGACGTCTTCAGGTGACATAGCACGTATCCCAAGTATATGCAAGCTAAGGACAGTTCACACCGAAAGCTACATCTTATAAGTTACATTTTCATTAGTTTTAGATTGCTTACAGTTTGAGCTGTGATCGAGTGCATAGCTGGTTATTTGTTTCAAGTTTATTGTTCAATAAATTTAAGAAGTTCTAGGCTACACTGGTCGAGACATGGCGTTTAGTGTTCAGTGGTGTGAGCCAGGTTTCAGCTCCAAGCTGTGAAACCAGTGACAGTGATGATGAACTTTTGTTACTATATTCATTATCAAAGTGGGTTCATCCAATTAATCCAAAACGATCAGTCTATGGAGAGTACCTCAATTTGATGGAAGACTTGAATATGGACAATGAAAGGTTTAAACTTACTCAAGGCTTAACCGAGAACAGTGTAGTTTTGGAGTTAATTTTGAATGACATAAAAAATAAGACACTAACTATAGAAAAAGTATACCAGCAGAGGAAAATTAGAAAATTATTGTCATTATTATTATTGTAATCTCAAACATTTGTCCTATAGTACAAGACTGTCTCACTTGGTTTATCAATCCAGACACATTGAGCATACACAGTAAGAGATATGTGAGAGCAATGCTACAAATGCAGACGTAGCTTTGGCAACGCATATTATGTAGCTTCAGTGATGCAACGCGATGCTACGCCGGTCTGATATGGACCTATTAATCAAAATTAGGAGATACATCTGTGATGTCTTCCAAAAGATGTTGCTCCAGAACGCTATGGCGGTGTGAAATGGCTTTAACAATAGGAAAGCAATGCTATGCATATCCCTCCTAGAAGCCAGCAAATGCAATTTAAATTGTTTTCAAAGAGCTGTGATACAAAAATCAAATGGACTTACCACTTTATGTTTGACCCAGTACAAATATTTAAGGAACCTATTTTGCACCCTCTCAATATCATGAACCACACCAGCCCAATAAGGTGGCCAAACAACTATGTACTATGGCACTGTACACTCTAACAACAGGAACACAATCATCAAAATTCTTACACTGCCTACAAACAAATCCCAGAAGTCTGAAGGCATTATTGATGGCATGATCTCTACATGGATGTCAAACTTCAGAGATTCATCAAAAATGATACCCAGATCTCTTATAGTTTTACATACTTTCAAATAATTTGAAAGTCTATAAAACTTTTACTCTAATCACAATTATTGTGATTAGAAACTGAATATACATTATCAATGGCACATTACATAGACTTTCTTGTCAATGTGACTCATAACACTTGTTTACATTCAATTTTTGTATTTTCTGTGTATACCATTGATACAGATTATTTAGATCCTCATGCAAACACACCTTATCATTTATATACTTGATATGTCTGAATATCTTGACATTGTCAGCATAAAGTAAAACATTAGATTTAATATATTGTGAAAAGTCGTTAATTAGTAGAATAAACAGAAGGGGGCCTAGATTTGAACCCTGAAGAACCACGGATGTGCATATGAAATTACATGATTTGACAAACTTTAATTGAACACACTGCTGGCGTTCCTAAAGATAGCTGGCCATGAACTTCACATGAACTGGCACAGAAAACTGAAAATTATTGTATAGCTTTTTCAAAAGTGTATTGTGATCCACAGTTTCAAAAGCCTTTGACAGATCTGCATACACAACATCGATACAACCTCCACCAGCAAGCACATAATTTTCACTGCAGATACAGAAAACCCAAAATTATTGTATAGATTTTTCAAAAGTGTATTGTGATCCACAGTTTCAAAAGCTCTTGACAGATCTGCATACACAACATCCATACAACCTCCATCAGCTAGCACATAATTACCTCATAACTAATGTGCAGCAGATAAGAAACAGTGGAGCAACCAGGCATAAAGCTATGTCCAGATGATGCAATTTTTCATGCAACTTGCATTGTGTGCTAAGTGAATGTGGTGGAGCACAGGAAGCACAAGTTGCATATGCATCTAATGCATGTGCTTTTCCCAGAGAAATGGCAGCACATGCCATGATGCATGGGATCCCACTCAGTTTGAAACTTTGTGCTAATCTTGTGTGCTACCTACTAGTCTATAGTTTACTAATTTATTATACACAGTTTACTTGTACAGTTTATTTATACTTTGGTCTCACTTTTTCTAAAATTATCTTAAAGTCTGTTAGTGACATTAATGTAAAGTTTTTACATATTTTTCCATCCAATTGCAATTCTAGCAAAATTTTGTTTCCCCTACGTTTTAAATACTCTTTCTGCCAAATAATTCTTCTTCTCTTTCTAGCTGTTTGAGAAATAATATAATATACAGCAAAACCCCCAGCAACCACTACATGATCAACAGACATTTTTCGAACTGAACCCTATGTGCTAAACGCAGTGTGTGGACACTCAAATAATATGCGTTAAAAGGCAGTTGCATCATGCCTCCTCAATGTGTAATATTGCATGGAATTGACACCAAATTGCAAGCTGCAAGTTGCATGAAAAATTGCATCATCTGGACATAGCTTAAAATCATGCTGCACTTCAGCTATATTATACATGGTGAGCCAGAAGATATGAACCTGCAAAAGTATTCAAGAACTTTTGCTGTAACATTGATGATTGAAATAGGTAAATAACTTTTGACACTTTCTCTGCTAACAGATTTGAATATAGGAGTCACATGCACAATTTTCAAAGCATCAGGAAAGGCAGAAGTTCTGACAGCCAAATTTAAAATGAATAGCAAAGGTTGAGCTAGAATTCGACAACAGCACTTCACAATATAAGCTGGTATAGCATCAGGTCTTGAAGATTTATTTGAAATTTAATTTATTAATGGCATCCATCACCTCATCCAGAGAGAAATCTGTAATGTTCCAACCATCAGAGCCACCATTCGCTGTTACAGAATTTAGAATAGCATCAGGATCACAACTTTGTGAATTATTTTTTGGGTAGATGGAAGAAAAGTAGGAACTAAAAGCATCAACTATTGCATCACCAGCATATTTGATACCCTGCAATGAAACAGTTTGAGGCACCTCTGCACCAACACTCTTTCTTCTTCTCTTCACAAATGACCAAAAGAGTTTATGATCAGTTCTAATAGAGCTCTGAAAACTATCCACATAATTCCCAAATTCCCTAAATCCAGATTTGTCAAACATACATATTTGAAACCATTTTCTTCTGTAGTCTTTTAGTTTGAGCCAAGATTTTCCTACGATTAGGAGTCAGAGATAGATTAATGAATGCGTTGGACGTGCAGTTTATCAACGTAATTGCTGCAAGACCATCAGGATTTAACAAGTATTTCCAATTCAACTTCAGACACTTTCTTACCACTTAAACACTGTCCATGGTATAATGACTTACACTGCGAGCAGACGATTTTGTCCTTATTCTGACAATTCACAGAAAGTTTGCATCCTTCACAGACACTCATAGTTAGTTTTCAACAGAAAAGCTTGAAGGAAAAAATTTAGGAAATATACCAAGAAACAGTCGAAAATTCAAACAGAGGCACAGCAAGAGGAACGAAGATTACTGCATTGATAAGATAAGAGAGCAAATAATTCGAACGTCCATTAACAGCAAAATCCAACTATTGACTTATGTTATAACGTAAAACTTATTAGCATATCTAGTTTTTATTGATTGCAGATTTCTTTAATTTATGAACATATCATTTTAAAATGAGTTACTTAGTTTGAGAATTTATGTCTGATAAAAAGTAAGGCAAATTTTGTATAAAATGAAATAACAGTAGATGACACACTAAGCCCTTAATTTCCCTTTTAAGGGTAAATGCACCTAATAAAAACAAGAAATTTCACAATAACAGTGAATTCTTTCTAAAAGAAGGTAAAATATTAGGCACATTAATAGGCACCTAATAAAAACAAGGATTTTAAAAATAACTAAATATTCTTTCTAAAAAAGGTAAATTTTAGGCATGCTATGAAGTTGAAAATAAAGAATAGTTATTATTATTAACAACTTATGATTGATCTTTTCTTTTTTATATTATTTTATCTTTTTCATATAAAACTTCATATTTATTAGACACAGGATTTTTCTACTACTATATTTATTACATGTATATTTTACCATACAGGGGAAGTGATAGCCGAGTGCCATAGCAGGCATCTGTTCAATCAGAGATAAGCTACGAAATTCTTGGGCCATCCTTGTAAGGGTGACCGATTGGATTGGCCAGAAAAAACTCTGTTCTCTGCTGTAAAATCACTTCCCGGTGGTTCAAAACCCACCTAAAACTGTATCAATCACTTTCATCCAATTCATTACCCACGAACAGGTCTCAGACCTATGAGGGCTTCATCCTCCGAAAAAAATGTACTACAAGCTTCTAGAAAAGTTAGCCTGGATGTATTATTTAGCTGAGCTTTATTATCAATTTGAAAATTTTTGTTGTTATATTCTCTTTTTGTTGTTATATTCTCCATTTTGAGTGGGAAATTGAATAGTTCGCTATAGGTGTAATCAGCTAGTAGACAAAACCCATATGTTGTTATAGTTCTAATATATGAATATTGTAATTTAAATATAATTATCACTTATTAATAATAACAAAAATTGTGAAAAATACTGTCAGTTGAGGCATCACTAATAAAATCCTGAATCAGAATATTCTAACAAAATTCAAAAAGGGATTTTCATAAATAATGGATTTTGCTGTCATTATTGGCACCTTCTATTTGAGTATGTGAGGATCTTCAAAAGGGAGCTGTATTTAGCTGTAGCAAAAGGACAAAGCCCATCAGTGAGGTTTTTTTCAGTTATCTACTTGAAATCGACAAAAAAGATAAAAACGACCATTGCCATCAACAGCAATTTAAGAAGTAGTTATAATGTCCATGTTTAAAAATAATTTCATCAACAGTGCCTGATTTACTTAATAAAGTATCAAATACTACTTCTAACATGATACTTATGTTACCAGTTCTAATTTGTCAATCTCTAATAACTTTCAGAACAAGATCACGCTTTATTACTAAGAACAGAAGAGAGTCAATTATCCTACGCCCGGTCATCCGAAAAATCGGTTAACCGAAAGGAAGAATCGCGCACCAAGCATAAGTTCAGTAGTTCAACGAGCAACCGGCCGTAGCGCTACAGCACTGCACCGCTGCTAAGGTACTGCCTATGTGACTAAACTGCTGTGGTTAGAGCAACAAAAAGAATGTGATGCAGTTCAATTGCTATCTTTAAGCGACTGCGAGATTTAGAAGAAAAAAAACGGGTTTCTATTCTAAAAATCTATTTTGGACTGTTTTTAAAGAATTTTTCTGTACATGTATTCTGGTAGACCAGATTTTTGTTTGGTAGAGTATTGTAAAAATAAATTTGAATGTTAACTACAGAATCAAATTTATATTATTGTACAGTATCTCATTTTTTCCGTCAATGGCCGATTATCCGAAAAATCAGTTAGGTTATCCATAAACCCCCAATCCCCGATTGTTTCGTATAATTGACTCTCTACTGAACTTCTACCCAGAATGAAGTAGAAACTGTACCAAAAGGGCTGGAGGCATAATCTACTAAACACATACCTCATCTTCAAATACAATTTGATATATCATTTTGGAATTTCTTAGGAAGAGAAAGGGTGAAGTTTAGAAATTATTAATTTAAAATTGTCTTAGAATGTTGATATTAATGTCAAGAATAGACTTGTGAGTTAAATTATGGACACATAACTTGCGTTATGTACACCCCGCAGGAGTTAAATTTAACTGTAATGATACTGAAAGACTAGTTTAATTCATAAAGTTAATGATTTGAAAATCTTTTCATGGGACTATTCCAGAAATTCTGTGTTTACAAGCAGTTACACAGACTTGGATGGCAATGACAGTGCATAAGTTACCAGATTTTCGAATTTGATACAGTAGCAAATATAATTACAATAAAAAATAAAATTGAATTGAACTAAGATAGTGATAGAAAAACCAACCAGAATCAGAAAATAGCAATGATAAATCGAATAATCATACAAAATTTGATTAAAGATGCATTGTAAAGGTTAACGCACGGACAGGTAAACAAGCCTGAAAATTATAACCTTCCTGCAAAACAGGAGTAGGTAAAAAATTATTATTTTTCTTGTGAACTGGGAGAAATAATTTTGTATTTTTTAGTACCTCTTCAACTTCCAAGCAATCATCGTCTGAATCGTCTTCAACATTAGCATCAGGCAATTCAATGTCAAAGGGTAATAGTTCTGCCATTATCAACTACACCTTTACAAAATCATTTAAACGTTTTACAAAGTCAAAACGAAAAAACAAACTGAATGACTAACACTTTGAACAGTTTTTTTAAAGATAGGTCACAAACACAATCACTTGAACAATTTTTCGCATAAAAAGTAATATCATACACCTTTAAACACTGGCAAAGGGGTTATGTACGAACAGGAGCGTGAAAGTTATGTTATGGATATCGGGTATACGGAACACTGCTGCACTCTGTCATGGACAGAAGATTTCTTTTTTAGAAAGATGGATTTTGTAATTTCATTCACCACCAAAATAAATTTGAAAAATAAGATACAACAATTGAAATAGTTCTGAACAGAGACTGGAATTTAATCAGCACAAATAAATTGGGGGGAAGGTAGCAGATGATTCTAATTTTTGACACAAATATAAAAGTGGCAGAATATATGAATTGAAAAGTATAAATTTCTGATTTTTTTAATATCAATTACTATTTGATGATAAATTTAAATAATTTCATACTATGAAAATTTCATAGTATGAACCATAAATGGCCGGTTTTAAGGGAGAGCACCAAAGTGGGTCGACGACAACAGTGGCAGAATTTTAGACCGCATCTGACGCTGCACGCACCCGACAGAGTGAGTCTACTCAGGAATGTGGTTCACTGTGTCGCAGGTCCACTCTGTCGGTTGGTGAAGAAATAGAAAACAACATCCTTTGTCGCTGCGAGCAACCGACAAAGTGGGTCTGCTCAGGAATTTGATAGAATTCTAGACTCTGTCGCAGGTAGTGTGTCCAGCGCTAGTATATAACTTATGTACTAGATCTAGTACATTTCCTAACCATCTAATACACTAGTACATTGTAGGTAAAATCTAGTACATATTTGGAAAATGCAATAAAAACTTCCCCAAACATAAATAATTAACCAAATTTAAATAATGAACTAATTACGTTGGCAGCAGTACTCTTTGTCATGTGCACTAAAACCAAATGAAGAACTAATGAGATTTTGGAACACTGTAAAAAGAATGAAAAATGATGTTGACGAAGCTATAAATTATGTTCCCGCTCTCAACAAAATTTGTGAAAGCCATATTTTGTCTGCCTCATTTGTCAGTTGCAATCGAGAGGGTTTTTTCTGCTATTAATAATATAAAGAAACAAGTTGAGAAATCGTTTACTAACATACCCACAATAAATTGACCTCTATTAACTGAGGAAAAAATCAAACATTCGTCTGCTCCAAACTTTAAGATTTCAGCAGAGCTAATTACTTTAACTCAAAATTCAACAAAGGAAAAATAATATTCCTGGATTTCTTGTTCCATCACGAACTGCGTTGTTAATTTCAACTTTTCAAGTGAATTCAATTTTTATTATTTTTCTTTTCAAGTGAATTCAACAACTTGCAGTCAAATTTGACTATCAATTAAAAAAATTATGTTGATGTGTGAATAATATAGTCTAGTTATAGTCTGTATATGTATATTTGTCAGTTTATTCAATTGTCAGTCACTTCAAACTAACTTGTGAGATACGAGCCGATATGGCCAAGTTGAAAATGAATGCTCCTGTGCAGAAAGGTCTCCATGGTCTAGTGGTTAAGGCGCTCAACCGGCAATTGAGAGGTCCGTGGTTCGATTCCCGGTGGTGACTGATATTTATGTACAGTAGCATTCATCGATTCCCATCAGCTTTTCAATGCTGTTGTCAATATCCGTCATTGCGGAAGTCTTCAGTATAAAGTAATAGCAATCATTAAAGGAATTCGAAATTAATAAATTCTGTATATGTATATTTGTCAGTTTATTCAATTGTCAGTCACTTCAAACTAAATATTCTAGTTCGTTGAATATTTACTATCATCAAGTGAAAATATAATAAGTTTAAATTTAAATTCTTTCTACGTTTGCAGTGATCAGTGATGAAAAACAGTAGTATTGAAGAAAAATTATTTTCATGTAGTTGAAGTTCTCGTATTAAACTTACTGCCTTACCTTGAAGAATCAAAGGTGAGGTTATTTTCATTTAGGCTACTTCTTTCATTTGATGAAATTATGCAATATTTACCAATATCTTCATCATCTAGTACTTTTTTTTAAAATCTAGTACATTTTGTGGGCAAATTTCAGTACATATTTTTCCTCGCGCTTGACACACTGGTCGCAGGCCACCTTTGTCGAGAGGGGGAAAATTCAGAATCTACCACTTTGTCGCTGCACGAACCCGACAGAGTGGGCTTACTCAGGAATGTGATAATATATCGATTCATTGTAACTAATCGATATGGTATAGGACCTCGGCGAGCCAGAAGATAGGTTGTATAACCTGGCTTTGCCTCGAAATTTGAATCGTATTGTTCATTGTGTTGAAAAGGTGGACAACTCGTTTCTTCCAAAACGTTTCTTTCTCTGCCTTTTTTTCAATTAAGTTGAGGTTTGAAAGGGTTACCCAGAAAAGCGAATTTACAAGCTTTGAGATTGTAATGAGTTTTAAAATTAATTTTAGTTTTATGTCTTCTTATTTACGTAATTTCAACTAGCAAACAAGTTGAAACATTCTCCTACAGAGTAAGGACAGGCATTAGTCAAGGTTTCTTTTAAGGCCTTAACAAAACAGTTATAGCTAGTCATAATTTTTAATTCATTTGGCAGTTGATTGAAAACCTTTATCCCAACATAATGTGGCCCTTTTTCTAACAATGTTAGTCTATGCGTGTAGGGTACCGTACTGAATAGTCGTTTTTTATGTTTCGTGTTGTATTCGTGAGATATATTGTCTTCCATGAATTTTTGTCGGTTTTGAAAAACTAAACAAGCAATTTCAAGAAAATAAAGTGCTGGAATGGTTAGAAGCTTTAATCTGAGAAAGATGGGTCTACACGAAACTCTTGAGTCAACTTTCTCAATCAATCTAATCGTCTTTTTCTGTCTTCGGAAAACTGTCAGAATACTGGTTTCACAATGTGATCAATGTGATCATGTCATTATCCCCAAAAAATGATACTGCAGAAACATGTGATAAAAAGTAACCATGATAGACTGCTAGCGAAGTCTTTATGTTCGCCACCTTTTTTAGCTATGGTTCTAAGGGCAAAGAGAGCCCGAGACAATTTAACCTCCAGCCTCTTTAGATGACCGTCCCACTTCATATTGCCCTGCAGCTCCATACCAAGAAATTGGATTAACTCAGATGAGTGGCACTCCTTCGCCATTACCTGAACAGAGCGTTTTTAAAAAAAATTCTGACATGCGGCTGCTGCGCTGTTGAGTGTAAGCACAGACAACTAAACAGACTGCTCATGCTAGTTCCAAAAACACGCGCTAGAATGCGTAGGTATAGTGCCTAGAGAGTAGAGTGTTTCCCTCTCTACTTTCTCTGTTCTGTTCACTCTCACTCATCATCACTCCCTCCATCCGTCACTTCTTCCACAGACAACTAAACAAGAGACAACACAGACTTGTTTCTGTAATCTGTGGTGTAAGGAAAGAGTAAACAGATTAGATTCATGTAGGCCGTTGTTCAAGGCACTTCGTCTTCTAACTGTGCCCTGCTTATATATGTATGAAGCTACTTTATATGTAAAAAAGAGTGCATTTAACCAAAATCTTGACGTACACAATTATAATACAAGAAGCCAAGGAGATGATTATCACTTGGTGATTCACAATAGTAGCTTATTCAAACAAAAACCTAGTTATATTAATAGGAAACTCTACAACGAGCTATCACAGTTTTTAAGAGTTTTGAAAATATATATAAATATTACAAAAACAACTGAAAAAAAATTGTTGATCAAGCTTTTTATAGTGTACAAGAGTTCCTTTCACATAAGAATTAAGCCTCGCCTCAACTAATATCGATATGGTAATTATGATAACTAGTGTATAAGATTGAATAATTATTGTTAATCTGACTTGTCTTAACTGGAGTCTCCAAGACGTAATCTAGAAACAAACAAAATCTTGTGGAATGTTTTACTTGTAGATAGGAATTGTATTTGGAAAGTTGATTGCAAAACAATATTGGAAAATACTCATGCCTAAGTGGGAATCAACTCTCACATGATTACCTCGATTTTTAATAATTGATCTATGGAGGATTAAATCCTCCGGAAAATAAATCAATTCACAATTGTATTCATGATTTTGGTACAAAATAAATTATTTTAAACTACAAATTGATAATGTTAAACTTTCTAGGAGACATTAGCGCTTGCTTAGTGGGAGTGATGGCCATTTCACACCATCGTAGTGCTTCCACAAACACGACTGGAGCTAGAGTATACCTCCAGCTGTCTGAAGATGCACTGCACCAGTGAGACATGGTCATTACACGCAATTAGCAAGTGTTGATATTCATCTGGAAAGTTCAAAATTTTCAATTCATAGTTTTATTAACTTTTTAAGTGAATTGAACGACTTGCAGTCAAATTCTTATTAAAAATAAGTAGTATTTCACTTACTTTGTAGGCCAAACGTTTTCGAGTTGTTGAAACCCACATGGCCTTCAAGATGGGTTTCAACAACTCAAAAACGTTTGGCCTACAAAGCAAGTGAATTACTACTTATTTTTAATAAAAATTTGACTGCAAGTCGTTGAATTCACCTGAAAAGTTAATGTTAACAACGCAGTTCGTCATGGAACAAGAAATCCAGGAATCATAGTTTTAATCCATCAGTGAAAAAGTAAATGATATTAAAAATATATTATCAGTAATGATATTTAAAATAAATTATTTGTGAATAATTTTACATTATGGCATTGTTGCAATAGTGACAAAGCCCACTCAATATTTAATATTTATAATTAAGATATTTAGTTTGTGATTTTCCAAAGATAGTGCAAAGAAAGAAGAGGAAAACGTTCTCCTTTTTAAAAATTGATGGTAAGGCGTCTAAGCCATGCAATTGCAAAAATTTAACACTCGACATTTATGCTGACTGAATTTTTTTCAACCAGCCGAAAAACGCTCACTCCATGTGCAGCAGCAGTGGTTGCGACAACTGGTCTTGGTCTAACCCGACAGAAGTCTGTTCACAGTAACATGAGTTTCAGATTTTATATCCATATTTTCCTCTCACAAAATGCACAGCAGTTAATACCTTCAGATAAAAATAATAATAATAATGATATGAAAAATAATTATAACATCAATAATTATCGAGAGAACGTTATCCCAATTCCCCAATTCTTGTGTTATAATAATTATTACATTATTTATTTGATATCATTTTGTCCTAACTGCCTTGTTTTTACATTTCACCCATTGTAGATTTTGCCTTTTTTATATTCTATGAATTTTAATCGTATTAAAATTAGAAAGAAAGGAATTTAATTATAACTAAATATAATAAAAACAACATAATACATTTTTAACGATTTGACTTTTCATCTCATCTTTCCACAGAAAACTCAAACACCTTGTGTTATCATAAGTCTATTTCCAAATTTGAGTTTTGTGTTTTCTTTCTCTGAAAAAAACACAGGTGTTGGTGTTTCATGTGGTAATTGAATGAATTGATTAATACCGAACGATTAAAGTAATCTGGGGATCAATTCATTTGGTTGCTCACATGTAGATCCTAACCGTCACATGTGGAGGCGCTGAACGTCGCAAATGGTGTAGCTGTCACAGAATTAAAACCCTGATAAAAAGGATTTCTGTTGAATTTTGGATAGGATGTTGAATGTTACAATGTTAAACTAGTTACTGATCTGAAAAGTAAGCTATAATTTGTCTCAATAGATGGATTTCTTAGGTAGAAATTCCTAGAGATTGTCACTAACTTGAAGTTATTTACTCCAGTAGTAATGATGATTAGTTGATAGCACTTTTTGGCGACAATGACATGAAATCGAGAAATAATAGAAACAATATGATAATTCCAAACTAATTATATACTAGACATCTAAAATTTTATTTAAAAGAGCTCAGATTAAATCTTCAATCAAGTCATCATCAAAGTAATCAGAATAATCCTCATCAGAGTCGACATCACTGCTCTCTGGTTCTTCTTGGTACTTGCAACTGTACATTTTATTCAGTTTCAGTTTATCCTTCTTACTGAGGCCTTTTCGTTGACCGATCTTGACGTCTTTCTTCTAGAACAAGAAAAGGCAGTCTCAAGTAAAAAATTCTCATGTTTTATCATCTATTTTATTAATATTATGTCCAGTGAAATATGTAGGCCCAGTTATTTTTGGCATAATTTGTTAATTTCAAACTCCTCAAAGTGCTCTTAATTATACTGAAGACTTCCGCAATGGCGAATATTGACAACAGCATTGAATCCTTTCAAATCAAATTTAAGCCTCACCTGAACTAATTAATATAGTAATTATGGTAACTAGTGTATAAGATAGTATAATTGTTAATCTGACTAGTCTTATACTCCATAACTGGAGTCTCCAAGACGTAACCTACAAGAAACAAAAATAGCTGACGACGCCCCATCGGCAATTGGGAGGTCCATATGGTTAGATTCCCGGTGGTGACTTAATGCTTTTGTGTAGTAACTTTCATCAGCTATTCAATGCTGTTGTCAATATATCCACCATTGCGGAAGCCTTCAGTATAACTGATAAACTGATAGCACTTTAAATAATTCGAAATTAATAAATCATGTTTCTGTATATTTGTCAGTCTGATAAATTGTCAGCTCCTTTTAAAGAAACTTTTGATATTTTGGCCTAAACATAATAAAACCTTGAATTTCTCGATACACGTGTTCTTAGGGAACTAAATATTTGTTCTTTTTGTTGTAGATTACGTCTTGGAGACTCCAGTTATGGAATATAAGACAAGTCAGATTTGATCTGGGGTATTTGTCCTGCGACAGCTTGCTAGATTGAATGACAAAAAGTTACTTTTTACAGCTTACCGTTCCATGGGCTTTTACTGTCACATATTAGGTATGCTATCTTACTATGGGGTGATTCATCAAAACAAAATCTTGATAAAATTGTTTAAGATCCAAAAGAAAGCGGTTAAGTGTATGGAAAGAGTAGATAGATTCATGTAGGCCGTTGTTCAAGAGACTTGGTCTCCTAACTGTACCCTGCTTATGTGTATGAAGCTACTTTATATGTAAAAACGAATGATATTAACCAAAATCTTGACGTACACGATTATAATACAAGAAGCCGAGGAGATTATCACTTGGTGAGTCACAATAGTAGCTTATTCAAACAAAAACCTAGTTATATTGGTAGGAAATTCTACAACAAGCTACCGCAGTTTTTAAAGAGTTTTGAAAATATAGAAATATTAAAAAAAAATTGAAAAAATATTTAGTTGATAAAGCTTTTTATAGTGTACAAGAGTTCCTTTCACATCAAAATTGGGCCTCACCTCAACTAATTGATATAGTAATGATGGTATCTAGTGTAGCCTATAATATTGTTGATCTGACTTGTCTTATACTCCTTAACTGGAGTCTCCAAGACGTGATCAACAAAAAAAAACCAATTATTCTAACTTATAGACTAGTTACCATAATTACTACATTAATTAATTAAGGTGAGACTTTAATTTGATTTGAAAGGTTCTCATCCAGTTTAATTCTGGTCTTGCCCGGTTTCTGAGTCGTTCAGTAAATTCAGTAGCTTTTTTTCAGATTATGAAGCCCACATGGGTCTGAGACCTGTGCATGGGTAATGAATTGGATGATGGTGATTGATGAGATGGACCTACAGTTTTAGGTGGGTTCCGAACCACCGGGAAGTAATTTTACAGCAGAGAACAGAGTCTTTTTTGCTGGCCGATCCAATCGGTCACCCTTACAAAGAGCGCCCAGGAGTTTCGTAGCTTATTTCTGATTGAACAGATACCTGCTACGGCACTCGGCTGTCACTTCCAAGATATTGATTCAATAGCAGCCCTAAGGCTTGTTTCACTCATACCCAGGAGTTGAAGCTACTTTATATGTAAAAACGAATGATATTAACCAAAATCTTGACATACACGATTATAATAAAATAAGCCGAGGAGATTATCACTTGGTGAGTCACAATAGTAGCTTATTCAAACAAAAACCTAATTATATTGGTAGGAAACTCTTCAACAGTTTTTAAAGAGTCTTGATAATATAGAAATATTTTAAAAACAACTGAAAAAATATTCAGTTGATAAAGCTTTTTATAGTGTACAACAGTTCCTTTCAAATCAAATTCAAGCCTCACCTGAATTAATATAGTAATTATGGTAACTAGTGTATAAGATAGTATAATTGTTAATTTGACTTGTCTTATACTCCATAACTGAAGTCTCCAAGACTTAATCTACAAAAAAAATTAGTTTCACAGCAGATTATAACAACTGGACCGCTTAGCGTAGTTGGTTGGGGCAACTTCTGCTTCTTGCCGTAGATTCGAATCCCGCTCCTCCATCTGGCATCTATGGGTTGTCATGAGAACTCATGTGGGCATCATCAGCAATAAAATAAAAGGTTTGTAGCCTACTTAAGAATTATAAACATTATTTATTATGAGAAAATGTAGTCTACGATTTTACTTTTATTAAATTATTCATGATTTCATAATAATACTTCCATTCACTATAAAGCTTTTATTTTTTCATAAAAATACTTCAGTTTAAGTGTAAAAATTTAATGGAAGAGCCAATGGCTCTTCTGACCACACAAGAAACTTCAAGTAAACCCAGTGTCGTATACCTCATAATTGGCCAGGCGTATATCTATAATTGGGTGGTTTGGAACCCACCTAAAATAGTAGGTCCACCATGTTCCCCGTAACATGGCACAAACGGCGAGGTGGAACCCCCACCAAGCGTGGGCGTAAGGGTGTCCCCAGCACCATTAAAAGCCATACGCTTATTATTATTATAATTGGGTAAATGTTCCTACAGCTGAGTAAACACTTGAAATGCAACACACTTGAGATCTCGATCCAGCCGTGTCTGAGGAAGCATCCCAGGAATGCGAAATGACCATAAGTAAGTGTTCAATTCACTATTAAAGTTTATTTTGAATAAGTATTTTTGTATCCAATTGTCATTGTGCCATACGATAAATAAATAAGTACTTACTTGCTTAAAATAAGTACGAAAAATACTTGCTAAAAATAAATAGGCTACTTACAGTTGTGGTTATTGTACGTTTTTCATTTTTTGAGAAAGCGTATGGCCCATAATGCATTATACTTCCATAATCGTAGCTCACTCCAAGGTCAGTCACTTTGCTTTCGGTGTACTTATTGAAATTGTGCTTGTGATCTGGAATTATAAAAATACATTGAAAAAGCTTCAGATTTTCAGAATTATCTACAAATCAAGTTGATATGCATTATGATATTAATTTAACACCTATCTAAAAAGTGAATAAAAAACTAACTTTACCAAATAGTGTCACTAATAGATGATTCTATACAAAATTGATGGATTGGCTTGACTACCAAGGTAAGATAGTTTAGCCATAATATAAGATTTCAAACTATATCATGAAGAAATGTAGAACTTTAAAATGTAGCAAATAAGAAAAATGAGTCAAAAATAGGTGGGTTTGGTACCAATTTTGATCAATTTCACTTAGCTCAATTTATTAACTTATTCTACATCATTCAATTCACTCAACTTGTTTTCCATCAATTTAAAAAAGAAATACTGGACCATGAACTCCACTTGATACTATTATACTATTAAAAAATCTGCAAAATAGCGATGTTGCTGGGTATGAATTACCTGAATTACCTTCCTCTTCACCAATACCAGCATAGCCGGATGGGTTGCGTCAAGAGTTTTTAAGAAACATCAAAACATTAATAAATCACATTCAACTGTTCAACTGTTGAGATGCCAGCTCGGGTCAGACAAGGCCCACCAACTCATCCTCAAAAAACGCATCAATACTATAAAACTGTGTTTTCTTAAGCCAGCGCTTGAGTCGGGAACAGAAAGCTGGTATGTTCATACTCTTCACCTCACCAGGCAGCCTATTGAAGACACGCAGGGCCAAAGCAGGAAACGCGTCACGGGTCCTTGTCAGTCGGCGGAATGGCACATCTAGGAGACTCCTATTTCTAGTGTTATGGCCATGAAAGTCACTCCTTGTATTAAACTTTCCAATATTTTCTTGTACAAATACAGCACACAAATATATGTAATGACTATAAATTGTCATTATACCAGTAGACTGGAAGAGAGGTCTGCAATGCTCCAGGTAGCCACTGAGGGTAACAATACGGACTGCTCTCTTTTGCAGTATGAAAACATCATGACATGCAGAAGCATGACCCCAAAGCAGCAGACCATAGCTCAGGATGCTATGGAAAAGAGCATGATAAACTACTACCAGGTAGGGCCTGCTCACCAACTGTGTCAGCTTCCTCAGCAAATAGGTGACTCTTGCTAGTCTCTTATAGATTCCCTCAATATGGTGATCCCAGGTAAGCTTTGGATCAATGGTGAAACCAAGCAAAGACACACTGTGTGTTCCAATGTCCTGACTGCGACTCAGTGTACATAACAATCTTTGAGTCTTGTCAATGTTTAGTAGCAACTTATTTGCTTCCAACCACCCTCCAGCTACTTCAAATAGGGCGTCAGCCTCCTGCTGTGCCAGGATTGGATTTGTGCCAGATGAAATGATGGTAGTATCATCAGCAAACTTCAGTGCCCTGCCCTCGAGATCTAGGTCATTGATGGCAACCAGAAATAATACAGGACCCAGCACCGACCCTTGTGGGACCCCCCGGCGTAGAGGCAGAGCCCTTGAATTTGCTCCCCCAATGGAAATGACCTGCCTTCGATCTTTCAAATAAGACTTGGTAAGAAATGGGGCCTTGCCAGCAGCTCATAACCAGCAACAAAGTCAGTGCACAAATTGACAACACTGCTCGTATCATGTTGCCTAGTCTAAGGCTCTTAAAAGCCTTATGGAGCCATAGCCTAGTCTACAAGTCTGACACAAGCTGTCATACAGTTTGTCAACATGTTTTTTTTTTTGCTGCACCACAATTTCTTTATGTTGCCTAATTTCATAGTGTAGAGTATAAATCATAATTATATCAACAGTTGTTGGGTACTTGCACATATTTGTTGCATACTTCTTTATTTTTTCTACTGCATGCATTTTTGAACAGACTTATCATGTTTAACCCCATACAAACTTCATTAACAAAAATCAATAAAATATTTGGAACAATCTGATAATAAATAAATAATATTCTTAACAACTTATTTTTTGCTACACCGCAATTTCTTTGAGCCGCCTTATTATTTTATGGCATGAAGTATAGACCATAATAATTATACCAATAGTTGAATATTTCCACCTAGAAACGTTTTCACAAAAATAATAAATTGTTTTAAAGAAGAAACTTGAGATGAATCATTACTATTTTTATTAAATAATAATATTTTCTACAACTTCATGAAAGTAGGTACCTAACCTAACCTAAATAAATAACCTAACCTAACCTAACCTGACCATTCTTTAGTTGTTACCTAACTGACCTTCTTTAATGTTATCCCAGTGTATTTTTATGAACTCATCCCTGTCAGACGCACTTTGCTGATGATAGAAACCCAGTGCATGCAGAAATTCATGCACCACCACCCCATGTTGCACGCATTTTTTACTCAAATTCAGCACCTAGAAAAAATGTCAAAATTCAGTTGATTTCAGTATTTTTTCTATCAAGTTTTATTGTAAATTCAACTACTTGCAGTCAATTTTAATTGTGAATAAATAATATTTTTACTCACTTTTTGCCAAACGGAATCGTTTTTCTTCCAAAAGATGAGTCTTCATGACTCGAAAACGTTTGGCCAAAAGTGAATAGAAATATTATTTGTTCACAATTAAAATTGGCTGAAAATCGTTGAATTTACAACAAAAAGTCAATATTAACAACGCAGATCGTTATGGAACAAGAAATTCAAGAATTCTCTTCTATTTATTCACTTTTTCTCAGCTACAGGAATCAGCTCTGGACATGGGGCCATGTAGGGTGTTTCTGGGTCACAAACCCTCCTTCAGCTTTTGAAAGAGGCCTAAAAACGAGTAGGAAGCCTAAATAAATGAAACGATAATATTGATTAGTGGAGGCTACTTCTATTAACCTAACCTAACAAACAAATACCGGTACTGCAAGAGTCCCTCTGGCGTTTTTGCTGCCACTGAAGTCATTTGAAGTAAAGATTCAAGTAGGCTGCATTTAGAATATTCCAAATTTGAACGTCTCTACACCAGGACTAACTTCTTCCTTAATAGTCCTAGAAGATTGAAATTTGAAATGTAACCTCAGTGGGAGGTGACAAATAATAAAATCAAGAATTTTTTATGAGAACGCAGCAATGCGCGTCGGGCCAGCTAGTTATTTTATATTTAGCCTAATACTGTAAATTATTTCATTAAATTATTATTCTTTCTCCAATTATTTCATTTTATAATTAAACTGAATAAAAAGTTGATTCCTTTATTTTATTATGAATTTACATAAAACATTAAATTCTTCTACTATAGCAAACAATGTAGGTTATTTAGAATTAAGTATCCATATCTGGCCAGATCTGAATTTCAGAAAAAGTCCCAGATCTGGCCAGATTAAAAAAGCCAGATCTGGCCATATCTGAGTTCCAGATCTGGCCAGATCTAGAACCCAGATCTGGCCTGATCTAGAACCCAGATATGGCCAGATCTGGAACTCAGATATGGCCAGATCGGGTTTTTAATGTTCCAAAACCAGATCTGGCTTTTTTAATCTGGCCAGATCTGGGACTTTTTCATAAGGGTCACTCAATTGCCTTGGCTTCATGCCTTCAGGGGCCTCTTATTGTACCACTTTGGGGCCTCTAGGGGCCCCTTGGTAGCCCAACAACCCTAGAGGCCCTCAAGCGCCGTAGGCTATATATATTATTCCAAATTTCAACCCTAATTCACTGGAAATATATTCAGTATCAAAATCAGTTCCATGATGCTATGAGTCACAATGTTTTTGAAGCCCCTAACATAGGTTTGAAGTGACCCCAAGCCACTTGAATTAAGTTGACACAGCAGGCTTGAAAGAAACTCAAGCTAAAACTAGGACCCAGGTTATAAAAGGGCTCTGGGCGACCCGGATTGTAAAAATAATAATTATTACTTGAAACCATTATATTTGTTGATTGTTGACTATAAAATTAGTACATATATATTCAAATTTCATGAATTTTAATGAACTAACAATGTACGAAAGTAGTGGTTTCACGTTCATATCGAGCAAACAATTGATAAAAGCAATGACTTTTATTAATAAATTCAAGCTTCTACTTCACCCAATTTTCAAACTCAATTTTAATGATAAAAAACATACAAAATTACTTTTGTTGAGTATCAAAACAAGTTATCAACATAGAAAATCGAAAAAATTTCAAAAATGGAAAATTCAAAACCTATATTATGTGTATTAAAATGAATGGATTTAAGCTGTTCTAGACACAAGTCTAGAATCTCTTAGAATACGATTTTAAAGACATTATTTATAAAAAAAATTCCTGGGGAGAACCCCTAAACCCCCTTGCCCTGTGTGGTATTCCATACCCACTAAGTCCCAGGAGGGGCCCCTAAATATCCAATACCCCCCCCCCCCCATTACGAAATCCTGGCTACATTACCAATCAGTGAATGTATATTATTATTTCCAGGTTGAATAAATGAAAGTATTTGTTTTTATCCAACAATGTAAATGCTTATTTTTTTTAAATTAAAATTTGAAAACTCATCACCTGTCCCCCACCCTGCCTCCCCGCATATGACCAACAGCCCGGCCGATCCTTCTTCACCATAACATAATCATCATCATGATCCTCATCATACTCAATGAACTTAATGCAGCTCGATTTTTCAATTTCCCAAATGGCTTTCTTGATAATCACTGTCTCGTTTCCGTCTGAAAAGCATTAGTAGACAAACTGTTATATTATCAGAAGAAAAAAATACATCAACAATAATGTTCTGTTAAAAACAACAATATTACATCAACAGAACCAGTTTGTAAATTATAGGTACCGATTGTCTTACCCAAAGTAACTATTGTCTTATACCAGAAATTAGAGTTTTCATTCTAATTCTATTTGCATTGAATATCTAAAATATATATATATATATATATATATATATATATCAAATATGAATCAAAGCTTCATTTTTACATACGCAATTGGATATCTTTATATAAATTCGATTCGGTCGGTATTGAATCTGGAAATGTGCTACCAGGGCATTGTCAATAATGAAACTCATTATTCAGTAGGCCTATAGCTAACGGTACAATGCAAGTCAGTTATTCATACCTCAGAAAGTGACAAAAGCCATCATGAACTATAACTTATTTGAATAAAATTCTAATAGATTATGGAAGAGTTTTACATAGAATTAAAAGTTAGTATAAAATTTAAAGAATATCAAAGTTGTAGAAAGTAGCCTCTCTAGAAGTCACTTTTGATCAGGACTGCCCGTTTTGGATTACCACAAGGTGCCATATTATCTCCGATCCTGTTTTTAATATATGTGAATGACTTATTGAAATTTAATATTCATAATTGTACCTCAATAGCATTTGCGGATGATTGAACTTTTGTTTTTATGGGAGATAGCTGGGAAGAATCTTTTGAGAGTGCAAATGTTGGTCTGGAAATTATTCGGAGGTGGCTTCAAAATCACATACTTACTCCAAATATAAACAAAACTAAATATATAACCTTTTCACCCAATGCAAGTGGACAACCTCCGTCAGGTTTGGAACTAAAAATGCAAAATAGAAATTATCGTAGTATTTGCATGGTGAACAATGAATCAGAATTTAAGGCACTGGAAAGAGTTGAAAAAATAAAGTACCTAGGAATAATTGTTGACCAACACTTAAAATGGAACAGACATATCGACTTCCTGTGTTCTAGGCTGAAATATTTAATTATTATATTTTATAGAATAATTAATAAATTGAAAGATTTAGAGATCATTAGGAAAGTATAATTTGCTTATGCGCACTCACTCTTCCAGTATAATATTATTGAGGTGTGGGGTGCAGCTTACGATACTCACTTTAAAAAATTTTCAATCTACAAAAGCACATTATAAGAGCTGCTTTGGGGAGACCCAGGTTATACCCAAGCAGACTTATTTTTAATGAACTACAAGTTCTCATTCTGAGACAAAGTTATGTTAGAAATGTCATATTGTTCATTAATGAAAACAGACAATCTTTCACCATCCATACAACACCATACAACATGCGTCAAACAGGTAACTTATACAATAAAGACAGAATAAAATTAACGGTAAGCAGACACCAACTTTTTTATTATAGTAACTTTCTTATTAATAAGATTTCAGTCACATTTATTAACAGCAAAATTGCAAATACACTATCCCTACAAATACATAACTGGGTTCGTCAAAAGGTATATGTCAGCCTATCAATATAACTCTTGTGGCCATTTTCGACCACCATAATTCTCTCTTTATTTTTTGGTTTCTATATATTTTTTCTCTGTTATAATATAGTATTATTAAATTTAGTTTTTTTTCAATCAATCCTGGATGAACTCGCGACTTGCGCACAAGCTATGCTTATGCTAGTCATGATATACAAGTAAAAAATATATTTATTTTTGTTGTTAAATTGTCATTGTAATTTCATATTATTATAAAATTTAATAACCTTAATCTTATAGTTTTTCTATATTTAATGAATGTGTATTGTTGAATAGTTGTGAAATTTACTTTGTATATATTTGAATTGTATTAAATTTTGTGGATATAAAAAAATTTCAACAAAAACTTCTATACAAATAACTGGAAGTTTATTCGTGGATATCATTCATATTCATTTATAAATACCTAGTTATTCTGCCAATAAAATAAAAAAAAGTAACTAGTAAACTAGTAGTATATAACATTTTCTGTTTTTAATAGTCTGTGAAATATCATGATATTCATCAACATAGTTATATTTAAACTGAGGATATTTGCATTAAATACTTCTAAACAAGATAATATCAAAACACTTTTGTTGTAAGGGGTGTATACAGCAAATTTAATAATTGATTGCTGGGTTTACAGAGAAAGCCAGATAATAGCAAAACTCTTTTGTTGTAAGGGGTGTACACAGCTAATTTCCAAGAAAATAGCGGAAAGAGGGTTGAATTATCTATAGTAAACCTCAACCAATAAAAAATTAAGTACCGTATTTCTGATCTCTTCCATATTCCTAATGTAAGATCTCTAAAAGTGGCCTAACTAGAGGGTCAGTCTGGGCATGGATGACCATCAGTGGGTGGTTGGACTCCATACACTATATAGTAGGCCTACACCATAAGAGTAGAAGGAGGGGTTCTTTAACAATAATTTAAGTCTATGATGTACACTTTATTCATAAGGGATTCCGGGGTACTCCCGCGGAAAATAAAAGAAAAATAATTTCTTCAAATCCAATTTTAAGCGATTCTAGACACAAATTCATCCATTTTAACATTATTCTAACCCAAATCGTGTGTCAAAGATACTAATTTTCATCTAGAGGTTTTGCATTATTGTCACTGGTACTAACATATTTGACTTGTCTTATACTCCTTAACTGGAGTCTCCAAGACGTAATCTACAAAAAAAAAAAAAAAAAAAAAAAAAAAAAAAAAAAAACACTCAGTGGCGTAGCGAGGTCTTGTGGCACCCGGGGCGGTATTTCAACTTGACACCCCCCCCCCCCCAATTACACACAGTTAACAAACGACACCTTATTCATAGCCGATTCTTATTTTGTATCAACCATGGAAGAATTATAATTTTTTATGTAGATATTCAAAATTTGGGACTCCGGGGCGGACGTCAGAAAATTTTTGAATTTTAGGTCTTTTGAAAGCAATTTTGGTGATGTTTGTCTTGATATTGGGCTCTTCAGAATGCGGGCAGGCTAATTGAAAATATTGAAATAGCTTGCTTGAACAGCATGTGATTCAGTTGAGAACCGAAGCTTGAGAAGCTCTCAAGCGCTTTTAGACACAATCTCATTCATCTTACACCATATTTTGCAAAAAAATCAATTGATTTTTTGCGTTTGAGAATCGATTGACTCAATTTGAGTCATAACAAATGTTTGGGTCCAACCTCTGGGAGCACCTCATTTTCTTGACTACAGACTCACCGTAAACGTTGTAGTCCAATCAGTAAAAAGCACCTACAAGACCTACCACTGGAATTTATTGTAAAAATTTTCTTAATGAAATAATATAAAATTCAATAACATTTCTTAATGACTTGCTTTTCATGAATCAAACTAATAATTTTTATAACTTTCCCTACTGAACTCCATCATCTACCTCCACAGTAGGCCGATAACTCAGAATAAATTGAGGTGTCTTTCTAAAATATACAAAATTAACTGTTGCTCATGTGAAGAGCTTATTATTCAAAATTTATTGTAGAATTTTACAAAATATATGACTCTCTTGTTTGAATAGCGGGAAGGGGGTGCGGAAAAAAAGAAAATAACCACACTAAAATTGTATTTTGAGCGTTTCTATACATAAATTCTCCCAAATTATTCAAGCCCATACATATCTCTGTATTAGTCGACCCAAAAAAGTATTAGCTCTCACACAAAAAACCATATACCATTTATCTAAACGCTGTATTTTAATATTTCAACCCTCATTATGAATCAAATTCTATTACGTGCTTGAGTCATCGCTAATGGAAGGTGTCCGTACCCGAGGACGCTCCTTGGCTACTCTCCTGACACCTGCATCAACAAATCCACTGATTTTCTAATGGTGAATGGCAGTGGCAGGTGTAGTAGAACAGAACATATTTCTTCCAATAATGGAAATAAATTTAGCTGATAAGTAACCTCTGTGTCACACATTTCGACACTCACTGTTCCTGCACCATCAACCTTATGACTAAATTTGTATTAATTCAATCACACGCAACTCAGTCTCCTGCCATGTCACCCCTAACAAGAATAATTTTTTCTCTATTATTTATTAGAAAAAATGTTCTATTAAAAAACATCTAATACCAGTACTTTTAAAGCCTGATTGGATGTGTTTTTTGTCACCCCCCTTGGGCTGTCACCCGGGGCGGTCCGCCCCCTCCACCCCCCCGTTGCTACGCCACTGCTAACACTCGTGCTAAAAATGTATTGTTCAAGTAGCCAAACTTTAAACGAGGCCTACTTAAGACTATTTTCACTCTGCTATTTTACCCCTCCACACCTAATAAATTGGGGTACATTATAGTACCGTACTTGGAAATGTCTTTTAAAGGTGAAGGAGGCGTTTATAAGATATATTCAAGACTTTATGTAGTATTAACTTGTTATGCAAATTTAACGACTTGCAGTCAAATATTCATCAAGAATAAGTAAAATTTACTTACTCTGTAGCGTAAGTAAGTAAACTGCTACAGAGTAAGTAAACTGTACTTATTCTTGATGAATATTTGACTGCAAGTCGTTAAATTTACGTATAACAAGTTAATATTAACAACGCAGTTCGTCATGGAACAAGAAATCCAGGAATTTTATGTAGCTTGTTCATTTTGACAATAGCTCCTCTAAAACCACATTATTCTACAGACGACTTTGTAGACTCTTTTGTCAACAATAACTTGATTATTGTCTCTCAGGGCATGTAAAAATTCCCAAATATCTTTTGTTTCTGGGGCTCTGGGGGGATCTATTAAATTTAATTGTACATCATGCTGTATCATCATCGTTGAGTTTTTCATCACCTCTTCTCACTCTTTTTTATCTTCTTCTCACTTTTTTCTATTTTTAGTATTCCTCTTACTAACATTAATATTATTGTATTATTATCACTATTTTTCTTTTTTTCTTTTTCTTTAGCAATAAGATATTTTGCAACTTCTATTCGTTTTGTTAAAATAAAGTTTTGTTTCAATAGGCTTAAGCCTTGAAACTATTGTCAATGTCAAATAAATAAATAAATAAATAAATAAATAAATAAATAAATAAATAAATAAATAAATAAATAAATAAATAAATAAATAAATAAATAAATAAATAAATAAATAAATAAATAAATAAATAAATAAATAAATAAATAAATAAATAAATAAATAAATAAATAAATAAATAAATAAATAAATAAATAAATAAATAAATAAATAAATAAATAAATAAATAAATAAATAAATAAATAAATAAATAAATAAATAAATAAATAAATAAATAAATAAATAAATAAATAAATAAATAAATTAATTAATTAATAAAATAGTTGCGTCACTCTGAATATCTGCCAATACTCCTACTAGTCGCCCAAGAGGATTTCTATCATAATAGGCCATAAATAAATAATAAAACTCACCAAACTCTTCATCAATAATGTAAGCCAATGTTGCATTCGACCATCGTTTTTCTTCAGCTATTATAATGTTTTTGGCCACATCTTCGTTGGGTTCCACCATAATGTCTCCCTCGAACTGACCACTCAACTCCCAAATGTTTTGCCGGCTACTAGGCTTCCAACCATCTATTCCTTCTCCTGAGAATTTTAAACAAAATCAATTATTTAAAAAAAAAATTAAATTACCCAGACAACACATCATGATATCCACTGGATGTCCGATCCGCCTCCGACATATCCTAAGTTGATACGTGGCTATTGCGGACTACCACTGGACGTCCGTCACAAAATCAATTATTTAAAAAAAATTAAATTGCCAAAACAATACTTGGATGAGGTTTGATTTGATATTAGAGGCAAACCTTTGCTATGATTAGAGGTAGGTACTTATTTCATATGAAATTGTAAAATTGGAATTTAATTAGACCTTAGAAAGGAGTACCAGGCTATCTTATAAATTTAATCTAGAAAATTACACACCTTCAATTAATGTTTTGTTTCGATTTCAAATATTTCAACAATTTTAATTCGAGTTTCAATTTTTTAATATTGTCTACATATGGTTAATATTATGCTAGTGAAAAATTTCACAAAGCTAATTATTAAGTCAACTCTCTTTGAGTCAAACATAATGTATTGTTAATTTGATATAATATATTTTGATATTCAACAAAGAATTGATATGAAAGCGATAGAAACTTGGATTAAGGAAAAATATTTCTTTTCTCTGGGAGCTGAATGGTGGTAACTTATTTTTGACTGTTTACGCCTTCTCTACTTCCTCTTGTTTTTTGAGCATGCTAATATTACAGTAGTATGTCTATTTTATTTGTGTATTTCCTTTCGAAATGTATTTTTGTTTTTCTCTCAAAATATTTTTTTCTTTTTTGTTATTTGTACTATTCTATACAGTGTAATAGAATGGGATTGGTTCAAATTTGTTATTTTATTCAGTAAGTTGAAATGTTATCTTGAATGTCATTTGAATCGGACTTTTTGCGACTCCCACCAGCGGTCAAAGTCTTTTATTTTGCTGGTGGTGCCTGAACATAAATTTTAGTTTTTTTTTTATTTCTGGTTAGTTAGGTTTCTTTCATTTCCTTTATGTTAATATGTTAATTTGTAACCATTAAATTATTTTGTTGTAAAGTTGTGGCAATATCTATTTTTAAAACTAAATTCTCTATACATACTAAAACATTTCAATTTCTACAAGCTCCTGGTTTCATATACTTGTGGCTCTATTCAGAGTTTTTTCAATAACACACTGTTTTATAAAATCGATAAGCTACATGGTCAAGTACTGATCACAGGAATTGAAATAATTCACAAAATAATTAAGAAGTGATTACAGTTCTCAATTGAAATATTTTTTATATTCCAATTTAGAAAGCCTCTATAACAATTTGATAATACTAATAATAAACACCAATGTTAAAGACATGGGATAATATTGATCACTTAGGAATAATTATGTTGAAAGAAGCTTACCTTGAAATTAAGTGGAATACGTAATTCAATTGAAAAATGAATTATTAGATTAGAATATTCATTCAATGTGAAATATTTCAATCAACTATGAAAAGTGTAAAACGGGATTGTGTAAGACAACATTGTTTTCATTATTTTTTCAAAAATTAAATGAAAATATTCCTCAATAATTTAACAACAAGATGTCTCGGCTGCCAAATTATACAATAAGTGACTTATTCTTATTCAGGTCATACCTAGTAAAGTCACTAAGACTTTACACCCAATGGAGTATCCGATATTTAATAATAATCACCATGGAAAAATTAAACAAATGCTGTTGAATGGTGATATTCACACTGATCCAGTCTGTCATACACGATTCAAAAGCATAAGTTTGATTTTTCGATGGTTAGTAATAAATAATAATAATAATAATAATAATAATAATAATAAATAATAAATAAATACTTTATTTCCAATCAATAATTAATTAAAACTATAAAACAATATAATATATATTAGCAAACTAAATGGGAATCTAATAACTATAGAACTGCAATTTTTGAGAAATAATTTTTGGAAATTACCCTACTCAACTATGGTTTACCCATGTTCTAGAGTAGGGGGGGGGGGGGGGGTTTAGTGCGGAATTATTAGGTAAGTGAGCTCACATGTTGTTTGAGATAATTATTTCCAAGTTTTGCCTTCCTGTATTTAATATCCATTTGTGGACTGCAGATTTGAATCTTGTTTCAGATGCTGTGCTCTTGATGTTTTCAGGAAGCAGGTTGTACAATTTGGGAGCTAAATGGTTGAAGTGTCTCTGGTATAAGGCTTTCCTTGCTACATTCGCAATAAGAAGGTGCCTGTTTCTTGTATTGTGGCTATGGTTTCTGTTTTCAAAGTTTGCTGTGTTCCTGTGTATTCTCTGGATTATTTCTTTAGAGTAGAGTTGTCTTGGATCCATCACACCAAACTCGTAGAATAGTTGGTCTGATGGGTAACGTGGCGGATTTCTTCTTATAACTTTTATGATGAGTTTCTGAACTTTTATGAGAGGGTCAATGTGGGTGTAGCTCGTTCCACCCCAACCCACGATTCCATAGGTTAGTAGAGATTGAACTATAGAAAAATAGACCATCCTCAGACACTTCGGATTGACTAGTGATCTCAGCATTTTGAATTTGTAAATTGTTCTCCTTAATTTTTTGCATAGCTCATCTATGTGTTTATCCCAGCGTAGAAAAGAATCCACTGTCACTCCAAGGTATTTCTGAAACTGTTTCCTGCAAACTGTGTATGAAGAATTATTCAAGCTGTTATTTATTATTAAATTATTCTCAGTTGGTTGTCCATGCTGTGTAGCAGAGAAGGTCAAAAAGTATGTCTTTCCATAGTTAAGTGTAAGAAGATTTTCATCAAGCCAGTGAGACACTTTTTTTAGACCGGTTTCAGCCTTCTTCCAAGTCACATCCCAAGACGCTCCAGAAAACAGAAGAACCGTGTCATCTGCAAAACTGGTTACTTCTCCATCAATTTGCATATCGCATAATGGGTTTATGTACAATAGGAATAAGACTGGTCCCAGAACCGTTCCTTGTGGGACGCCACATTCCACTATCAGCTTGCTGCTTGTGTGCCCATTTACCCTAACAGACTGTGTTCGATCTGTCAAATAACTCCTAAATAAATTCCATGGAAGTCCTCTAATACCATAGTTATAAAGTCTAGATAGTAGCATTTTATGCGAAACAGTATCAAAAGCCTTTTTCAAATCTAAAAATACTGCCAAAGGTTTCTCTTCTGTATTAATTTGTTCTGCTATTTGTGAGGTAAGATGTTGGATAGCATCACTTGTGCTGCAGCTGGATCTAAACCCATATTGGTTTGGGGATAGAATTTTATTTTTCTCAAGATAGCTTACAAGCCTTGATTTGATGCAATTCTCAACAATTTTTGCTATTGTGTTTAATAGTGAAATTGGTCGGTAGCAATTTATATCTTTTTTATCTCCAGTCTTGAAAATTGGACAAATAACTGCTTCTTTTAAGCATTGTGGAAAAACACCCTCTTCAAATATTCTATTTACAATTGCTGTTAAGGGTTTAGATAGACTAGCGCCATTCTGTTTGAAAAATTCCGGTCTCAAGGAGTCCGGGCCTGGTGCACTATTTGCTTTAAGATTTTTTATTATTTGCATTATCTCCTCATCATCCACAGGTGTGAAGAATAAAGAGTGACAAGGTGTCCCATCAATGGCCGTGGAAACATCTCTGAGGTGCTGATTCCTATTTAAAATATCTTGTGCCAGTTTGGGTCCAATGCTCTTGAAGAATTTGTTGAAAGAATTTGCTATGTCCTCATCATTCTCTCCCATTTTCAATTCTCTACCATCAATATTAATTTGCTTGATTTGTGTTCTTGGTCGTTGCACTTCTGTTATTTCTCTTATTGCTTTCCAAGTCTGTTTTGAATCTTTCAAGTCTCCTAGCCTATCTGAATAATACTGTTTTTTTGCTCTTTCTATAACTGCAGTTAGTAAGTTCCTATATCTTCTGTAGTAAGCGCCTAGTTGAACGTTGGCTATATTACTTCTGCTCTGCCGATGTAATTTATCTCTCTTTCTGATTGATGTTAAGATCCCATTTGTAATCCATGGCTTGATTCTCCTTCTTTTATGTGGGGCTCTGCGAGTGTATTTGCACACCTCTCCATATCTCTCAATTTTTGCCACAAACTCGTTCAATGTGCTTTCAGCATTAACTTGTGAGTAGACGGAGATCCACGATTCCTGCAGCAGCAATGATGAGAGCTTCTCCTGATCAATGGTTTCATATTGGTGATCCTTTCTAGAACAATTTGATTCTTCAACTTCGGTTTTCACTCCCAAAATAGTTATGAAGTGATCTGTAATTGAATTTTGGAATATAATTGGCATCACCTCTTTCCTAAAGTTTACCAGTATGTGATCTAAACATGAAGCTGCACTATTTCCAATACGAGTAGGATGCTTTATACAGTGAACAAATCCATACTCGCTCAGTAAGTTCTCATATTCATCTAGCTGTCTATGTTTGTTTGGTTCCAAAATGTTTATGTTCAAATCACCTACAACCACATGAGAATGCTTGTCTGAGTTGGTTTCTTCAAATATATTTCTCAAGTTGTTCAGAAATTCTGTCAAGTCCGCATACGAAGGTGATCTGTATATGGCAGTAATGACAAATATGTTCCCACCAATTTCAAGGTGTAGGTTCAAACAGTTGGCTTGTTGCATTTGTGGCTCTTCTACCTCAGCATATATTTCGGACTTTACATATACCAATACTCCATCATTTTGTAGCAGATTATTCTCTGTTGAATAGGCGGTATAATTTTCTATGTTTCATGGGATGACACCACATGAAATCCAGCATTCCGTCAAGACAATGACATCAAAATCTACTTGTAGGTCTTCTAATTGTATTAAAAATTCATCAATATTCTTATTGTAACTTCTGATATTAAAGCTGATTATTTTTAATTTGAATGGATTCAAATTACTTTTAACATGTATGGAGTCTAGAACTACAAAATCTTCAATATCCACTAAATCTATTTCTTCTATTAGACTATTCATTAAGATAGGACTTTTTCTCTTCTCCTTTTGAGTTATTTCTATTCCACTTTACTAGCTCTTCTTCAGTCCTATTTCTCACTCTCTCAATAATATCTGTTACCGCATCATTGTATCCTGCTGTTAGATATCTGAAGCTCTCCGTGTGTCTCGAAATCGCTACAATAACGTGTGGTACACTATTGTAAATCTTGTTGTCTCTAGTTTCAAGTCTTACTAGGACAACATCCTTAGATGTGAGCCCCTGCGCTTCATGGATTGTGTTAATTCTCTGTAACTTATATTTTTTCATAACATCTGCCAGAGTTTTCTTTTCTTTTTGCGTAAATGTGAGAATCAGGGTGTCTTCTTTCAGCTGATGAAATTCGCCATTCTTGAAAGTTGGGAGGATGGATTTGACTGTTTTGTTTTTTGTGTGGACTCCTGTATAGAAAGGCTCCAACGCAAAGCACACATCCACTGGACATCGCTTTGTTACTTTGATATATTCTTCAGGTTCACAAAAATCAGAAATTTTATTCCATTTTGTTTCTACAGGAGATCTCTCAATATATGGTATTTGGTTGGAGTCGCCAACTACTATAATTTCATTTGCACGGCTCAATTCCGCTATAAATCCTATATATCCTGCATGCATCATCAGCCCTTCATCTATAAATACTCTATCATACCTCTTATTTGAATGATTTATTATATATGATGCTACTGTTCTATAATCCACATTAAGTTGAATAGGGGTTTCATTATTAGTATGGTAAGTTGAAACTGAATTTCTAATATCTTTTATGCTAGCTCGTGTTTGGCTTAGTACTAAATCTTTTCCTGGTCTATGTCTTCTAATAATATAAGTTGATTTTCCACATCCAGGTACTCCTTCTATCCATCTTATTAGTGGAAATTTAGGCTTATTTATACTAATCTTATTTATCCTATCTATCAATTCGCCATCCAGCATAAGCTCCGTATTTCGAGTGACAAGTATATATTTTTCATGCGTTCTAAACCTATTCTTACTGTCTATAAATTCAACATATTTTCCTCCATCTTCTAGGCTATAGCCCATTCTATAGATTGTTGTTGTTTTGAAGAGAAATTTTCCTACTGTATTATCAAAAATGTTCATGTCCTTCTTCCTCAGCATATCAATTGTTTTGCCTGACACATCTGCACATATGTTCTTTAAAATATCTTTGTAAATTTTTGCATTCTCAGTATCTGCCTTCTCCAGTAGATTACGGAGATCAATCATGTTATTTAGATATCTCTCATACCTTGACACTCCTTCAAAATATCCAGCTGGACATTCTGTGGCATTGGTGTTATTTAGCCCAGGTATTTTCAGATAATCTATATTTCTAATACCTTTGTTATAGAATACAAAGCGTAGGGTTTCATTCTCTAATACACTGCTAAAAATATTTATAGCTGGTATTTCTTGTAGTGCGCTTGTAAAAATATCTACTCCTATAACTAAGGGGTAATTTGTTTCGCTCCACCTGTTTAACGTGGCAAGAAGATTATGAAGTCTCTTTTCAGGCTGCTCACTAGTTTCTAGTATGAAAACTGGGATGGATGCTTCTTCAGTGAAAAAAATCTTAATATATTCAATCTCAGTATGCATGAACTGCTGCCAATCCCCAAGGTCTATTTTAGAATGTTGCAATTGTTTTGAAAGTCCTTTAGATATAGTAACATAACTTCCTTCTATATTTGCAAATGAAATAACTCAATCTACATATTCTCCATAATTATATACTAGATTAATCCTACTCTTAGGAGTGTTAACAGTCGTGTTGAAAGATTTCAGTTTGCATAAAATCTCATATATATATACATTATTTACATTTTTATTATTCTGCGGTATGATGATTTTTTGTTTTTTGAAGTGACGCAAGGAGTTGATAATAACTTTTTTAATACCCATAATCAGTTTTTTCAACTAACTTCCTCAATGCTTTTTCATACTCTGGACAATTTCTGTCGCTAACTTTATGGGCTGCCTGATGGTTTTTTTGTCTCTTACAATTAGCACATACCTCCTTCTCCTTCGTGTTTGGACATGACTTGACATCGTGTCCGGTCTCCGCACAATGACTGCAGGTGCTATGTTGCTGAGTGCAGTGACGACCAATGTGCCCTAAACCCTGGCACTTGAAGCACCTGGTAACCGACACGTAGTCCTTAACAGTGCACACCGACCAGTCCACGAAAGCTTTTCTCATATTTATAAGCCTGCCTCTAATATCTCCTGCACACTCTACAACCCAGTTGACCTGCTTCCTATCTTTCGGTCCTATTTTGAATATAGGTTTAAATGAATTCTTAAAATGTTCAAACGTTATGTGATCTTGAAAATTTCTATTATATACTTCTCTGACTAAATCTTCAGGGCTCAACTCTACTGGAACATTATATATTACTAATTTAGGTTTGATTTTTTGTGGCTCACTTACCTCGAAATTAGCATTTTGTAGTACAGTATTGCCAAAAATTTTGTCCTTATCTACACTAGGGTCCAATACCAGAAGCACTCCCCCTCCTCGCACATTGACTGCTTTTTTAATTTTTAATGAATTTTCATTAGAAATGGTCTTTTTAATGGTTGTTTTCAATTTTTCACTAGTTAGACGCTCTGATCCTTGTATCTCCTTGGGTTTTATCAGGACCACTTTTTCTTTTGGAACTGGTCTGATTCTTCGGTCACTAATGTTCTCCTGGCTCCAAACTTCACCTGGCTTCTTGTCTTCTTTCTTCTTTGGCAGCTGCACGGTTTCGGCGAATGTTCTCTGCTGGATCGGTGCTGGTGCTTGCAAATTCGAAGATAACTTTTCAATTTTCTCCTCCAGCTTGAAAAGTCTCTCATCGATTTTGGAATTGTCTATGTTAGAATCACTTTTAGTTTCGGCCCTATTTATAAAAAGCGCAAGCTTGTTACACAGAGCAACAAACTCATCATAGTCGGCTCGCGCAATTTTTCTCTTATCAAAAGAAACTGTACCCCACTCTTTCAATGCTGCTTCTATTTTTTTAAGTTCATTGAAGTCCTCACTTATTTTATTTGACGAGGTTGTCGCCATATTTTGTCCTTTGCTATTAGAATTTGTTTCACTCTCTTCAAATTCCGATGCTAGAAATTGAGTTAGCTTTTTTGGCGTTCCCATTCCATTACTATTACAATTACACTATTTCACGCTTAATGTCAATAGCACGTTGACCTAGAGATATCGCTTGCCGATTCAAAACTGATTGATTCACACAAAACTCGCTGACTACACTAAAACTACGACGAACAATAAAAACGATGTTCTCTCTATGACTGCTGAACTACAACCTAGTAGTATGATTAGATTCGAGTATTGGGTGCTCCACTGTGCAAGCACCCTTCAGTACATTATAATTATTTAGTCTTTTTTTCATACAAGAAACTTTTATTCCATCTAATTGACTTATATGTAGTTGAAGATTCATCTTGTTTTCACTAATATGTATTATAAACTTAAAAAACACTTTTGAATGGAAATTGACTCACGTTATGGCGTGACGGCCGTTTCGCTCTGTTGTCTAGAGCATCATCAGACGACCCACAGTACACACACACAGTGTACTGTTGGTCGTCTGATGATGCTCTAGACAACAGAGCGAAACGGCCGTCACGCCATAACGTGAGTCAATTTCCATTCAAAAGTGTTTTTTAAGTTTATAAGACTTATATGTATAAAGACTGCATGCTACAGTAATAAATAATTATAAAATGTAATACATATTGTGTACCTACCAACACTTTCAGCTACATTGGGTGACATGAATCCAGAATGTTGTGGAGAAGGAGGAGGTTTTTGAAGAGAGGGACAAATAAACAAAACAAACAAAAAACACAACAAAATTGACAACATTTTTGACAACAAATTCCACCAGAGAGCTCTACCACACTTGGTGAGTTATTTTAGACTGCTTGGAGACCACCCAGTAAGGCCAAACATTAAGTAAGTGATAAAACTACTGAATTTCATTATTGTTCTACAATGGGGTCACAAATTTCATGCACCCCATTCTGAAAATTATCACCAAAATTCAGAGATAATCCGTCATTGTTTTTACTCCTGCTTGTTTGAAGAGACCTTGTTGGAGAAGCAATTAAGTTGTAATTAATTCAGTTTTACCGATAATATTACATGTAAATATGCTACTGGATGTCGTTTTATAGAGCTTCTTTGTCGCATTATAATTGCTGAAAATTTTGCGCTGATATAGCTCGCTAAATAGCCACTTGATAGATTTTAGGAGGTAGTAGAGTGGAGCAACATTTATGGCAGTTCATTTAATCTAACAGTCTCATAAGACACAGCCTTCAAATATGTGATCCTATACTGCACTAAAAAGTAAACACATGATGAATACATGTGAATGCATCATTTCATTCCAATCATCACTTTCACCTAGAACTTTTATAAAGTTCCTCTTCTAATTAAATGTACTACAAATAAAAAAGAAATGCAATAATAATATATATAAGACTAATTATCAGATAACATAATATACTATATACTAACTTATATATTCAATGGTAGAGAGTCTTCAGTGACCAGCAACTCCATTTGCATGATTGCATGCTCGATAACAAATAAAATGATTATTTATTTACTTATTATTTATATTCAATGGTAGAGATCATCATCCATACTCTGATACAATCAAATTTGATTTTACCACAGTACTAGTATTGAAAATTATAACAATAGAAAGTGATAGAAATTCTATATTTTGCATTTCAAAATTCGTTTACAGTTCAAGATGATTTTAAAGGTGCTAGATGATATAAGATGATTAAAGATTATATCATAACTGTTACCTAGTTATATTGGTAGGACATTCTACAACAAGCTATCGCAGTTTTTAAAGAGTCTTGAAAATATAGAAATATTTAAAAAACAATTGAAAAAATATTTAGTTGATAAAGCTTTTTATAGTGTACAAGAGTTCTTTTCACACCAAAATTAAGCCTCGCCTCAACTAATTGATATAGTAATTATGGTAACTAGTGTATAATTATTGTTGATATGACTTGTCTTACACTTCGTAACTGGAGTCTCCAAGACGTAATCTACAAAAAAAAAAACAATAAAAGAGTCTTATCTTTTTATTTCTAGTGTTTGAATTATTTCTGCTATACTTTTGCAAAGGCGCTAGATGATAGAAGATGATTAAAGATTATATCATAACAATAAAAGAGTCTTATCTTCTTATTTCTAGTGTTTGAATTATTTCTGCTATAATTTTGTCATTCTTACAGCCTTTGTCAAAGCCTATTTAATATTGGGCAAAACATTTTTATTTCAATTAAGTTAGATTAGAAGATACTGACAATTTTGCAAACTGCCAAATATACAGAATATAATATTTATTCATTTCGAATCCCCCAAAGAATCTTTGAGGAATACGCAATTAATAATCTTTTTTTTTTTTTTTTTGTAGATTACGTCTTGGAGACTCCAGTTAAGGAGTATAAGACAAGTCAAAACAAAAATATTATACACTATATTACATAATTACTTCAATTAGTTGAGGTGAGGCTTAATTTTGATGTGAAAGGAACTCTTGTACACTATAATAAGCTTTATCAACTAAATATTTCTTCAATTGTTTTTTAAATATTTCTATATTTTCAAGACTCTTCAAAAACTGCGGTAGCTTGTTGTAGAATTTCCTACCAATATAACTAGGTTTTTGTTTGAATAAGCTACTATTGTGACTCACCAAGTGATAATCTCCTCGGCGTCTTGTATTATAATCATGTACATCAAGATTTTGGTTAATATCATTCGTTTTTACATATAAAGTAGCTTCATACACATATAAGCAGGGTACAGTTAGGAGACCAAGTCTCTTGAACAACGGCCTACATGAATCTAATCTATTTACTCTTTCTATACACCTAACCGCTTTCTTTTGGATCTTAAACACCCTATCAAGATTTTGTTTTGATGAATTACCCCATACTAAGATAGCATACCTAATATGTGACAGTAAGAGCCCATGGTAAGCTGTAAAAAGTAACTTTTTGTCATTCAATCTAGCAAGCTGTCGCAGGACAAATACCCCAGATGAAATTTTACTACATATTTTCTCAATGTATGGAGTCCAGGTCAATCGTCTATCCAACGTAACTCCTAGAAATGCAATTTTTTCTTCCTGGTCTAATTGATTATCATTTACAAACACGTTTATAGCCCTATCTTCATTTAAATTATGTTTGTTTTTGAATTGAAGGTATTGGCATTTTTTACTATTTATAGTTAATTTCAACTGATTTAAAAATTGGACAATAGACTGCACACCTATATGGGCACTTATTTCTAAATTATCTAGAATGGAATTGCTGAAAATGAGTGATGTATCATCAGCAAATAAGAGGGCTCTACCACTAATTAATTCTTTAGGTAAACGGTTGACATATAACAAAAAAAGCAATGGACCTAGTATTGACCCCTGAGGCACTCCAGCTTGCACCTCTAATTTATTGGATTTATTCTTTACTATACTATTACCAACTACTGTAGTTAGTTCTACACATTGTTTTCTCCCAATAAGATATGATTCAAACCATTTCAGTTCAACCCCATTTACACCTACATTTTGCAGTATTTCCAATAAAGTTCTATGATTAACACAATCAAATGCCTTGGACAGATCTAAGAAGATTGCAGTAGCTTTATCACCTGAATCTATTATATCTATTAGTTTTTCAACTAGAGAAACTATGGCTGTTTTTGTTGATCTCCCTTTCTGGAAGGCATGCTGTTCATCACAGATAAAGTTAGCTTCTTGAAGGTGCAGAAGTAACCTATTAAGAACTACTCTTTCAAAAATTTTACTTATTACATTTAAAATACTAATAGGCCTATAGTTTTCTACCTTTTCTCTATCACCACTTTTGAAGATTGGCAAGATCTTCCCCTCTTTTAAATTATCTGGAAAAACACCTTGTTCTAATGAATGATTGATCAGATGAATCAAAGGGTCTAACAATTGATCTTTACATTCTTTCAGAATTTTACTGGATACCCCATCCATTCCTACAGTTTTTTTATTATTTAAACTATCAATGATATTTGACAACTCGTCTTGGCATACTGGGTGGAATTTTAATTCGTTCTGAATCCCCTCAGTATTCCTCATGTTTGCATCACTAATACTTGTATTAAGAGATTTTTGAAGATCCTTAACAACCAGTTGATAATATCTGTTGAAGAAATTACAAATGTCTACACTATCATCAATATATTTGTTATTTTCGTTAATTATTCTGGGCACACTAGTATAAGCATCTACATGAGCTACTTGCCTATTTTTGTTTATTACATCCCACACTGCTGTGTTAAAGTACACACTATTATTCAAAATTTCAGCTGTTTTCTTACATTTCGCTCTTTTCACTTCTCTTGTATAATTTTTCTTTAGAGCTTTGTAATTATCTTCACTTAACATATTTCTAGATAGTTTGAATTCATCATATGCATCTTTAACCCTATTTCTTTCTGCAAGGATATCATCAGTTATCCACTCTTCAATTTTGTCTAATTTGTTTTTTACAGGGACTTTTATAACTGGACAACTCATAGTAATATGAAACCTTAAAATATTAATGAAACTATCATATTTGTTATTCAAACTATTGCTATTGTAAACCCTACTCCAGTTTTCTTGTAGCAGATTCTGCTTCAAACAATCGATATTCCCCTGTTCACATTGTTGAATTTCTTTCATTACTCTACTCTTTTATTCATCTATACATCTATTTTTATTCCACTGCATTGAAAGGTTTTTGTACCATTCAGATACTTTAATCAAAGACTGAAGATGATAAAAAGATATTAGAACTATAAAAGAGATTATGATGTTGAAGATCTATCTTGTTTCCACTAATATATACTAAAAACTTGAAAACACTTTCAAGTGGAAATTGTGACTCACGTTATGGCGTGATGGCCGTTTCCCTCTGATGTTAAGAGCATCGTCAGACGACCCACAGTACACTGTTTCAAGGCATGAGTTTGAGGGTTATGGATGTTAGGAGTGTGAGGGGGTGGGGGAATGAGTAGGTGGGAGGTTTGAAATTGGAATTATTTTGTCAAAAAAGGTGCGTGAGAAGAAGTTAATTTGGTCATTTAAAATAAACACACAAAACAGCAACCTGACAACATTTTAAATTACAAAATCAACTTCTCACACGCTCTTTTTGAAAAAATAATCCCAATTTCAAACCTCCCGCCTACTCATTCCTCCACCCCCTCAAACTTCCAACATCCATAACCCTCAAACTCATACCTTGAACCAGTGTACAACTGTGGTTTCGTCTGACGATGCTCTTTACATCAGAGCGAAACGGCCGTCACGCTATAACGTGAGTCATAATTTCCACTTCAAAGTGTTTTTTAAGTTTTTATTACGGTATATAAAAGAGACACTATCTCCTAATTCTCAGTATCTGAATTACTTTTGCTAGACTTCTCTGTCTTTCTTCCAGGGACGTAGCTAGAGTACATTGAAATTTTATTAGAACTATAAAGGTAATATCTATTTCATCATTTGAATGATTCCTGCAGTATTTTCGTTCTCTTTCCTGTCTGTATCCAAGCCCAATAAATGTATAAATAAAAGAAATGTTTCCTATTCTAATGCATTTGAAGGTGTCTGTGTCATCTTAAAACAATAATTCAGGACTGGAGATGATTATTGGATAACTATAAGATACTATTTTCTAATTTCAAGTGTCTAAGTCTAAGCAGAATTATTTCTGCCGTTTTATTGTTTTTCTACTGCTTCTGTACATGCCTATTGAATGGTTAAATAGCAGAAAATATTATTTCTGCTATTATTAATAGATTTGAAGGTGTCTGATACCATTAGATATGATAGGTAATCAACATTATTTAGAGTATTTGGAATAGTCAATTACGCAGTATTTGAGGTGAATGTATTGCATCCCAATGCATCGAACAATTTCCTAAATTTGAATAGAAATATAGGCTTGAAATACTCTTTGGAATAAAAATTGTATTAAAAGGTTTTTTGTAACATCCAGATAACCATCAATATAGTTTAATGATAACACAGTATTAAATTTGTGAAAAAGGTCATCTTCTTATTTTTAGTACCGGTACCTATATTCCAGTGCAGTTGAATGTGTTTGTTACAACTAGATACATCAGTCACTTTATTGCAGTACTGGAAGTCAATAGTTAAATAATAATCAGTCGTCAATAATAATCATGAAATTCAAGCCGATGTATTGAACAAGAGTCTCATTTTGAATTGGAAAAAGGCTTGAAATACTTTTTAAAAACATTCCTTCAAAAAAGCAATTCAAAATATTTTCTACACATTATGACATTTATCATTAATTATAATTATAATGGACAAGGATATTCAGGAAGTATAGAAAGTATTTGACAATCATTTTATTAATAAAAACTGTATTTATTCGGTAGTGCGATCATGTAACAAGTGTTGTTTTTCTCAGTTTTATTCCTACAATATTGTTGGACTTTTCCTGAAATTAATGTTAGGTTGTATCTGGTGGGTTACAAAATGAGCTTTATAATTAATTACTTAACACAGGGATTCTTATGAATCGTGAAGTTTGAATTAAATACCTCTTGAAAAATAAAGATGGATAAGAAATTCATTCTCCGTTATTAGGCTATACACTTATCATTCTTGCATTTGTTATCCATGCTTACTAAAATGCTGTATTCAACCACTTTTTCAAACTTATTACTCTATAGCATTCAGTCTATTCGAGCTTGGAAAATATTATTAAATTTTATCTCAAAAAACAAGATCATTAATATTTCTGTATTATCACATACAAGCACATTTTTACTAAATGCAGGTAGGACAAGACTTGTGGATATGAAATTCCATAAAAAGTTTCATAGGATATAGTGACACCGATTCTATATCATGAGTGAGTTTGAAAAGACTGACAGTTTAACAAACTGACACGTATACAGAAACAGAATGTATCAATTTCTAATTCCTTTAAGTTCAATCAATTCATACTGAAGACTTCCGCAATGGCGGATATTGACAACGACAACAATATTGAATAGCGGAAAGAAATCAAATAGCTGTGCAGAAAGGTCTAATGGTTAAGGCGCCCGACCGGCAATTGGGGAGTCCGTTGTTCGATTCCCGGTGGTGATTGATATTTTTGTACAGTGGCACTCATCGATTTCCATCAGCTATTCAATACTGTTTTCAATATCTGCCATTGCGGAAGTCTTCAGTATGAATTGATAGAGCTTGAAGGAATTCGAAGTTAATAAATTCTGTTTCTATATCATAAACTTCATAACTCTGATATATTCAACAAACATATGAGAAAGAGTTCGATATTTGTTTGATTTCGCCTTTTAAAAATGTTATCAATAAATCAGGGAAACTATGACACTGTCATGATAATTTCTAACAAATTTTAATCAATTTTGATATCTGTGATGTTTCCCATGACGATAATTTTGATAATTTTTAATTCCTCTAGATAAGTTTGGGATGATTTTGAAAGCCTAATAAAATTTCTCTATTTGGTTTTGGCTAAACAACCAAGAAACCAGAAGAACTATATTTTTTTTATTGCTGATGATGCCCACATGAGTCCGAGACTTGTGCGTGGGTAATGAGGTGAATGATTACACATAAATGCCTGACGGTGGAGTGGGATTCGAACCCACGACCGCTTAAGCGACAGCAAGCTGAAGTTGCAACGCCCCAAACAACTGCGCTAAGCGGCCCGCCTATGTCATTCTCATGTTAGTTTCAAAAAAATTTTGCTTCAACTTTCAACTTAATTCTTGATAATTTGGGGGGCAAATTGGAAACTTTATTTGAGAATTTTCCTAAATTACAGGTACAGATGGAGAAATAAGAGAAACCGTGATAATTTAAAACTAGTTGAGTCAATTTTGTACCAAAATTTGTTTCTAGATATTTTTGGGGGCAATTTGAAAACCTAATCAAAGAACCTTGTTCAATTTTGACTATTTGAAGTAGCTAAAATCGAAAGGCGAATCCCAGAAAGATTGTAGTTGTGGATAAGAAAAGGCGCTGCTACTACTGCTGGGCCTGCCTCGGCTCTGATCACATTTGTACATTATGTTCAATTTCATTTGATCTTTGTCGCTCATTCCAAATCGTTGACCAATGTTGGCACCTTCATCCTGCAATCAAAATAAGTTATGATAGAGAATCTTAATGATTGAGGTGATAGCCGCGAGCCGTAGCAGGTACCTGTTCAGACAGACGAAAATAAGCTACAAACTCCTGGGCCCTCTTTGTAAGGGTGACTGATAGGATTAGGATTAGGCAGCAAAAAGGTCTCTGCTCTCTGCTGTGAAATCATTTTCCAGTGGTTTGGAACCCACCTGGAACCGTGGTCCAACTCATCAACCACCATAATCTAATTCATTACCCACGCGCAGGTCTCAGACATTATCCTCAAACAAAAATTAAATATTAAAAAAACTGTGATGTTTTCCATGACGAAATACTTAATGAACAATCTAATATTAAAACTGACACTGTATTTCACTTTTAAATAATGTTTTACTCACATATATTTGAGATGTTTGAGGAATGCATTTCACTTCTGAAAAGAAGCTTCGTCAGCCTGTCTTTTCAGAAGTGAAATGCATTCCTTAAACATCTCCAATACATGTGAGTAAAACATTATTTAAAAGTGAAATACAGTGTCAGTTTTAATATTAGATTAAAAAACATAGATAACTTGTGGTGTTTTCCATGACGAAATAATTGATCAACAATCTAGTATCAAAACTGACACTGTATTCTTATTTATATTATGATTTTTACTGGATATACAATATTATGGTATGATATTATAATATTATGATAATGAAGGGATACATTCCACTTCTACAGGTTATGAAGCTTCTCTTTAGAAGTGAAATGCATCCCTCCAGTATAAGTGAGTTATTTAAATAAGAAAAAGTGTCAGCTTTGACATTAGATTAGTCGATAGAGTTGAAAGCAGCAAGTGTGTATTGATGTAGATGGCTGGGTGAGTGTATCTGTGAGAGTTGGTATCCTGCAGATTTTGAATTTTTGCGCATATTCAGTTTTGTGGTAGTGAGTTCTAAGAAGTTTAGGGTGTAGTCTGTTTCATATTCTGCTGTAACTTGAGTTTCTATGGGTTTTGTTCAGTTGTGTTAGGTGTTGTTCACATTGTCTTGGCTAACATTCTAGAATACGATAATGTAGAGTACAATAAAATTGACTGCACGTCGTTAAATTCACCAAAAAAGCTAATACAATAATGTCATCAACATATTGGTAAATGATTTTGTTTGTGTGTTTTGTGTTCTTCCATATTTTCTCACTCTCTATGCGCTGTGAAAATGTGTCTTGCTAGGATGGTAAAAATTGGAAATCCCATTGGTAGGTGACATTACAACCACCCAATTAATGCTCTGGGTGGGTGTAATGTTATGTGGGGGAAGCAGTTTTGTTATGTGATGATTTAAATGTCTCAGTTAGTTCTTTAGAGATTGCTCTGTTGTACTTATTACATAATTATTCATCAAGAAAGTGATCATAACTTACAAAATTGATTATAAAAATATAAAAACCTCTGTTGGATAGCTCTTTGATAATTGTTATCAGTTATTTTAAAAAGAACACTTACCAGAGGAGTGATAGTTTTCTTTCCATTTTTGGAGAATGCATGCGAACTGTAGTGCATAACACTCTCATAGTCATAGCCAACATTAAAATCAGTCACTTTGAATGGACTGTACTTTCTAAAATTGCCTCTTGTTCCTGAAATAATCAAATTAGAGAATATTAAGAATTTTCATGACTATTTTTAATATTTCCCTTAGAATTAATCAAACAAGTTCGAATGAATGTAAGAAACAATACTGGATAGAAACCCTTAGAATAAAAATAATAGAGGAAGATTTCCAGTAATTTTCAAATAAATTACAATTAAACTGTAAGATCTTCTTATTGAACTGCTGAAAAACATTCACCATCAGCTTCAAAATAAAGAGTCTGAAAATTCATCATAATTTCTCACATAAACGTGAAAAATATTCAAATTTTTCTAACATTACGATAACTGGCATCCACTTTTCACATATAGGCTATATTTGCTTTTGGAAGAATAATTATTGAATAATTATTTTTTCAGTTGAGATCAGAAAGCTCATTTATAATGATGATTCAATAATTGCTATTTGCAGTATTCAATTGTTTTCCTAGGAAGAAAGATTATGTGAACAGTAAAGTAGCTTCTGCATTTGTGTTTATGCCATGACAAATTTAATTGAAAATCATGAAGAAAACAGTTTTTTGCTTGAAAAATTCTTGAAAATAATAACTAAGCTCTGTTTTCAATAAACGTTAATTTGCAAAACCTTCTCTTAGCACACTTCTGGGGCCTCAACTAAGCTTTTTTTGTCAGGTGGTTCTTGAGAAACGGCGATGAGTCGATCAGTGGTAGGCCTATTTAGCTTCTATAATAAATTATGAAGATATATTATATAGTTCTCTCCATAGACCCCTTTTAGGAGGGCGAATCAAAGGATCCTTGTTGGCCCACACACCACAAGGATGTCCTCAAGATATCCCAAGAGTATCCCACAAGAATATTGAGAATAATATAAATGGCAATCATCAGCCAGATTTTTCAAAACATCTGAATTCTTTAAGTTTTGTCTAAATTATTTTCCTTATTAATGTGTTATCTAGTTATATGTTATGTCAAAGAGAAATTTTGTTCAATATGATGATATTTATATCAATAAATGCATTTTTGGTAAATCTTGGGGGGCCATGATCCCCCTTCCCACACATAGTGGTGTCTCTGGTTTGCATTTTTTTTCAAAAATCTATGCACAAAAAATTGCATGAATTTTGGTGCTACAATGTAATGTACATGCAAGGAGAAAAAAATTCAAATTAAAAAGTAGACGTGAATAGAAGTTGGAAGTTTGATTTTAAATATTTTGAGAAAAAAGAATTTATGATATTGAAGATTCATCGTCTTGTTTCCACTGATATAATAAAAACTTAACACACAAGAGCAATCTCACACCCAAACACACATTCCACTTTTGCTGAACACATCATTTCAACAGGCCACAGTTATACAGACAGACATTGACACTAATTTAAACACACTACACTTCACTCACAAAAGCCAGAAACTCAATGTTTTAGAACAATATGAGATTTACAAATACACAAAGCAGAAACCTGGCATTTTAAATGATCAACTTGACTTCTTCTCACATACCCTTTTTGACAAAATAATCACAATTTCAAACCTCCCGCCTACTCATCCCCCCACCATCGATAACCCTCAAACTAATACCTTAAATCAGTGTACTGTGGGTCGTCTGACGATGCTCTTGACAACAGAGTGAAACTCTTGAGTACATATGTCTATGAAGCTACTTTATATGTAAAAACGAATGATATTAACCAAAATCTTGACGTACATGATTATAATACAAGAAGCTTAGGAGATTATCACTTGGTGAGTCATAATAGTAGCTTATTCAAACAAAAACCTAGTTATATTGGTAGGATATTCTGCAACAAGCTACCACAGTTTTTAAAGAGTCTTGAAAACATAGAAATATTTAAAAAACAATTGAAAAAATATTTAGTTGATAAAGCTTTTTATAGTGAACAAGAGTTCCTTTCACATCAAAATTAAGCCTCACCTCAACTAACTGATATAGTAATTATGGTATCTAGTGTATAATTATTAATCTGACTTGTCTTATACTCCTTAACTGGAGTCTCAAGACGTAATCTACAAAAAAATCGGCTGTCACGCCATAGCGTGAGTCATAATTTCCACTTCAAAGTGTTTTTTAAGCTTTTAAAATAAGAAATAATAAAATGTTCTGTAAAAAAATGTCAAAAATAGGATAAATGAATTCGAATCAACTCACTGGGCACAATATTCTGCCAATGTATCTTGACAAAGTCATCCCGGTCAGCAGCTGATTGCTGATGATGGAACCCAACGGCGTGCAGCAGTTCATGGACGGCGACGCCATGTTGGACACAGCGTCCCCTCAGGTTGACCACTTGTCCACCACCCCTCCGGCCTACATACGACCAGCAGCCGGGGTTGTTACCCCTCACCACCACATAGGCATCGTCCCCCTCCTCGTAGGGCCGAAACTTGATGCACGACTTCTGGTGGAACTCGTCCATGGCAGCCATTATCACTTCCTTTTCGTCGTCGTCTTGGATTGGCCAGAAGAAGGACATTCAAGAATCTTTATTAGTACAAGTTGGTTTTGAAAGAACTGACAACTTATCAAACTATCAAATAGATAGAATATAATTTATTAATTTCGAATTCCTCCAAGTAATATTATAGCGTGTAGCATATTATAGCGTAGTATTATATACAGTAGTATCTTAGAAGTCATGGTGGTTGGTGGTAGCATTAGTTATATCGAATAATTATTGCACTTTAAGTTATTGTATGTTTATTTATTTATTGTGACAAATTTACAACGAGTGTGAAGGTGCAACAGACTCAAGTCCAAAACTGCTCCCTTCACAAATTTTGAATATAATTATGTTACATTGTGCAAAACATTGAGGTTAACACAAACTAAAAATTTAAGATATGCTGAAAACCTTCACTCGAAAAATATTAAAATTAATCTTCTCACTTGACCACTATTACTTTAAAAGTCCGCTTGAAACGAAACACTAAAACATTTAAAAATAGTTTATAATATTAAATTTTTATAAAAACTTTTGAGCCGAAAAATATTATCTGGTTGCTATGTTATCTTAATAGGAAAATTTGTAATGTTAGTAGTCTTCAATTAGTTAGCAGTAGGCTATTATTAAGTAGTTAATTTTTTTAATTATTGCACTACAAGAATAAAAAGAATATTTTTTTTTTAATTTCGTGATTACCCTGACACTTAGTATTATAGTGGGGTGTCATAGTTGAAAAAAAAGACTTTTCATAACAGTTTCTTGAGAAGAGATTCTCTTTAAATATCTATAAAATAGTATGTATTTTTGTGTGTGTAAAAATAAATTAAGTTAAATTAATTGTTGTGAACATCCATTTTCGTGAACTTCAGTATAACTATTACTTTGTAGAATCTTCCTGTGCAGAAATGACCTTTTGAATCGCAGCGGACGCGTTTTGAACCACGTGGTTCTTATTTGGCGCTTGGTGGCTTGGTTTGCAACCAAGGGTCGAAGAAGATCCACAAAGTTCAAAACGCGTCCACTGCGACTCAAAAAGGTCAGTTCTGCACAGAAAGTATCTACATAGTAATAACATTCCTCAAAAAAATAACCTCGTAAAAATAACCTCAACAAAACATGACCCCTGGCGGCAGGCTGACGAACTTCTTTTCAGAAGTGAAATGCATCTCTCCAGTATCTCCAATATAAGTGAGTAAAGACAAAAAAATTAAAATAAAATACAGTTTCAGTTTTGAAATAAGATAAAAATAATAATGATAACAATAATAATAATAATAATGAATAATAAGACGAAATTGTCACAACCACATTTATTATAACTTTGAGAAACTAGTTTCGGTTGCTACACCATTATCAATCTCAATCAAACAAGTTTCTCAAAGTTTTAATAAATGTGGTTGTGACTATTTCGTCTTATTATTCATTATGGATACCTTCCACAATATCACCTTCGCCACTACAAAGAAAATTAATAATATTCATTATTATACTGGAGACTTTCGCAATAGCTAATATTGACAACCACATTGAATAGCAGCTGGAAATCGATGAAAGTCACTGTAAAAAATACATAGTCACCGCTGGGAATCGAACCACAGACCTCCCAATTGCCGTGTTTACCCAATCAGGCGTTTTACTGCTAGACTACAGTGACCTTTCTGTTCAGCATTTTAGACTTGGCCATATCGGCTCTTATACAGAGTGTTTTGCAACTCTCTACCAATACTTCTAGGCAGTGTTTCTGGACCACTAACAAAAGTAAATATTGTAATAAAAATTATCCCCAGTCAAGTCCTCAGTTACTCATACAGCCGCCATTTTGTTTTTTCACACATTATTTTTTTATTCGAACGCATTCAGATTGTTTTAATTGTTATAAAGCTGTATGTAAAAATTATACGTTCAATGGTATTCGAATAAAAGAATAATGTGTGAAAAAAACAAAATGGCGGCTTTGTGAGTAACTGGGGACTTTAGAAAATTTTTATCATGATATTTACTTTTGTTAGTGGTACAAAAACACTGCCTACACGTATTGGTAGAGAGTTCCGAAACACACTTTATTTAAAATTGAATTTAAAAGAATGACAATTTTGCAAACTACCGAATATACTGGACATAATTTATAAATTTCTAATTTCTCAAAGTGCTATCATAAATTATGTTCTGTATAGTTTACAGTTTGCAAAATTGTCAGTCCTTCATATCCAACTTGTGATATCATATGAGCCGATATGGCCAAGTCTAAAATAAACTTTCTATAGTAAATTCAACGACTTGAAGTCAATTTTAATTGAGAATAAATACTATTTTTACTCACTTTAGACCAAAATTTTTCGAATCATGGAGACTCATCTTCAAAGGCCTTTGAGTCCCTGACTCGAAAACGTTTGGTCTAAAGTGAGTAAAAATATTATTTATTCTCAATTAAAATTAACTGCAAGCCGTTGAATTTACCATAAAAGGTTAATTTTAATAACGCAGATCGTTATGCAACAAGAAATCCAGGAATCTAAAATGAACGTTGCTGTACAGAATGGTCACTGTAGTCTAGTGGTTGCGACGCCTGACCGGCAATTGGGAGGTCCATGGTTCGATTCCCGGCGGTGACTGAATGTTTTTGTGTTCATTGATCTGCATCACCTATTCAATACCTTTGTCAAAATTCGCTATTGCGGAAGTCTTCAGTAGGCTATAATCAATAGCACTTTGAGAAATTGGAAATGAATCAATTATATTCTGTATATTTGGCAGTTTGCAAAATTGTCAGCTTCTTCAAATCCAACTTATCAACAGTAATTATTTTTCAGCTAATTTGAATCACAATTTTTCTAGCAGAGGGACACATAGCTTCACATGTGAACTTAATGTACAGTGTTTCAGGTGGAATCTTCCATAGTACAACCCATTTCTCTCACCAAAATGAAGAAAACATGTGAAATAATAAAAAATCTCGAAACGCTTCGTTACAGAATCAAAGGTGGCTGAAGTTGGCAGCTATCCCTATATAACCACAAATCTCTAGAGCCTTCATTTATGTTATAAATTGGATAGGTTCCATGTAAAAGAAGCTGGAAATCGAATAAAAAGTGTGACAAGTCTGTAACTTTCCTAGTTATTGAGATATTTAAAAATTGGATAGCCTTCAGTTCATAACAGATGGGCTGAATGTCTTCGTATGAGGTGGTTCAGTCACATCTAGCCAGGTTAGGTTAGGTTTGGTTAGGCTCTCCTGAAAGGCTGTCCTTGAAAATTACGAGAAAATGGCTATAAAACACGGATTTTCATGTTTTAACTCGGTTATTTGTCAACAAACAATAAGTTTTCCTCAACGAAGTTTGTAGAGAATTCAATTTTGAAAATAAAATGTCGAATTATCGAATTACAGTAGTTGCATACTTATATGATTTATATAAGGGAAGTGATAGCCGCGAGCCGTAGCAGGTATCTGTTCAATCAGATAGAGATAAGCTGCGTTCTCCTAGGCACTCTTTGTAAGGGTGACCGATTAGATTGGCCAGCAAAAAAGACACTGTTCTCTGCTGAAAATCACTTCCCGGTGGTTCGCAACCCACCTAAAACTGTAGGTCCAACTCATAAATCACCATCATCCAACTCATTACCCACGCACAGGTCTCAGACCTATGTGGGCTTCATCCTCAAACAAACAAACAAATATGATTATGCTGGTCCTTTCACATTATAACCTCCCAAATTCACCAAATGAAAACCTAGAGATTTCCGATTGAATAAATAAACAGGGATATGCTACAATCTTCTTTTATCCTCTAACAAATCTCCTCTTATTACGCAAGGATATGAGTTCATAACAGTTTTGAAATTTCTGCTTTTATAAGTGCCTTACTTATAAATTTTTTAGCTTTTCGCACAATCCGTTTAAATTTTAGAATTTTCATTAGAAAAAAATTATATTCATATTATAATTCACCTGGAAAGAAATCATTTCAACTTATTTCTCGTATATACAATGCAAAAACTAATTTCAGTTTCTCTTCATTACAATCTCACACGAATCATTGGACATAACGATCATAATGCATCTATAAATCATTGAAAAAATAAAGATAATATCTGTATAGAATAATAATATTGAAATTAATACACAGAATCTTTGATAATTATTGTAAGCGTCTCATTGGATGGTTTATTATCAAAATATAATATAACATAATAAAAAAGAGATACATAAGCTCACCTATCAAAATGTGTAGATGTACTTCTAGTGCACTCAATTTTCACCTCATGTTGATGCTCGGGTATTTAAAAGAACACAAGCAACACTCTCACATCACTTCATCTGTCAGAAATGTTTGTATTATTGATGTTTACTCTTTTTTCAATCGAAAATTTTTTGGATCACTTTCCGTATAATAACAACGAATTGTGACATATTTTCATACTTGATCTCATTTAACTTTTGTTACAATCCTGTAGTCATGAAGACTACTCATGAAGTCGTCTTTCATTGGGGGTGTATCATTGATGGAAAATACAGTACTTGAAAGATGAAATAATCTATCCAAATTCAGAAGAATACTCATAATTTGTAGTAAAATCAAAACAATTATTCACTATCAAACAACATGTGACGATAGTGTTATTATAAATGTAATTTACAGGACTGCAGCCTGTAATGAAGTTCAAATAGCTACTATACAGATTAACATCAGTAGCTTATTCAAACAAAAACCTAGTTATATTGGTAGGAAATTCTACAACAAGCTACCGCAGTTTTCAAAGAGTCTTGAAAATATAGAAATATTTAAAAAACAATTGAAAAAATATTTAGTTGATAAAGCTTTTTATAGTGTACAAGAGTTCCTTTCACATCAAAATTAAGCCTCACCTCAACTAATTGATTTCTAGTAATTATGATATCTAGTGTACAATTATTGTTGATCTGACTTGTCTTATACTCCTTAACTGGAGTCTCCAAGACATAATCTACAAAAAAAAACATAGGATGCCAATTTCTTCCAATACGAACAAATTCTTGGATTAAATTGAGTGATACTAAGATTTGTTTGAGTTTGTATGTAGAGAGCTTCCAATATGGTTGATATCCCTTACAATAGTTGTACTTTCAATTTTCTTAACTTGAAAACAATATTTAGATTTACTATAGTTTTCAGCAACTAGAACTGCTTATAATCTTTCAAATTTAAAACAATAAATGTCAATTCTTAGTGATTGTCCAACTTTTTTTATTAAATATTGAAATGTTCACTGCAATAGAAATGTATGATACTTTTTCTCTATGATTTCCAACACTGGAAAACGCCCTCATCTCATTGAAAAAATTATAGATATTCAGCTTCAATTAATTGTTATTGATAAGTTTTTCTCCCTTGTATAATTTTAATGAACGTTATTATTTCATTTCAAATTCAAAGTTCAATGTGAATAATTTATTTATCGGGATTTGACCACTTTGCAACAATTAATTAATGGGTATACGTGTAATCGCCGCAGCGTTACACTCCAATAAATTTTTGATTTATTCTTTCAATAAACGTTCATTTATTGGAAATCATCGATTAACCACAAAGGATATCAATACAAAAACAATCACCCATCTCCATTCAAGCACTTTGTACTTTATTACCATCAAGTACAACAAAATAACAAGAATATTCCTAAGTCTATCTTACTTGTAAAAAATTAAAAAATATGAACTCAACACTTAAAAAATTTATGAATGAATAAAGAGATTAGTAAGTCATATTCTTCAAAAGGGTGACAACAATAAAAAATACTCAATTAGATTCATTAGGGTGATCAATAAACTCAGAAGTACTAGACTTACAGGTTTAAATAATAATAATTATTTGTATCGTGTACCGTACTGTAGTTAAAGATGTTCATTAAAATGATCGTAGTATACATATTTTTCACTTCCGAAATTATTTAAAGAAAAATAAAACTCAAAAGGCTTCAGGTTTAGAATTGAGAAAGTATGAGAAATTTAAGATATGTGTCAAGAATTATAAAAATACTTGGAAAATTTAAGAAAGATATCTTGAAATATCTAAAAATACTTTAAATATATGTAAAAATACAAATAATGTGCTGAATTACTGCCGGAAACAACAATTCAACATATATTTGTTTCATTTTCCATCTTCTCATGGTTTTAAAAACGTTTCAATGATTATTCTAAGTAGCAATTAGCAAGAGACAGAAATAAACTAGTGAGTTCTCTGTTTAACATGTTCCATTGTGTTGATCTATTGTTCTAATGTTTTTGTTTTACTTTCTAATAATTGTTTTTGTTCTTCTGTGTTTTTTGTTTACCGAAATCGTCGCTGATGTGATAAGGCACAACGCCATCATGCCAGCGCAGCGAGTCGTCCAAAATGGCGTTACGTTCGCTCTCGCCAGAGGAGCTTGGCATCATGATGTCACCTTCGTAAAGACCGCTCAACTCCCACACGTTCTGCTTGTCCCTGGATGGATTCCAGGAGGCTATTGCTCTGTCTGAAATTATTTGGAAAAAAAACTTAAAATTTGCTATACATGAGTTTTACTAGTGCTTTAAAAAATATTATATGATAAAAATAAAATTTATTAATTTCGTATTCCTTAAATGCAATTAATTTATATTGGATACTTGAGCAGTAGCATTCATCGATTTTCATCAGCTATTCCATGCTGTTGTCAATATCCGCCATTGCGGAAGTCCTTAGTATAAATTAATAGCATTCTGAGGAATTAATGAATTTTGTTTCTGTATATTGTTTGTCAGTTTGTTGAATTGCCAGTTTCCAAACTAACTTGAAAAATAAAATAGTTAAAACCTGCTTTTAGTTGGTCTACTGTTTGTTAATAAATTCCAGTGTTCTTGTATTGTCGTCTGCATACATTATAAACGATTGAGTTCATGGGAGCCTTACAGGTAACCGGTAAATGTTACCAGTGACATCCGATTGGTCTATTAAAATTTAGAACAATATAATATCAAAACTGACACTGTATTCCTATTTAATTATGATTTTTACTCATACTGGAAATATTGGAGGGATGCATTCCACTTCTGAAGAGAAGAAGGCTGATGAATATTCTCTTTAGAAGCGAAGTTCATTCCTCCAGTATAAGTGAGTGAAAATCTTAATTTAAATAGAAATACAGTGTCAGTTTTAATATTAGATTATTCAAAATTCACCTATCTATATTTTTTGCTAACAATACCTTGATTAGTAAAGTAATAAAATGAAAGTTTAAAATCACTTGTTGGTGAGATCGATTAAAAACCGAAATATGTCAACTTTGAACCTCCATATTTTACAAAATAATTAATGAAAAAACTTTTTCTCACAGCAATAGATAATAAGATAAGCCATAATAACATTCAAATAAAAAATTACGAACAAAAACCTTGCGCACAGCCTTAAATGTGGTTTTAAAAAGGTTATTTTTCAAAACTGTCCTGGGAAAACCCCCAAATCATTTTTTTGAATAATTATAGACTACCGTACATTATACCCATTAAGTAGCATATCTCTGTTAATTGTTGGTCAATCTTGGAAAATGGGGTATCGTTGGATTTGCAATAAAAATATCTAAAAAACGTTATTTCAGTCAAATTTTGATATCATCAGCCATTATTAATTTAATCCTGCTCAAAGATTTTAAATGGCCGCCTTTTTGTTTTTTGATGTCGGAAAATTTTGATTGATTTTTTTAAGATTGTTTTAATTGTTATAAAGCTGTTTGCAAAATTTCAAAATTATACATTCAGAGGTGTTCGAATAAAAAAATAATGAGTGAAAAAAAACAGAATGGCGGCTGTGTGAGTAACTGGGGATTTTAGAAAATTTTTATTACAATATTTACTTTTGTTAGTGGTCCAGAAACACTGCCTAGAAGTATTGGTAGAGAGTTCTGAAACACCCTGTAGAAGTAGTAATAGTAGACACATAGGCAACGAAAAGTCACACAAGTAATAGTAAAGAAAGCCTTACTAGTTCATTATCATCTTTCAGTCTCTTAATTTTTACTGTTTTATTACATTTTTAAAAAGAACAGTTCCTGCTTCACTTGATCATATGAGAATTTGAAAAACAGTAATACAGAACTAAAGATAAGATCATCAATAGACAAATAGACAAAAGAAAACACTGGGAATGTGCCACATTAGTTCTAAAGACTACTGATCTTTTTGAATGAGGGAAATTAATAAATTAGTAAAACTTTTCCTCAACTAAAATTAATATTTTTAAAGATATTTAAATAAGTAAATACTGTAATGAAAATTCAATATGATTAGATTTATGAAACAATTTATCAAATCTGTTAAAAAGCTTGTCACCATATCGATGTAAGACTCAGTTCTCTGCTGTAAAATCAATTCCTTGTGGTTCGGAACCCACCTAAAATTTAGGTTCAACTCATTACCCACGCACAGGTCTCAGACCTCTTTGGGCTTCATCCTTAAAAAAAGTCGTTTCAATATAACTCAGAAACTTAAAATGGAGACCAATTTGCATGTTACAAGCATGTTCTATAACATTTCAGAGCCCAATTTATAAAAATTTCTAAAATATTCTAATACCAATTTTATTATTTTGCAGTAAGCAGTTTTGGTAAAAAAAGCATAAGTAATGACTACCTACTGTACCAACACTAGTCATTCACTAAAGTTTTTCATAGTTTTCAATTTTCTATACAAATTGAGTTGTTTTGTTAGAACTATAAGTTCAATTTTATTTTTCAAATAATAATAGTTCTCTATCCAGTTTATTCAGAGAGTGGTTACTAATAATATCTGAGTAGTAACCTAGTAACTAAGTAGTACCTAGGTGTTGTAAGTTGAATAAGTTATTTCATAGTTGAACTTTCAGCCATTGCAGTCATTTTTATGAGAGAGTAATGATGATTAACACTTACAAAGAGATTATAGCTTTCATGTTTCCCGCCAAATTAGATACTTTTTCAGAACTCAGCCCCATTGTAATTTGAATCCTTTTAAAAGAAGCAGTGTGTTGAATAACATATTTCGTAGCTCTCAAATTTCCAGCTGTATTAGGTTATTCTTTCACAAATCAGCCCAATTACATTATTTGAATCTGTGTTATTATTCAATAGCTGGTCAGGCATTATGATTTTATAGTTCAATGACAATGCATAAGTTTTATAGTTCATTTTTATGGTATTTTCATAGTGCTGTCCGTTTTCTAGGTACTGTTTAGCTATCCCAGTCTTCAGTATAACACATAAGTGAATTACAGTGTAATAGTGACTTTCTTAGAGAGACTGGTACATTTGAAAGGAACCTACTGTCATACGTACGGAGGCTATTAATGTTTTATTGATGTTCAGGTACTACCGCATTCTCAAAGTGCAGTCTTTCTCTCAGATCTATGCAGCAAAAATGATTTGTCTATTACTCAGCACAGTAATAAATTGTGAATTACATGATAACTCATGTCTGTAAAGTATGCTTCTATGGTTTTCTTATATCCAAGTACAGTGGTCAACAAGTGATCAAATTATTGTTATTTAATATTGATAATCATATTGCAATGATCTAATATGTGCAGTAAATAATTAGTACAACGTAGGTAGAGGAAAAAATTGATAACAAATAATATAGTGTATCCAGTGGTGTAAGGGTCAGTCTGGGGGGATGACCAATGTTGTTATGGGGTTACAGGATCTAGGACCAGGATCAGGAACTATGTAGGCGCCAAGAACTATATATATATATATATATACTATATATAGTATACCAGAACGATGGGTAACTGGGGATTTTAGACAATTTTTATTACAATATTTACTTTTGTTAGTGGTCCAGAAACACTGCCTAGAAGTATTGGTAGAGAGTTCCGAAACACCCTGTATATTATCTACGTGTCTTTTACTGTTTACAGCTTATCGTTTCTCATCAATGTGGTTTTGTTTGATCAATTTTTCTGTGTCAAAAATTGAGTTCATTTAATTTTTTTAAAATTTTAATGGAATATTGTGAATGCTCTACTCAACTTCAAATTGATTTTTATCTATTAATTTATTCGTTTCAATTTATCAATTTCATTTATTCGTGTTTATTTATTATCTACATGACTTTTACAGCTCACAGCTTATTGTTTCACATCAATATGGTCCTGTTTGATCAATTTTTCTGTGCCAAAAATTAGGTTTCTCTTTTTTTCTTTAAATTCTAATGGAATATTGTGAATGCTCTACTTTACTTCAAATTGATTTTTATTTATTAATTTATTTGTTTTCATTTATTAATTCATTTTTATTTGTTAATTATACAAAACACAATCAAATCAAGATACACCAGGCACAGCCACCATTGAACCCTCCAATTCAATATTGAAATTGAATTGAATATTGTGAATGCTCTACTTTACTTCAAATTGATTTTTATTTATTTGTTTTTATTTATTAATTCATTTTTATTTATTAATTATATAAAACACAATCAAATCAAGATACAACAGGCACAGCCACCACTGAACCCTTATTGAGTATTTTACTGATTCTGTGAGCAAGAGCATCACAAATTATTACAATTTATGAATATCTAAGGCCTTATTATACAGAGTCACTTCAGTCGCAGTCTAATTTAGTCTAAATTACATCAGCTGAGCGTCTGAGCGAGCTCAACAATGTCAAAGCACATGAAGGCATATTTAGTACCATCAGCTGATTTTTTCATAAAATTTACCCGGCTAGTGTAATTTATCCTTCATTGTGGCTCACGACCGCGACTGAAGTGACTCTGTATAATAAAGGGCCTGAGTTAATTATAGTAAATGCAACTGACTATAGTTTTAGTAAACTGATAAACTCAAGGAAGCATTTATTTGCACCTCAACAACTAATAACTTTATGATGTTGAAGATCCATCTTGTTTCCACTAATATGTATTATAAACTTAAAAAACACTTTTGAATGGAAATTGACTCACGTTATGGCGTGACGGCCGTTTCTGTGGGTCGTGTACTGTGGGTCGTCTGATGATGCTCTAGACAACAGAGCGAAACGGCCGTCACGCCATAACGTGAGTCAATTTCCATTCAAAAGTGTTTTTTAAGTTTATAATAATAACTTTATTTGGGGTTCTGAGATGATGATTTAAAAATTAATTTTCCAATCTACTAGTCAAAATTCTTCCTCAAAATAGAGTTTATATTTAATATATCATGCATCTGTCATTTTTATGGGTTTTTTTCTGTTGTAGTTAATAAATGTTTTTGGGATCAAAACAAATGGAAACCAACTCCAAACTTATAGATTCCCTTCGAAAGTTATAGAATGGACACAAATTGAAATCAAAATATAAGAAAAAAACAATAATACGACCCTAAACATTATCAATAATAATTATTTGCTGGGTTTGTTGCTATTAGGAAAACGTCATTACAAAAATCTGACACAAATTGTAATCAGAATATAAAGAAGAAAATAATTTTACCCCAAACATTGTCATTAATAATTAGTCGCTGGGTTTGAAAAGAAATAATTACAAAAATCTCACAAAATCTATTCATTCCACTAACACTATTACTATATTAGTCATTCTCTTGATTTGAATTAGTATACAACGATTATTTGTAAGAGTTGCTTACAAATGTTTGTAATTCTGAAAAAGATGCTCAAAATTACATATTTTTCAATTTGAATTTGAGCCTAAACATTTGTACTATAAAATAAGCAAAAAAGAAACTATAGTTGCTTAGTCAGCAATTTTATGAAAAAATAATAATTATAATTTTTAGAAGCAAAAAGCAAAGCAACAAGCAAAAAAGCAACTATAGTTGCTTAGCAATTTCTAAAAAAAATTATACAGTAAAACCTGTCTAAGGCGGACCCCTTGTAAGCTGGAAACCTGCTGAAACGGAATGTTCATCCGGTCCCTAGGAATTTTTTAAAGTATGATCTAAACCTGTCTAACACGGAAACCTCCCAAAACGGAAATTTTTTTTCAGTCCAGTGGAGTTCCGCCTTACACAGGTTTTTAATTATATATTTTCAAATATTCTATTAAAAAACTGTACTCACCATCAACCTCCATGTACATTTGAACATTTGTACTACCTGTTTGGATAACCTTTTTTTTAAATATAAAATTATCTTTTAGAAAAATATTTGATAAGAAAATATTACTTACCAACACCCTCCATATAGAGTTTCTGCATCATGAACGATTCGCCATTATGTTTGGGGGGAGGCGGGGTCACCTGGCAGGTCACAAACGTCATCAGCACGACCACCACTAATAAAAAAGAGGCATTCGACAAATAATTGCAATTCAGCATTTTTGACAACTTCTGCTTCTCTAAGAGAATCCTCTATGTATATCCAGGCGCGCGTTTGGAACCCAACTGATAAGGCCGCAATATCCTTTGCCCGAGGAAACTCCTCTGGATTTCTGCAATCCTTTCTCCTAACCTCCTACTCCTGGTCACCAAGACTCCTGCAAGAGTCCTTTTCTCCTACCTTACTAGTCTTTCTACATACTTTATCACTTCTCACTTCTTTTACTACTTCTTATTCTTCTTCTTTTTCTCCCTTCTACTTCTCGCTCTTCTTCTCCTTCCTCTCCTACTCCTTTTTGCTCTTCTTTTCCCCTTTCCTTCTTACTCTTCTTCTTCTCTTTCTTCTTCTGTCTTCTTTCCCTTCACCGTCTTCTTTTTCCTCCTCCTTTCTTCTTCTACTTCGTCTATTTCTCTCCTTTAATTTTCTTCCTTTTATTTCCTCCTACTTCTTTTTTCTTTTTTTTTCCTTGTCGTTTTTATTCTTCTTTTCCTTTTTATTCCTTATCCTTTTTCTTCTTATTACAGTTATTCTTCTTCTCCTCCTGTCATCTTCTCCTTTCTACCTCCTTCTTTTCTTCTTCTACTACTTTTCTTCTACTGCTTTCCCTTCTTCCTTTTCTTTATCTTCTTTCCTTTTTTTCTCTCCTTTTCTTCTCCCCTTTATTCTTTTCTTTTTCTTTCCTTCCTCTTCTTCTTCTTCCCCTTTTTTTCTTTTTCTCCTGCTTCTTTTTCTTTCCTTCCCCCCTTTTCTTTTTCTTCTCCTTCTGTTACTTCTTCTCTTTTCCTTCTCCTTTCTTCTTCCTTCTCCTTTTCTTCTTCTTCCTTCTCTTTTTTCTTCTTATTCTAGTTTTACTTCTCCTCCTCCTGTCTTCCTACCTCTTCTTCTTCCTTTCTATTTTTCTTCTTCTCCAGTCTCCTTCTTCTTTTTCTCCTCCTTTTTTCTTATTTTAGCTCATATTTTCCTTTTTCTTCTTTTTCTAGTTCTTCTCCTCCTTTCTTTTGCTACCTACCTCTTCTTCTTTCCTACTGCTTCTTCTTCTTCTTCTTCTTCTTCTTATCCTTCTTCTTCTTCTTCTTCTTCTTCTCCTTCTTCTTCTTCTTCTTATTTTTCTTCTTCACTTTTCAACTTCCAGTGTCAGGTTGTGTCTCTCTTGCTTCCACCAATTATTGATTTCCCAACAGTAGCAACAACAACAACTGTCTTTGTCTGTTACTAGCGAAGAAATGTTTGGGAGCCGGCTGGATGTGTTGGGGAGTCAGCTCGTGAAACGGTTGATGATGCACAACGTGACGTCATCAATTGTTCTTTTTTCTGAAGAACGGTGAGGTTTCAGATCATTGGCCACAGTTGGATGATAGCTGGAAATACACAGATTAAGATTAGGATTATAACAATGATACGGTATGGAATTGAATAATATTTTGGCATGGATTTCTTCAAAACACTTCTTCTTCTGTGAATAATACACTACCGTATCGTATTTTTTTAATGGTATGATTTACTCCTTGAAGAGAATAAACAATTATATTCCGGTGTAACAGCTGTGTATCACAATAGTGTATGAGCATCTTCAGACACTGCTGAAGTTATTATAAGAATCCGAGGATCCAGATATCTGTCAGCAGTGTTTATTTTCACTTATACCTAAATCTTATTTTAAATTAATAATTCACTTTTCTGGATTTCTTGTTCCATGACGAACTGCGTTGTTAATATTAACTTTTTGACTGCAAGTCGTTGAATTAAAATAAAAAGTTAAGAATAATTTACGTTAGGGATAGATAGATATAATCGTGCTTTTTTCAAGAATCTTTAGACTATTATATAGACAAAACAAACAAAATAAAAACACAAACTACTATATGGCTTGGTCTGTCATCCAGAAATTCCGAACAAAAAATAACTCAATTCAAGATCAACTATTATTTAATCAATTCATATTTTTCTTTTCTGTTAAGCCTTAAAATAGAGGAATTAAAACAATTATGGGGAAACTACTAGCATCAAACAACCGTAATTCAATTTGAACTCTAACAATATCAATAAAAAAGCACAACTCTAAAAAATACAAAATGGATTATTATTTAATGAAGCCTAAAGCAAAATTTAGGGAAGTGATAGCCGCGAGCCGTAGCAGGTATCTGTTCAATCAGATAGATAAGCTGCGTTCTTGTGTCTGTTTGTAACGGTGACCGATTAGATTGGCCACTGAAAGACACTGTTCTCTGCTGGGAATCACTTCCCGGTGGTTCGGAACCCACCTAAAACTGTAGGTCCAACTCATAAATCACCATCATCCAACTCATTACCCACGCACAGGTCTCAGACCTATGTGGGCTTCATCCTCAAAAAAAAAATTCTTGTGTTAGGGGGAATCAGGCAGAACGTTTTAGAAGATTCTACTTGGGGAAAAATAATGATAATATTAATTGTATGGCTTGTATTGGTGGAGTAGTTGAGGGTAGTTCCACCTCGCCGTTTGACCATGCTATGGGGAACATGGTAGACCTACTATTTTAGGTGGGTTCCAAACATATGAAAATATTATACCTCGAAAGAAGTAAAAATGTACTGCAAAATTCAGGACTAAAAAGTTCGTTTAGTATTTGTCTATACATGTCAAATTGTGGGTAGAATAGTAGATATATTCATATAAATGACATCCTTACTTGACGCAGAAAATGTTAGGGCAAGATGCCTGTCCTAGGCATCTAGGACAGATGCCTTTTTTTGTACCTAGTTGATCTTACATTTTTGTAAAGATCAACCAGGCACTGAGGATGGGCGTCCAGGATGTTCTGCCTAAAGTAGGCCTACGGAAGAAAAATTTCAACTTTTTTACTTTAAACAGTTCTGTATATCATCATCTATATCATCCCCTAATTTTTTTTCCTGTGTATTTTGCTTGTTTTGCTTGTTTGTATTTGCGGAAATAAAGATTATCATTATTATTATTATTATTATGTTGAAATATGTATTCAAAAAGTTTCACTTCAGTAACTTATTAATGTGATTCTAATTTTTCAGGATTAATTGAGTTCAAAGGAGCCTTACCGGTAAACGAGAAATGTTACCGGTTGCGTTTGATTGGTCTATTAATAAGGTTTAAACATAACATACCGTAACATTCGAGAATTTGAAGGACAAGTCAGACAACATCAGAATCCTGAAGGACAAACAGACCAGACTGCAGATCAAAGTCGGACATAGGATGGGAAGAGTGATTTCGGACGAGGAAAGGAAATTGATTTCTGAGCGGATGAAGAGATATTGGGCTGAGAGAAGACAGAGGAAAGCCGGAAGATACTGACTACAGTGGTCCAATGAAGGCCACGAAACTATAATTTTAGTTTTAGGGTTTTGGGTCATAATTTTTTTTTGAAGCTTATTGTATTGGATATCATTAAGGTTTTGAAATGTTGACTATTGCCATGAGAAATTATTTTTTTCATCAAATATTTTATGGAATATGGGAGTTCAAAGTTGAATTTTTTCGGTTTTTGGGGGCAATTGATCTCCCCTACAAGTTATTTTAAACTTTTGATAATTAAATGAAAAACACATTGAGGAACAAAATGACATATTTTTCATTCCAATCAAACAATTAGTTTTCTCAAAATAATTTTTTTAAAACAAGCAAAAAATATCAGTTTTTCAAAAAATTATTTTGAAAAGATCAATTGTTAAATTGAAATAAAAAATGTGTCATTCTTTTACCCAAGATGTCTTTTAGTTATAAAAAAAATATAAAATGTTTAAATAACTTTTAGGTTCAATTGCCCCCGAAAACCTAAAAATTTCAACTTTGAACTCCCATATTCCATAAAATATTTGATGAATAAAAGTAATTTCTCATGGGAATAGTTAGCATTTCAATACCTTAATAATATCCAATACAATGAACTTCGAAAAAAAACTATTATCAAAAACCCTGCGCACAGCTTCAATTTCTATTTGAGAAGCTTTTCAAGTTTTAGACAGCAAATTGAAAATCTGTCAGAAATAATAACCATATTACAAAAATGATGTAGGTAACAAAGTTACAGTGATTTATCAAGCTTCAAATTTTGCTTGAAAAGTTTCCCACAATGCAGGCTGATGAAGCTTCTCTTTAGAAGTGATATTTATCCTTCGAGTATCTCCAGTATAAATCATATTATTAAATAGAAATACAGTTGCAGTTTTTATATTAAATTGATCATCAAGTATTTCCTCATGGAAAACATCATAGACTTTTTACAATATTGTACCGTTTCCGAGTTGAAGGCAGATAATTGAAAAATTATCTCTTCAGAAAAATTATCAGAAAAAGTAAACATATCTCAAAAATTACTCAAACCCAAGCAGCGAGCACCCAGATTATATTTTATGGGACAATAATTTTGACTGGCTGTTGGGATAGTGTGGTACACAGCGTAAACTGGCAAGCATTATTACAAAATCAGTCTTGTTCGTTGGAGCATGTAGCTGCTGAATTCAAGATGGCGTCAGTTTTGTCATATTACCTAACAGTAGCACACTGCTTTTTACTTGAAGGTCTCCGCTTATAATAATTCCATTCAACTGTACTCTAAAATATTCATAAAAATGTGAACCACTTTTCACTGCTCTAGGAATTTTGACTGTTGCTGGAAAAGTAGATCTAGATTAAGGTTTAATAGTGAACAGAACAATTATTAAGATGCATTTACTATTTTATTAGACAAATTATATAATCTAATATCGAAACTGACACTGTATTTCTATGCAATATATGATTTTCACTCACTTTTACTGGAGATACTGGGGAATGCATTTCACTTCTTAAGCGAAGCTTCGTCAGCCTCACTTCTCTTGTGAGTAAAAATCATATATTGAATAGAGATATAGTGTCAGTTTCGAAAAAAGATTCTTCAAGTATTTTGTCATGGAAAACATCACAGATAAATTATTCAATTGACATTTTAACAACATCATGGTACCAACCCTCTCTGTATGATGCAAGACTCAGCTAAGTATATTATTTGAAATCCGTTCTACTGAGTATTATTGAAGAGCCTGATTGTTATTGAATTCTGAATTGTACGCTGATGAAGCTTCTCTTTAGAAGTGAAATGCATCTCTCAAGTATCTACAGTATAAGTGAGTGAAAATCATAATTTAAATAGAAATACAGTGTGAGATTTGATATTTGATCTGAATTGTAGCAGAGTATATTTTTGATTTATTCTACTGTTTATTATAAAAGAGCCTATTTGTTATTAAATTCTTAATAGTCATATTTTCACTCGTCTTGCGTCTTTATACAGATTGCTATTTCTTAATTTTATCTCTATTTGAAATCCGTTCTACTGAGTATTATTGTAGGGCCTAATTTTTATTGAATTCTGAATTGTGAGCTGATGAAGCTTCTCTCTAGAAGTGAAATGCATCTCTCCATTATCTCCAGTATAAGTGAGTAAGAATCATAATTTTAATAAAAATACAGTGTCAGTTTTGATATCAAATCTGAATAATTCAATTAAATCTAATAGATATTAAATCTAATAATACAATTATTGTAGCAGAGTATATTTTTGATTTATTCTACTGTTTATTATAATAGGGCCTATTTGATATTAAATTCTTAATAGTCATATTTTCACTCGTCTTGCGTCTTTATACAGATTGTTATTTCTTAATTTTATCTCTATTTGAAATCCGTTCTACTGAGCATTATTGTAGGGCCTAATTTTTATTGAATTCTGAATTGTGAGCTGATGAAGCTTCTCTCTAGAAGTGAAATGCATCTCTCCATTATCTCCAGTATACGTGAGTAAGAATCATAATTTTAATAAAAATACAGTGTCAGTTTTGATATCAAATCTGAATAATTCAATTAAATCTAATAGATATTAAATCTAATAATACAATTATTGTAGTTGAGTATATTTTTAACTTATTCTACTGTTTATTATAATAGGGCCTATTTGATATTAAATTCTTAATAGTCATATTTTCACTCGTCTTGCGCCTTTATACAGATTGTTATTTCTCAATTTTATCTCGATTGAAATGCATTAACCACATTTATATCGTATTAGATTATGTATTTCATTATACATGGCCTCATTCATTTATATCATTCTCATTTATTTATGCTATCACCATTCACTCATTCACCTCAATACCCACGCACTAGTCTCCAAACTCATGCAGGCATCATCCGCAATAAAAAAAAACATTATTTTTAAACACTACAAATCAAGACCCTCAGCTGTACTTTTTCGCGTCTTACACATTTGTTAATAATAGCTAAATTTTTTTTTTTTGTAAAAAATAGTGGATTATTATTTATTGACAAAAGCAAATAACCATCCATTCCTTTAAAATTATATTACAGACTTGGCTACTAAGTCATCAGTAGCTGAGGCTAGGGCTTAATAACTGCATTTATTTTAAAATTTATGTATTTCAATTGCACAGAAGGAAAAAGATATATATATTAAAAATAATTATATGAAAAATTTTGGCCAGCAAAAAAGACACTGTTCTCTGCTGTAAAATCACTTCCCGTTGGTTCGGAACCCACCTAAAACTGAAGTTCCAACTCATCAATCACATCATCCAACTCATTACCCACGCACAGGTCTCAGACCTATTGGGGATTTATCTTCCAAAAATAACAATAATTGATACCATGAACAATGTAACAATATTGAGTATTGAAAAAATTCATAACCCAAAGAAATGATACACAAATTCGTCTACTGTATCAAATATCGATAGTGAATACTATCGACAGGTACAAACCTATGTAAGCTTCATCTTTAAAAAAACACTCACTTAACTTGCACTTCCTCTTATTAGATCATAGACCAACCCGATAGAAAAATATCACTAAAAAGTTAAAAAAAAATTATTAAAATGACAGTTTAAAAAAACGAGTAATTGAGGCTTCCTCAATGATATTCATAATATTATTCAACCTATGCAAGAATGTCTGTTTGACAGTTGACACTGCAATAAGCATAGAACTATAGCATCAAGTCACGGTTTATTTAGGCCGTTATTGGCTCTTTCGCTTTTTCCACAGATTTTTTGTCAGACACAATTTTAGCGTGACGATGTCAATGTCTGACCTATTCTTTGCCCGAATTCTAGTCTGATGATCATTGACATTGAACTACTAATTCAATTTCGGATCTCTTTGACCGTTGTCCAATATATTGAATAAGGATTATATTGAATTGAAAGCGTATATTTGTATGAGGGTTTTTACAATAGTCAATTGATTGATTGGTTCGTAAATGTGTACATTCAGTCTCACAATGTTCAACACTACATTATGTATGTCGTATGACCTACAACGATCATTCAAAAGTAAGGGTGAATTTGAAGACTTCTTGAAATACTTTTGTTGGCAGTACCAAATTAATTCTACGGAGAAAAAAAATAACTTGACTGCAAGTCGTTGAATTTACTTGAAAAGTTAATATTAACAACGCAGTTTGTCATGGAACAAGAAATCCAGGAAAAAAATAACTATTGTATGTCTCAGGTTCAATGATCTGTAGAATGTGTATTATAACATACAAACATGATATTTTTGTTGAAATTATTTCACAAATCTTTTGTAGTAATACTTTTTTCAATAGAGCTTATTTCATTTATGAGAAAGCTTTATTTATTTATTTGATGAAATTATTACAATCAAGTAAAAAACTACATTAAATACCAGGAGAAAGAAAATGACCACTTTATGTACACTTTAAAATTTCATTTCAAAGTATGTGTTTTTGTGTGTGTATATTATTACAACTATTATATAATATTCATTATCATTGTATATTAAAATAATTAGTCCATTTCAGTTCTGTGGTGTTTTCCATGACTATATACTAATATTCATTAATACGGTGAAGAATTGATCATGAAAGGTTTCTATAGAAAAAATTCTGGACAATTATTTCAGTCAGCAATTCTTGAAAATAAAAGCAGTCACTGTTGTTTGAGAATTAAAAGAATGTGTCACCTTTCGCCTATAATCATATAGCTAAGAATAACTTGAAAATTTAAAGTTAAAAAATTTTGTTGACTGCAATTTTGTTGATAAATAAATAGCGTTGTGTAGACAACAAATTCCTTGAATTCTTCTTAATAGATTTCATACATTTAAGATCAGAAGCTTAAAACTATGGAATCATTAAAGAAGAATTCAAGGAATTGGTTGTCTCCATAACTCTATCTATTTCTGGATTTTTTGTTCCATGACAAACTGCGTTGTTGATATTAACGTTTCAGGTGGATTCAACGACTTGCAGTCAATTTTTATTTACTGACCGTTATTTATCTATTCTCAGTTTTTATTTATCTAGTTTTTATTTAGTGATTTATTTATCATTATCATTTTTAGTTTTCGCATTAATTTAAATGACAAATTGTTGTTAAATACATACTTTGAAGAGTCTTGAAAATATAGAAATATTTAAAAATCAATTGAAGAAATATTTAGTTGATAAAGCTTTTTATAGTGTACAAGAGTTCCTTTCACATGAAAATTAAGCCTCACCTCAACTAATTGAAGTAATTATGGTATCTAGTGTATAATATTGTTGATCTGACTTGTCTTATACTCCTTAACTGGAGTCTCCAAGACGTAATCTACAAAAAAAAAAAAAAACTGATCAATTTCTACTTTTTAGGCTAAAATTATTCCAGTTTAATTATTATTCTTAATAACGCAGAGAGCTAAACCGATTGTTTTTATCACATAACTTGTTGACAGTTTTTATAGTCTCATTTAGTACTCCTATATGTACTAAATTCACATAATTATAATAAAAATTATAATAATTAATGATTAACTTACTGTATTTAATTATCAGCGTTACATTTTATTTGAGAAGAGAAGGGATATTTTTGTTGCTTGTAATATCAAATAATCCTGTCAAGTGAACTTATAAAAGGTTAGCTTGATACTTCTATTATTTTAAATATAGCTTTTTAAGTTATATATTTATTTATTAGATTTTGACACTTTCCACTGGGTCTTATACAACTCGCAGTGGTACAAAACAAAAGTTAAATAGAAATTACAGTTTCGCCAGCAACTCTAATTGCAATTAGTTTCAAAAGAAAGTAGAAGAATAAGGAATTAAGCATAAAAAAGAATATAACCATTAGGTTGAATATTAATTAATTACTATCATTTATCCATCAATCAAAAAATAAAATAGCCTACTATTTCAAATTAACTAAATTTTCTACAATTTTGAATCAATGTAACTCATTAAACCCTTGATAAAACTGCACCTTGACCTAATTTAATTTTAAAAATCAATAAAAGAATATTTATCTTAAAATATATTCAATAATAGAGATAGGTAAGCACAAATCTTATATATTCCACTAATTCTAATATTATTATTATTATTATTATTATTGTCGACCTCACAACCTAATGGCTGGTATTAAGAGTACATACGGAAATCAAGTATGTACCCACTAAATATTGTAAGAATAGTTTCCTGATATTGTTTCTTAAGCTGCTAAGGTGCTCATATACATTTAGTCATACAATTACTATTATTATTATTATTATCATCCACGTATAGGACCCTTTGGGATCATGTTAAGCACTTTGGTTCTTCTTGCGGAGTTTCCAGGATGCTTTCATTTTTTCACTCATGTTCTTCTTTCTTACTTTTTTCCATTTTGGTCGAGTCTTATTATTATTATTATTATTATTATTATTATCATTATTATTATTATTTCTATGCATATAATCTATTTCCTTTTTCATCATTTTTTGTACCATCATTCACTTCATCAACCACGCTCATCTGAACATCATCATTAGGAGCTATATTTTTGACCATAAAAATCATAAACAGACAAATAGAAATTATTATTGAATTGACGAGCACTGCCAATAGTCAGTCACTCATTCGAACTAGCGGCAATTGGCTAATGGTATATAGCTTCGCTAATTAGCAGCTTGTGTTAACCGTAGCGAATTCTAATTAACAGTTGCTAAACTGACTGAATTTTTGGCTTGAGCCAATCAGATCGCGTTTCCACTTGAGGAAGCGCCGCGCCATAATTTAATGCCTACTGATTATCTGTATGACTAATTGATTTTGAAATTACCTGTACGGAATAAGTAATAAAATGTGTTGGTAAATACTTTGTTCAGCTTGATAAGTGATGGGGTAGAACTTGAATGACTAGGGTTGACTGATTTGAACATTATTGGAGCCTTTTTAAATGGCGAGACAAAGTCATTTATTGCATTAATCGATAGCTTAAGAGTTAATAAAATAATAATATCGAGTTTTTTTTTTTTTTGTAGATTACGTCTTGGAGACTCCAGTTAAGGAGTATAAGACAAGTCAGATCAACAATATTATACACTAGATACCATAATTACTTCAATTAGTTGAGGTGAGGCTTAATTTTGATGTGAAAGGAACTCTTGTACACTATAAAAAGCTTTATCAACTAAATATTTCTTCAATTGTTTTTTAAATATTTCTATATTTTCAAGACTCTTCAAAAACTGCGGTAGCTTGTTGTAGAATTTCCTACCAATATAACTAGGTTTTTGTTTGAATAAGCTACTATTGTGACTCACCAAGTGATAATCTCCTCGGCGTCTTGTATTATAATCATGTACATCAAGATTTTGGTTAATATCATTCGTTTTTACATATAAAGTAGCTTCATACACATATAAGCAGGGTACAGTTAGGAGACCAAGTCTCTTGAACAACGGCCTACATGAATCTAATCTATTTATTTTACTCTTTCTATACACCGAACCGCTTTCTTTTGGATCTTAAACACCCTATCAAGATTTTGTTTTGATGAATTACCCCATACTAAGATAGCATACCTAATATGTGACAGTAAGAGCCCATGGTAAGCTGTAAAAAGTAACTTTTTGTCATTCAATCTAGCAAGCTGTGATGTGATGTGGATGGCTCAGTTCTGGTGTCAGAGTTATCAGGTCGCACCTGAATACGTTCAGAGCCTCTGAAGTAACTTAACGACTGTCTTTAAATAATATATTTAGAAGAAAAAAGTAAGGCTATTATGCCTACTTCTATAGGAACATATGATTTTTTTAAATAAGCTTCTCCATCATATTCAATTGGAATTGGATTCATAGATAGCCATTGGGCTTCCAGATTCATCTGGTTGAGCCTTATTCATTTTTTTTTTTGAGGATGAAGCCCACATAGGTCTGAGACCTGTGCGTGGGTAATGAGTTGGATGATGGTGATTTATGAGTTGGACCTACAGTTTTAGGTGGGTTCCGAACCAATTTGAATTAAGTTATCATTCATAAGTTTTTAAAGGACTGTTTTAAAGGATATTTAGGAGGAAAAAAGTAAGGCTATAAGGCCTAACTTACTTCTATAGGAACATATTAATTTTAAAATAAGTTTCTCCATCATATTTATGCAATTGAAATTTGATTCATAGATAGCTATTGAGATCCCAGATGCATCTGGTTGAGTATTATTCATATGAATTAATAAGTTATCATTCATAAGAATCACACATTTGTTAAGAGAAACTAATCATTCCTAATATTTTTATAAAGTATAATAACAAGTGTAATTAGTAATTAGACTAAGTAATTAGACAAATTTCATCAATCTTATTTTTTGTAAATATTCATTCCCTAGACATCTGAAATCTAATTTGAGCAATCAGCTGTCTGGAAAATGGAAATGCGGTCTTGGTTGTGTGATATGGAGTGACTTATTCTGCAAAACAGATATAAATAGACTACACAAATTGTATCAAACGTTAGGTCTAATGATTGTGTTTAATTTTGCGATGGTGATTATCATTGAGTTTTGGGTACATGGAGTATGTTCCTCTGTGCAAGCACCCTTATTATTGGGCGTTAAGACTACTGTTCACAGAACTACTTACATACCACTATAATATATACTCATATTATCATATTATAAATGAGAGAAATTATGTTGCTAGTTTCCATCAAATTATATCAATAAATCTAAATTCTCCACTAAGATAATTTCAAATCAAAAGTATCGATTCCTGTGTGTGATATTTCACTAAATGTGAAGAGAATATCAATTATTCAATAAATTCAAACAATGTGGTACCTACTCTACTCACCTAGTCAGACATGTATTTGGAAGAATTGGGAAACATCCTCATAAGAATCTTGAGAAATCAGGTTCAACACGATGTTCTAATAAATACAAGACGGCAGAATGAGGCTTCATACAATGCTATAACGCACGACTGCAGTATAAACCACCTGAGGACAAATAAACGATGATCTATAAAAATATTGATAACTTAAAAAGCGGAAATACTTGCACTCGTACTGTCAAGACAACACTGAACAATGGATTTGATGAAGAGTCACAAACTAGAAACTCTTGGGAAATGCCAAGATTAATGTGGGATGCCAAAAATCATGTCAATGACTACTTACAAGAATGAATTCGCGAAACTCAACCTTACACACCCAAAAATTATCATAATGTTGACGAATGTGTTTGACCTTGAAGGTAACCTTGAACTCATATTTTAATTGAGTATAACTACAATAGAAGATTACAGGCCAACTGTACTTCAGGGGATTGAATAATACAAAAATTACAATTACAATCTACTAGTAAAGACTTACACAATTTTTAAATTATAATAATAAATTATTATTATTTTTATGATTATGATTATTATTATTATTATTATTATATTCATTATTATTATTATCATTGTAACCCAAGAACAGAGGCATTTATTAAGAACCCGACAGGGCCTTATTGACATTGTGCCGTTGTCTGTCCGTCCGTCCGTCTGTGCTCCAGCGCTTGAAAGAAAGGTTCTAGACTCTTGAAACTTGGTATATAGCTTCCTTATATTCCAAGTAACATCACAGTTGATTTTTGGAGTTTGGGGGTCTAATATGAGAATAATAATATTGTGTAAAACAGATTTCCCCTATAGGCTCCAGGTTAGTGAAAATCAAAACATTAGCAGCTGTTGTTGACATTTGAAAATCAAGACAATGGAAATTACGAAGGCATGCGATACAGTTTGCTTGCGGGAAACTCAAATTAAACTTTCAATTGAATTTACATAACATAAAACTTAAGAGTAGAAAATTGAAATATTTGCAGTGCTGTAAAATATATAGACTAATCGGACGTAACCTGGCGTGTTGAATGTATGGTTGTCTAGCAAACGGACATAAAATGTGGGCCTAAGGAACAAGCAGTAAAGTAAGGCAGTGCGGTAGCAGTGACTGGTTTTGCGAAATTGATTTTCCGACTGTTGGTGAAAGGACGAACGCCCCGTTGGGAAACTGACTAAAACGCTTTAATTCAGTAAACACTACATTGACCCTGAACAGCTAGCACACTGTTTGACAGCCAGCAGCTGGCAGTAGTTGACATTCCGCCAAATTGAAAGCGAATTGAGCTCAACAAGAAAATATGGTAAAGAAATTAGAATGAAAGGCATTACTGTATCAGGTAGGATATTATGCATATGAAAGTATATTGAAAACCTTGTACAGGATATTAAAGGATATTTCGGAGGAACTGTCAGGAACTGAATGACAAATTTCATCTGTGTTTTTCCATCCTCACATTAACTTTTACCCACGCACAGGTCTCAGACCTATGTGGGCTTCATCCTCAAAAAAAAAAAAACTTATTTGTAGAATTTTGGTTGATGTTGTGGAACTCCATAATAAAAGAATAAAACACTGTCAAATGTTGTCAATTCCACTTCTTTATCACTACAGCACTGGACCGCGGTTTCGTGGCTTCACCAGTCACATTTTCAACAGTACTTTTTTTTTAAAAAACTGTTTGTTATTATCGAAGTCAATGACGATTATAAAATTTCGTTACAACAAAACTATTATGGGGTTGTCTCATCTCTTTCTTTCTTCTCAGCTCAATAGTTATATATAAGGTGTCCTTTTTCCACCGTTCTGTATGTTTGCGAGTTGGTTCTTTTCGCACAGCCTGGATTACATTTTCATTATTCAACCCTCAATAAATTAATTGACTGAAAGTCGTTGAATTTACCATAAAAAAAATAGTATCAACAACACAGACCGATATGAAACAAGAAACCCAGGAAAATAAATCTCTGTTGCCAATTATATCTCTAGTGGTTGCTTATTTTCCAATATATTTTTGTACTTTAGTAAACAATTTCTATATGGTTTTTCCTTTTTGAGAAAAAATCAAACATTTTTTTAGCTATTCATTTTATATTTTATCATTGATCTATATGATGGATAAGTAATAATTATCAAAAAATAATTTCTAATATTATATTCTATGATCGAAAATTAATTTTCTTCTAGTTTTGTTTGAAAATTGAGAGGTTCATCCATCAACAGTTAACAAATTTTGATGTAACAGCTTATTAATTTTTGTGCATATCCTTAATTTTCAATATCCATTAATATACTTAATTTATTAATTTCAAATTCCTGAGTGTTATTAATAAATTATGTTCTATATTCAATGTCAGTTTTATAAATTGTCAGTTCCTTCTCAACCTAAATAAACATACAAAATGAGAGTTTCGATAGATTTTACTTATTATGAATTTTAAATATTAAATGCTAATTCCAGTCTTCTTTCAGATATTTTAAAAAATATCCTACTGTTATTGCTGTCTTTTCATAAGTTTGATGCTATTTCCCACCTCATTCAACATGAAAACCTAAACATTTGAACCTAATTTCAAACCTAAACCTAAATAAGTTTCAGCATTTATAAATTTGATTTTTTTGCTCAACTTGTATTTATAATGTTTACAAAAAGAATCCTATCGACCACTAGGAAACAAGAACACTAAAACTATAAACTCGTCTTTACTAATAATATAATGAATTTAAAATTATGCATAGAAATATTGAACGTGCCATTATAGTTACGTACTAGGCTATCATTACATTTTTTAACATTATGTTGCAAGCACTTTCACCAATTCCTTCTTATTGGATAAAGCATAATAAATAGATATCTCATTAATAAACTTCATAAATAAACAAAAGTAATAATTGTAACTGTAGGAAGATTTCTCCTTCTTGTTAGCTTGTCCTATCACAGTTACTGACTCTGTGAGGCAACCGTTTATTGAATATAGAATGATGCCTTATCGATATAATTTTCCTACCAATTGTTAAAAAAAAACTAGATCATTGACAGTTTACTAGTTAAAGTGAAATACTAAGTAGATAATGGCATAAAATAGCAAAATAATGACACTATTTGAAATCATTGCTTAGAAACTATTACTTTAAAATTACTCTTAATGCCTGTGCTAATAATTTAACGATCAACTCAGTGCGTGAAATCTTTCTTCTATTGAGTTACCTAACTTGACCAAACCTAACCTGACATACAAAGAATTTACAGATGATAATTTAATGGATTTGATTATGCAATGATTAAAATACTAGTTTATACTCATCATCAAACAGTTACACAATTCACAAAGTACAAACTGAAAAAATTCTATTAAAAGTACTTCAATATTGGGTGTTTAAGTTGTAAATCTTTTTTATAAACAAATTCAATAAACTTTGATGATTTACACATAGTATTCACGATTATTGACAATATCTATTCTTTATTCTAATGGGATAAATAGTTTGAGTATTACAAAAGTTAGTTTGAAGTAACTGACAATTTAACAAACTGACAAATATACAGAGTTAATAGCACTTTGAGAAATTCGAAATTAATAATTTTTTTTAAGTATTACAATAAGTTATTGGAAAGTGAGTGGAATGGGAATGATTTATTGACACCACCAATGGTATTATGAAAAGTCCAAATTTTAGACCAAATAAATAAATGGGAGTAATGAAATGAAAATGTGTTACCCCAGTTCAAAAACCTGAGTCAGGTTTTTTATTTCATACTTGAATAGTTTGTGTGGAGACTTAAGACAATGATAATTTTATATTTCAATTTCAAAATAAGACAATATCGTAGAATAAAATATAAGCTTTTCATGCTTCCTGGTCGTGTCTGCTCTAGGAGAATTATTGATTTGGAATTATGCTATAGGACCTACTATATTAAAATAATGAGGGTCTATTTAATAATAAACCTGATTTGTCTTGTACTCCTTATCCGGAGTCTCCAAGATGTAATCTACAAGAAAAAGAGGGGTCTTCGACTATATTATTAGAATAGCTAGTCTGAGTGCTAAGATGAAATAATGTTGATTTATTTATTTTTTTAGAAGATGAAGCTTCTAGGTCTGAGACCTGTGCGTGGGTAATGAGTTGGATGATTGTGATTGATGAGTTGGACCTACAGTTTTAGGTGGGTTCCGAACCACCGGGAAGTGATTTTACAGCAGAGAACAGTGTATTTTTTGCTGGCCAATCTAATCGGTCACCGTTTCAAACAGGACCAACGAGAACGCAGCTTATCTCTATCTGATTGAACAGATACCTGTTACGGCTCACGGCTATCACTTCCCGTTAAATGTCCAATTCAGATGTACTTTTTACTCAACTTTAAACTTATTAAAGTTTGCTGTGAATATAACTTATGTGATTGCGATTATACTAGAATTCCAAAGGAGAGTAACACTGCACTGCACTGCTCTGATATAATTGTAGGCTGTATTTTCATTAGAAAATTTGAATTGGAATACTCCACAGAACATGAATATAGTGCTTCCAAACTAAATTACTTATATCATAGCGTGAATATTCATTATTATAAGAAAAATATGTATTTTAGCGCAGGTATTTGAATTATATATTATATTTACTAGCCGGTAGACTCGCTTCGCTCGCCTTAACCGTCTAGCCAGGGGGCTCCGCCCCCTGGACCCCCGGGGGGTCCAACTAATCTCCATTGTGATTAGATAAATTTACAAAAATAGGTGATTTTGGGGAGAATTTTGATACCATTACTTAGTATGCATCTAGGGTCTTAATCAAACATATACTTTTCATAAACGTTAGCCTTTAGCTATTGAAATTATTTTTGTAGCTCGGGATAAGTTTGCTTTGTTTGAAACAAATTATTATTCAATAATAGACCTAACCTACTGAACTTGCCAGCCAAACAGCTTAAAGGAACAGCTGATAGAAGTCAACCGTTTTTAATCATATGGCAGACCCCTTAGCAGCGTTATTTACACTGTCTTTGAACAGCAAAAGATTTTGCACTTTGCATGTAGGCTACCATACAGTCGGAGCCTTGCAATATGTGGGAAACATATGACTGGGTATGATGAAATGTTATTATGCCAGGTTGATGACATCTGTTAAGTGCAAATTTCAAAATATTTGGCTGTTTATCACCAAACTTTTCAAAAATCGTCGATTTTGGGCCCATTTTGGGGCTAATTTTGAAACTGTTTTCCAAGGTACATCTAAGGCCGATACTTAACATGAATACCAAATTTTATCTGATTTGACCTTATGGTTCTCTAGAAATTGTTGTCACCTAAATTTTCAAAAATCTTCAATTTTGGGCCCATTTTGGGGTAAATTTTGAAACCCTTTCTTAGCACGCGTCTAGTCCCCCTACTGAATACGTGTACCAAATTTTATCGTTTTTGGTCGAGTGGTTCCTGAGAAACTGTGATGAATGAGTCAGTCAGTGGTATTTCGATTATATATATATATATATATAGATTGTGTTGCTGAATAGGTAAAATTAAACTGAATTGAATACTTCTTAGAATAGAAATAATATAGAAATAATAATAATAATAACTGTAAAATAAATTGCTTTCAAACTATTGTTTATTCTATAGATTGATTGATATAGATCACTTTATCAAATAATTTTATTAACCTGGTACCTGAAGGATATTTCATTCAACCATAATCAACCATAACATGATGATATTATATGTTTTGTAATAAAGCAATGACTGGAAATGGAATAAAATCTTACAATAGAAAATAAATACTCATTGAAACATAAAAATATGCATAATAAAAATTATAATATAAAATATATGCATATAAAATATATGCATATAAAATATATAATATAATAAAACTCGCTGCTTGTAAACTATTAGGTAGGAGGTTCTAGTTCCATAGCTCGGTTGATATAGATCACTTAATCAAATAATTATTGTATCGGGGAAAGAATATTTGATTCAATGATAATCAACGATAATAAAGGTTTTGCAATAAAACAATAAAAGTACCAATTGCCGCTTCAATTGCTTTTCTATGTTTTTAACGGTTGTGTTGAACTCTGCAAGTTGCCGTTTTCCACGCTCTGTTTATTATCGGGTACTCAACTGAAATAATACTTCATATTTTAATAATGACTGTCTGCCTTGCGCAAATGAAACATATTTCACGCCCAAAACACTTTGATTCTAATTTATCCTTTCACTTTCTTTAGAACTGGAGGAGGCTTCTTCAGTAGAATAACAAAATTATTGAAAATTGGAAGATAAGGGCAGAAAGGAGAGAAATAAGAAAGATTGTGTTTGAATAATTGAAACTCCAAGTGATATGGTAAATTAATATTAATATGATTGATTATTTTGATCGATTGAAAAATTGATTCATTATATTGATTGATTGATAGGTAATTATTTCAATTTGTGAATGAAATTGATATGGGGAAAATTAAGGAGCGGAAAATAGAAGTATCTGTCTGAAATAAAAAATCAAACAATAAGGATAAAATATTTTCGCCTGAGAGTATAAAGATTCAATGCACGAAATTGACGAGTGACGACTTATTAATATTGGCCATGAAATGTAAAATATTTTGAAGTTTAATACAAAATATTTTTGAAAAATATGACGAGATAAACTGAAAAATGGCTTTCTAGACAAAATTCAGGCGAATCAACGTATAGAATCGATATAAATAGACCTAATTATTAATTTGTTTATTTATCAATTGAATTCGTAAATTCATTCTACTTAATAGACTGTACTTATTTGAATAGTAATCATAATCATGAACTATTCTCAATCAATGTAACTTATTGTACTTATTTCCTATCATTCCATTAACTATTCATGAGTTAATTTTGATATAAGTTATTTTAAAGAGGATGATAGAGAAGGAGGAGGAGGAGGAGAAGGAGGAGGAGGAGGAGGAGGAGGAGGAGGAGGAGGAGGAGGAGGAGAAAAAGGAGGAGGAGGATGTGAGGAGAAGGAGGTGAGGAGAAGAAGGTGGAGGATGAGGTGGCGGTGAAGGAGGAAGGAAAGGGGGAGGATGAAAATTTTCCTCTTTACTTACTTTTTCACTTCATATTTGTTCATAAAAAATACAAAAGCTTTTTTTGTTATTGAATATTTCTTTCTTCTCCATGTTAAATCTATTTTACTCCATGTTTCCTCTTCCCATTAATAATAATTAATCATTAATCATTAATCAATTAATCAATCCTCTTCCCACTATAATTTTATCAATTTAAAAAAATAATCATTTTTATAATGTGTTGTGTTTGTTGTGTATGCATAGTGAATCTACCCTATGGAAAATCTTATCCTTTTATAAAAATATTATAAAATTGGTTTTAACTGCAAATTTTGTTTATATCCCCTCCAAACCTACCTTATTTAATGAGGATTTATTTTATTTTTACTCTCCATGAAAACCAGTCTTCAAACATAATATTTTTTTTAAGCCAACCCTATAGAGAACAGTTTTGTGTCATTTTCTAAGAAAAAACTATCCACAAAAATAACAATAATTTATCTTTAACTTTAATTTTCTATTCCGAGCGTTGTTTTCTAGAATGGTAGCAAATGCACTCTTTAGCCACAAGAGCGCATACCAGTACTGAAGAGGTGGAGAAAAGTAGCTCTACTAGTTACAGATTTAGCCAGCAGGTTGCGCTTGGGTCTATGTTCGTATTTTCACATTGCCAGCCTCGAAAATTTTGACATTCATATCAACATTTTGAACTGGAATTGGATAAAGTCTGCTTGTATGAAAGATTTTGTAAATAGTTTTCGAATAATTATTCAGATAATTATTTTTGTATAACTACAGGTATATATTGCTGTCTAAGTAGGACTACCCTCAACAATAGCATTGCTATTGATTATTGATAGCATAGCTTCAAATCGAAGCAAAGCTGCTGGTATTGTAAAAAATATTATGTAGTTCCATATACATTTTTCACTTCATATTCAAACATAAATAATTATTAAAAATACTCTTCTGATGAATTATTCAACTTACTTATTAGTACAATAGCTATTTCGCATTGTTGTAATAGCATTATACCAATAAGTAAGTGTTAAATTCACTAATAAAGTATTTTCAACAATTATTTGAGACTAAAAAAATCATTTTTCCTTGTTTCAAAGTTGAATATACTTTACTGATTTGAAACATAGATTCTAACAGTGATGAGATCTGGTGAAGGCATTTCAAATATCTAGTCATGAAATTATAAGTCTGGTGATGAGATCTGGTGAAAGCATTTCAAATATCTAGTCATGAAATTATAAGTCTGGTGATGAATGCATAGAGAGCTGATTCTAAAGAAATGAGAGCTGAAATTCTAAAAAAAGCTTTTAATTTTTATTAAAATTTCCTTCCATGAAGAAATAATAATATCATTTGATCAAGCTGATTAAGGAAAGCCAAGAAAAGTGAAGCTACAAGATTATTGTCTAAAATAAGACTACGGTACCTTCTATAATAACAATCTAAAAAGACACTGTTCTCTGCTGTAAAATCACTTCCCGGTGGTTCGGAACCCACCTAAAACTGTAGGTCCAACTCATCAATCACCATCATCCAACTCATTACCCACGCACAGGTCTCAGTCCTATGTGGGCTTCATCCTCCAAAAGAAAAAAAAAATTACAAGATGTTAATGAACCTTGAGGCAAGAGTACTACAAAATCTTTTTAAAAGTAATGCGCTCAAAGAAAAATATAGTAGAAAGGTCTAAATTCAATCTAAAATGAATTCTAAACATCATTGATAAAATATAGTAAATGGTCTTCAAAAATCAAAGATCTGTTATTTTATTAATATTATTAATTTTTTTTTTTTTTTTGAAGGATGAAGCCCACATAGGTCTGAGACCTGCGCGTGGGTAAAGAGTTGGGTGGTGGTGATTGATGATTTGGACCTACAGTTTTAGGTGGGTTCCGAACCACCGGAAAGTTATTTTATAGCAGAGTTTTCTTTGCTGGCCAATCCAATCGGTCACCCTTACAAAGAGGGCCCAGGGGAGCTTTGTTTATCTCTTCTGATTGAGCAGATGCCTGCTACGGCTCACGGCTGTCTCTATTTGATCTAAATCAAGTGATTGAAAATATGGTGGAGTATACAATATTTGAAAAAAAAACAATTCATGAATAGAAAAATGAATTGTAATAGATTTCAAAAAAAGGCTATTACAATAAATCATCAAGTATATATAGGTTCTTGCTTAACAAATGTATGAAATTAAAGTATCAATAATTTAATGTAGGCTTTGGGAAATGTGGAGGTACAATATTGCATTACAAAACAGACTAGTCATAACCACTACTGAGATTACTGCAAACAGAAGTGCATTATTATACAGAAGGGCCAGGATTATTCAAAACAGTTTCCAAAAATAGACCAAAAAAGTATTTTGATTATTTATCAATATCATTTTTGAAGGCACTCATGTAACCAAAATATTACAAATTCATTGAATTAATAAAAAATAAAAGATAAAAAAATGGCAAAATTGAGGATTTACATTTGTATAATATTACA